>JALIZF010001504.1:0-364409 GCA_029948255.1 Telmatactis stephensoni
ACACTATTAAACACTGACTATTAGTAATTGTTTCACAGTCCGATGAAAATCACTCTAGAGCGATTTTCATCGGACTGTGAAATAGTTACTAAGCTAATACACACTAGTAGATCCCAATTCCATTGTTTTCTTTTGTTGAATTTTGACTGCTATACACTAATAGCTAGTTAGTATTTCACAGTCCGATGAAAATCACTCTAATGCACCGAAAGAGATTGTCAACAGCTTGATGCGCCTAAGCTGCATATATAGTCAATTGCTGAAACGTTGTCGGGTCTATAAACATAGAACATAGAAGCTGAGACCGCAATGGTGCTTGGGATGTCAATAATAATATTCTGATTTATTCTTTTACGCTTTGCCTTCGATGCAAAATGGCAAAAGCGTGTTCAGGACCTGGGTTGGCGGGCCGTTTGGCTTCGATTTTTTTATCGGTTGCAGCTTAAATGAATAAACCAGAATATAATTATTGACATCCCATGCACCATTTCGGTCTCAGCTTCTATGTTTTTAGACCCGACAACGTTTCTTCAATTGACTATATGTAACGGAGCATAAATTATGCGTATTTAGAACTCTTTGGCAAATTTATATTGACGATCGAGTTAATTTCCATCTAATTAGCAGCAAGTGATAACATCTGCGCATGTCTCCAACTTCTATTGTCTTGGACAAATGGATGATTTTGAAAGGATAATTTCTAGCTGTTCATACGGTTTCGAGCTGTTCATGCGGTTTCGTACGTTTACATTATGCACTTATCATTTGCTTCCCCGTGGGTTGACCCCCGGGACACTCCCGGGGAATTGTTTTTCGTGACAAAGTGAAACAAAAACTATTCAAAGCCCCTGGGTTGGGTAAAGGGCAAAAAATTAATAATAGCCCTTCCCTAGGGGGAAGTATGAACATGTCCCCCAGTGTGTGTGCCAAGGTTTAAACCAATAGACGACTTTCAAAAATGGCGGCCTAGCACATGAGAACGAGGCCACAAAGGCCTTGTTACCAGAAAATAAGCATGGCGACACTTCTATTGCTACCAAAGACGACGTGTTCCTCTTCCTTCTGAAATAACTATTTTCTGTGCATTTTACAGGATATGCTTAGACTCATTTAATGGCATAATGATTTTTGGAGGCCTTTCTGGCCTCGTTCTCGTAAAAAATGAGCCCCATTTTTGAAAGTCGTCTATATATTAGCCATTGTATACACTGGTCTTGGGAATTGTTTATACTGGGTAGTACACACGAGAGACTTGTCCTCCTTCATGTTCTTGCAACATGTCCCCTAGTGTGTGTGCCAAGGTTTAAACCAATATATTTATTATTAGCCATTGTATACACTGGTCTTGGGAACTGTCTACTGGGTATAGCACACGAGGGACTTGTCCTCCTTCATGTTCCTAGCTTAAACCAAAAACAAATAGACCAATAACCATTGACTTACATAGTCTGTTGTATTAATGTATGATTTTTGTGAATTGTGAAATTTTACAATTTATTTTCGAAATATCATCATTTATTTGCCAGTTTGGAATTCCGGCGTCGCGTTGAATTATGGGAGTGTTTTTAGGACATATAATAAAACTTCAATATATAAAAAAAGTTATTAAGAGTCGACGTTTGCAAGTATTTTACTACAATTTCAAGTGAAATGGCATCCCTCAAAACAGTCCCATGATTCAACGCGCGCGCGTTAACTCGAAAGGGCTAATAATCTTTTTTATTTATTTTCCTCGTGGTTTTCCTGTGGTCAAGAACATGAAAGGATCTGGGGCAAGAAATTCACTCGGAGGGTGTGGTCGGGAGTCATGCAGTTTTCTTGTTCATCGAAAGACTGCCGACTTGTCTCTCACACTAACCCAAAGGATTTGCTTACTTTTTTTTACTCGGGATACCAAGTATCCCGAGGTTTAAGCACTTTCCGTCTGTGCAACAAAATGCACCACGTGGCGGTGATTTCATTTTGGTAAGACAATAGGAGCCATTCTGGTAGACGCAGTTAGCGCCATCGTACATGTCCTTTTCAAGATACTTCTGAGGCAAATACCACAGGAAGCCCAACATTGTCTTAAAAGACTTATGAAATCGTGTACTACAGTAGCGACCTATGAATTAGCGCAAGTACCGTGCAAGAGATTACTAGGTACATAAGCATTATAAAATAACTGATATAAAGCGCGCTCTGTTTGGCCAAAGAACACGTGTCGGGCAAGTTCTATATAGGAAAAGACAAGCACTGCTAAAGAGCAGTATATTACCGAATCTGTGTATGTTGCTTGTGTGAGAGAAGACGCACTGCTAATGGGCAGTACATTACTGAGTTTGTGTATGTTGCTTGTGTGAGAAAAAAGCAGCACTGCTAATGGCAGGACATTACTGAGTCTGTGTATGTTGCTTGTGTGAGAAAAGAGAAGCATTGCTAATGGGCAGTACATTACTGAGTCTGTGTATGTTGCTTGTCTGAGAAAAGACTACTAATAAGCAGTACCCTACTGAATCCGAGTACGCTGCTTGCGCTTACGCTTAAGTCGCTCGTGAAGCCAGCCTTAAAAAGAATTATTTTCGACGATTCATCTTGGCATCCGTTCCACTGACGCCAATAAGCGACGCATGTGTCTCAAGTCGACCACGCCCGCGTATTCAAAGTGCTTTTGTTTAAGGTGAGGTATAACACTCATGTCGTCATACTCGACCTCTCTTAGATTGTCAATATACATGGGTAAACCTAATGACACCAGCCATTCCTCCAAGGAACTAATTTGACCAAGATGGTCGGGCTCTTGAGGGTAAAACGACAAATCGCACGGAATCTGTGGAAAGATGATAGTGCAAGATCTTATTGAGGCTGCGGCGTTCATACTAGTACAGATAAATCTGAGAACACATCTTTTTGCTACGACTAGACCTTCCGTCCAAACTAGAGCATATTTCGTATGAGTGTGAAATGGACTGCGTCGTACCGTGACTGTGTCACTGCTGTTTTCTCCATAAAATCTGATTGATTGATTGATTGACTGATTGATTGATTGAGTGAGTGATTGAATGATTGATCTATCTATCGATCGATTGATTGATTGATTGAGGGAGTGAGTGAGTGAGCGATTGATCGATTGATTGATCGATCAATCGCTTGATTGATTAATCGATCGATTAAAATCGATCGATTGATTAATTGATCGATCGATCGATTGATTGATTGATCAACTTTGTTTAGTGATGATTGTCAAAACAGGGGGGAGATGCGTTTTCGAATTTATCAAATTTAGAGTCAAAGTACCCTAAATTTCTGTACATTATTTGAGCTATTAAAGTTTGATCAATCAAGAAAACGCCGTTTCAGAGAAGATTACAGAAACAGAAAAATACTTTAAAAATTATCCGAAGTGTGAATGTAGCCCGAGTTTTTGTACATCATTCAAGCTACGAAGCCTTAAATAGAACTACTTCTTACAATGAGGCCAGAAGATATTTCAAACATGTACTCGGGCTACTTACCGAAGATCGTCCCTTTTCCCTTAATTTTGTACAACGTATTCTGTCCATAATTTCAACAATTTCTTTTTGAGATCTTCGCATTTCTTCAGTATATCTATCTATTAGATTAATAGGGACACCCCAGCTGCCACTCTGAAATGAGAACACATTAAAGGAATCATTAAAATAATACTCCAGTATTTTTGCCAAGACATTAATTCGCCAGTAACAAAATGAGGTGGGGCCTGGGACCGAAATCGGATCGCAAAGCATGCATGGATTGCTTTGCTGGACCGTTATGAAGTCACCCAATCGATTGGAAGCTGCAGACTTGTAAAGGTGAAGATAACGTTCTAGTCATAGTATCGGTAGTCCCTTCAGCACGAAGCCGATCTACAAGAAAACCGATAGTCTCCTACGCAGCTGCAGTTTTGTTGTCACGCTAGGGCTTAGCCCCCAAAAACTAGCGTGACAACAAAACTGCGGCTGCGTAGGAGACTAGAAAACCGACGGCTAGGAAAGAAGTCGAAACAAGTGTGGGAGGTAGGTGACTGGAGATCAAATTCGGGACCTCTAGCTCAGAAGGCTGTGCAGTAACAAACTTGCTTCTGCAAAAATTAAAGTTCTGAGTTACAGTAGAACCCCGCCCTACGGTCACCCCGTTATCACGACCAACGATTTTGGCCCGACAACTAGAGATCACACTTAATCTCTTGTAAACACTACACCGTTAATACGACCAATCCGTTAATACGGTCAACCCGTTAATACGGCCAACACATTTTATAACAGCTACAATCTTACGCGCGCTCTGATTGGCCAGAAAGCTATGAACTATTTGCCCATGGGCTGCACTGCGCGCGCTCTATCTTCGTCGTCTTTTTCAAATTGTTCGTTTTTAAGATGGCGACACATATAACGCGCGCTCTGATTGGCTGAAAAATCTATGAACTATTTCCCCATGGGCTGCACGGCTCCGTTTTTAACGTTCTAGGCTCTGTTATAAATCAATTAGACATCAGAAAGCCGCTTGCCCATTGCGTTATAGACGCACCTGATAAAATATAAAGAACTCTTTACAAACTAGAGTCGCACTCGGCTACGCCTCGTGCCATTCTTACGTTTGTTAATCGTTCTTTATATTTTCTCTCGTGCGTCTATAACGCCATGGGCGGGCGGTTTTCTGTTGTCTAATTGATAATTGGTGTGCAACTAAAGATTGCACTTAATCTCTTGAGAAAATACCCCGTTAATACGACCAATCCGTTAATACGACCACCCCGTTATCACGACCATCACATTTTGGCCCGACAACTAGAGATTGCACTTAATCTCTTGAGAAACCCCATTAATACGACCAGTTATTTTTCGACCATAGGTGGCGATATTAACGGGTTTTTACGGTATTTATTAGGCCCGTTCCATACGCCGTTCCACTCAAGTGTCATGTATTACTACCGCAGAGTTCGAGTCTCGGGCAAATTCGGAGCGGCGTGTGATACAGACGGCGTACTTAATGCTGTTTCCTGTTCGAGTTCGAGTCCCCGCTCTGGCCACTAGCTGAGGGTGAATTTGTTCCGGGCAACACTTAGTCCAAATTCAGTTTCTCAACCATGCATGTAATATAGCCAACTAGTTCACTTCCTTGCCAGTTGGGATTCTTAATTGAGGGCCATTATGTCTATACCCTCATTAAAATAAACATTCTTTTCTGTTGCTGTTGCGCAGGGCGACAGACACCTCCGAACTTAAGACAGTTGTCACAACCAAATAAAAACCGTTATATAATAATTGGTATATTACGCGCGCTCTAATTGGTCGAGAACCGTGTGTGGTTACAGTACACACACATAGATGACGTCATTGAATCTTACGCGCGCTCTGATTGGTTGAGACGTTTTGATGAATAATATATAAAAACAAGTAGATTCCATTTTTCCGTGGGTCTGTACTCTAATTGGTGCACCGCAGAAGACGACAAACAATGGTGAGAACAACAGTCACGTCACTCGACTTCGCCTCGTAGAGTACTTTTTCGTTCTCAATACATATTGACGTCATCTGTGCGTCTATTAGAGTACAGACGCACGGGAAAATGGATGCAAACACAACTACTTACTTGGCTTGAATATGGTGAATCTGTTAGGTCTATTTGTTCGATACGTAAGCGCCTCTCAATCAAATCAGACAGAGAATGAGAGGGTCGTTTTTTAGTTACCGGAAGATCAGGGACATTTAACGACGATGCTTCCTCATGGGTCATTCCAGCACCTCTGTCATCAAGGTCCTCTTTTATAAAGGTACCTGGTTTAGCTGGTGGCTTTGGTGGTAGTCGTGGTTTCTTTTTAATACCAGGTTTAGGTTTTGTCACAGGGGGTACCCCTGGGGTAGGTTGTGGTACCTTAGGTGGTTCCTCAATATCTTTAGTTACGACTTTCTCAGGTTTTTTAATTGAAGGCCGTGGTGGCTTTACGAGAATGTTTTTAGGTCCTACTTCTGGTTTTCCAGCTAAAACTTCCGGTTTTCCAGCTAAAACTTCCGGTTTTCCAGCTAAAACTTCCGGTTTTCCAGCTAAAACTTCCGGTTTTCCAGCTAAAAGCACTTCCGGTGGAGGAGGCGGAAATACGTCATCTTCCAAAGAATACCTATTTGAATTATTGCAGTTATTTACAGTTTGAGAAGGCAAATCCTTCAATTGTTCTGATTCTTGTAAAGATATTTGATTTTGATCTTGTTCTTTTGCAGGAGGTACAGACGGCTTCTCTTCAGGAACATTCCTTGAGCTTTCTTCAAGCGAACTTTGCCTTGGTGGTAATGCTGGAAGCTCTTTTACTGCTGCCTTTGAAACTGAACTTCTTTTGTCATCCTCAGTCCCTGGAGACAGCAGAGCAGGGGCGGTGGCTTGCCTAGGGAGTGGTCGTGGGGGTGGGGGAGGGGCTTTGCGTACTGGATGAGGGGGAGTCGGTAGGGGTGGTTTATGAGTGGGTGTGAGGGGCAGAGAACTTTTTCTGCTTAAAGATGGATTTTTGGGTCTTGCATTTCTCGGTAGCGTACTGGTTTGTACAGGTGACCGGTTTTCTGTTATAAAAGAACATTCAAAAGAAAATATAAGCTTTCATACGATTTGGTTTTTGAGAAATCATAAGTGAATATCGGCAAATTTGTCTAATTACCATCATCATCATCATCATCTTCAATATCTTTATCATCATCATAATATCGCAAAATATGCAAAATTAATTCAAAGGCTGGAGCAAAGAAAGTTTGGTACTTTCTTGAATATCGTCCCGGAAATGAGGATTTTTAAGGGGGGCGAGTTATCGTTGGAGCTACAATCGTTGACATTATTTGTTAGCACGATGTGTAACTCACGGTGTTTTTGTACAATACGCACTATAGGATCCCCCTACCCCCTACACAATGTTGCTGGTCGCTATAAAGTCTGTTGGATTGGTTTCAAGGTAGTAAGTACCAAACGCTTCACAGCAACATTGTAAGGTTGGATAGGGGTGAGGGTGTGGTGTGGAGGATCTATTCTCTGAAAGATCCACTTCGCACTGAAGCCAATCGCTTCAATTTTGATAATGATTATAAATATTTCTCCGACTGAAGCCTCCTACAAAGCAGAATCCCCAAACGACCAAGTATGTCCAGAATCACCATTAGATACCATTGGTAAAATATGTTTTACCAATGGTGTCTATTGGTGAATTTCCACAGGGTTCCCTCTAAAAACCCTATCACAATATATATGTACGCTCGTGTTTGGGATTGCTGTGGTATCAATTGCTTAGCTTTGGGATTCCTGTGGTATCAACTGCTGGCAAGTTCAGATTACCTTCTTCGTTATCTGCTGTTTCTCTTTTTGCGAAAACATTTTTCATTTCATTTAAAAATTGGTTTTCAGGGTGAGCTGTAACACCCCGTTTCCCAGGACTGCCCTGAGTTTCTACATCCTCAATTGTGCCAAGTCTGTCAACAGCGTCTGAGCTGCTAGAAGAACTGTGTAACGACGACGTTGAATGGATCTGTAAATATGAACAATTCAGATAAGATTCACCACAGTTTGCAAGAGCGTAGCCTCCTCCGCAGGCACGTCTATTTTCTCTATCTTTGGGATTCCTGTGGGATTCTTGTTCCTAATTAGCACCTAGTCCCTCTCTATCAGCAACACAGGAAACCCAAGACATAAAAATATTCAAATTCTTAGATCACAGAGATGCTTGCGGAGGAGGCTAGCAGGAGCGTATCCAGGATTACCCTATGGTAGGGGTACAGCAAGGGGTCATACGTAAAGTTTCATGGGCGTGCGTAACTTACGAGTACTTTACTACGTCATACGTAAAGTTTCATGGGCGTGCGTAACTTACGAGTACTTTACTACGTCATACGTAAAGTTTCATGAGAGTGCGTAACTTACGAGTACTTTACTACGTCGTGCGTAAAGTTTCATGAGCGTGCGTAACTTACGAGTACTTTAATATGTCACACGTAAAGTTTCATGAGCGTGCGTAGCTTACGAGTACTTTACTTCGTCGTGCGTAAAGTTTCATGAGCGTGCGTAACTTACGAGTACGTTACTACGTCGTGCGTAAAGTTTCATGAGCGTGCGTAACTTACGAGTACTTTACTACGTCGTACGTAACTGTATCGCGGGCCAAAGCGTGAGTAACTTACGAGTACTTGTATTACGCATACCAATACGTACATATGTCGATTACTCGTACTACATCGTACGTACGCAAACTGTCAACTACGTCGTATGTAAAACGTTTCAATCGTACCTGATTATATTTAGCATTTCTAAGAAGTTCGTGACCGGTCTTCCTGTGTCCAGCAGGGGAAGGATCTGGAGACGAGTCGGACGGTAAATGTGTACTGTCTTCTTCTGAGCTTGTATTGAATGAACCTTCTGTAAAAACAAAAACATTATTGAAAATACAATACATTTGAACTTTTGTGATAGGTATATTATGATTTTGACGTAAACAGTTTTAAGGTACGAGCGATATTCACTAAAACTCACAGTAATTTACCTTAAAGTCAATATGTTTAGCGCGGACAATATAATTTAGCGAATTTTAACGAGTTCCTCAAAATCGCCGAATTTTATACTCGCTAAAATTAGTATCTTGGCGTAAAAAATGTCATTTCTTTCTGAAAATCGTTAAACTAAGAAGCCACTAAATAGCCCCTTGAAAAATTGCTACAGTTGCTAAAACAGTAATCAGTAGTGTTTAACAGTAAATAGTAGTGTTTAAAAAGTAGACATTTTATTGAAGGTACAGCGTTTTGCAAAAAATTCTGAGAAAGCCAAGTATATACATCTATACATATATACTAAAATTTACTATATATTAATTGTTGAAGACTTTAAGAATGATTTATTGTTTTATTGCTACAGGCTGTTTCGTATGATCAAAAATTGACCACACTCTTCAGGCAAGTTACAATGAATGACCGTTAAAATTCTGGCAGAATTTTAACGGTCATTCATTGTAACTTGCCTGAAGAGTGTGGTCAATTTTTGATCATACGAAACAGCCTGTAGCAATAAAACAATGAATCATTCTTAAAGTCTTCAACAATTAATATATAGTATGTCCTGCTCCTATTTTTATAGTCGAGCACTCTTTGGAAATAAGTTCATGACAATTTTAAAGTATATACTAATTTACATATTTTCAAATTTCTCTAAAATAGCATCTTTTTCATAAAAAGTAAGTCTGCTTATCACCATTACGTCTGAATAACTGCATCGTAAATTTGCAAAGAATTTGTATTTTTGCCCGTATTTTAGCAATTTTAGTTTGAAAACTACCCACAATGCACCTTATATATGTATATATGTATATACTTGGCTTTCTCAGAATTTTTGCAAAATGCTGTAAATATATGTGGTTTTGAATATACATATATATCAAGCGTTGGTATATACTAAAACAATGATTCGCTTCACTTTTGGTATATAGCGGTTTTAGGAAATATTTACAACGACGCTGCGAGTCTCGGTAAATATTTTACCGCCATTCACCTCCAGTTCAGAGAATAATTAATTATTTCGAGATTTTAATACTTCTTTTCATATCGCGGCTTTTATGATTCTCGAGTATCAAATAAAAATTTCCGCTTTCTCACTTTCTAAACCTGTTTCAGTTCTTGTCTTCTAAGGTCCAAAAGGAAAGTTTCCTCCTTCACTTTTAGTTATGATACATCGCATTTAATTCGTAGAAGTCATTTCTGGCAGTTCGTTCCGGGACTTAAACGAAAGGGTTAAGCTAAAATCAACAACCAAGTCAATTCGAATACATTTTCATACTTATATTGTAGCGGAAATAAGCTAGCCCGTTGTGCGCTCGTAACTTCGAGGTTCTCTTCTACCACAACGGCTTTGTGCTTACCTTGAGGGTAGAATACAGCGGTTGGTTCATCTTTGGGAACTCCACTCTTAGAAAATGCTCCTGACACACGTTTAATGCTGATCCTTGTGAACGATGAGTGAGGAGACTTTGGAGAAAACTTGGGCTTGAAAGATTTTGGCTAAGAAAGCAAGAAATCGTGTTAGAATACAGTAAATGAAGGGATGCAACGATGTAAGTACATATTTATTTTCAATTTAGACCAGTGTGTACTCTCTCGCGAATACCATCAAGGCCACCAAAAAAATTCGTCTTAAGGAAGTGTTTATCTTACAGAGAGTTTAGCGTAAGTCGGTCTGTTCGCTCCTGTTGGGCTTCCTGTGTTGATCGATCACCGATGCAAAGGAGCGAAGACTGCAACTTACGGAATCAGTCTAAAGGCCCCATTATATGAACCGGGCTTACCGGTTCACATAATCAGGTCCTAATAGAGAGTTAAGAATATCGATAGAAAGGGATAAGCAATTGGACTGTTTGTTATACAGAGATGTCCATCTTCCTGAGGTGTTCTTTTGGAGAGAGTTCACTTTATTTACGTAGAACTTTATTTTGAAGATACTGACGAGCAGTTTTCAAATAGACTTCGTCCACACTAAATTGGATAACTTGAAAACACATCCTTTTACTTCCATTTCCGTTCCCTGCTAGCGGAGTCTTAAAGCCAATTTACACGATACAATTTTTGCTTACAACTTGTCGCATGCAACGACCCTACAACTTGCTTACAACTGTTGCGTGCGACAAGAACAAAAGGTTGTAGGATTTTAAAACATGTTTTAAAACCTTACAACAGTTGTAGGAGAGTTGTAGGGTTGTTGCATGCGACAAGTAGTAAGCAAAAATTGTATTGTAAATTCTGATTTGATTCAGTCAAGTCAGAATTTTTCTGTGCGAGACTCTGCTGGCAGGAAACTGTTTTCTTAATCTACACTGAAATCACACTACACTGAATCGAAACTTCCGCTGAAACGAAATTTTCATGGACAAAGGAAAATGAGGTTTTAATATGGACGAATGGTCTAGCCGTAACAAAAAAGATGCTTGAGTAACAATGCTTGTAAAAATATTGTTCCGATGCATTTCACTTTCCCATAAAGAATGGTTGGATTTTCAGGCTGAGAATACGTCAACCTATGAACAATATGTTATTGGAATAAAATGCGCTAAAACTCTATTTAACAGGGAAGTTTCTTTTGTGTGACAAGTTTTTATCCAATAATGAGATTCCAAAACAATAGCTATTCAAGAAAAGTTTCCAATTTTCCAAGTTCCCCACATAGAATTTTTCTTTTAAAACTCAGAAAAATTTTAACCAAGAGAAAATCAACTAGTGAACTACGGAGAAATTAATGTAATATCTGATGAAGATATGTTGGATATTCATTTTTTAGCCAATGAGATGGATGGATTAAACAATATAAAATTAGGCAACCTCTTACTCGGACCACTACTTAATAAGAATATTCTTAGAAAAACGTCTTAACAAAAATATATGCCACAACAGTACTGCACGATCCTGGGCGTTTCGAAGACTTCATGTCAAGTGCTTTCAAAATTATGCATGTCGATTAGTTTGAACGTATCCTTGGAAAACTGATGTAATAAGGCACGGCAAGCCTAGCCGAAATCAAAGAAAATCATTCGAAAATGTCAAATGAAAACTAAGAACATTGTTTACAGTGAACTAAAAATCAATAGGTTTTCTGGGAATGGAGGCTTGGCCTCAGTAAATGTCTTTTCCATGAAATTCAGAAATGAAAAGCCACCCTATGTAGTCATAGCTCCCCAGGCAGACATGCCGACCAAATGAACCGGCAGAGTTAGGAGTGCTGCCACTAGAAATATTATCACCAACAAGTCCTTTCCCTGTCTTCTATATAAGTGTTACTGTTTGATACCCTTATTGACATTCATAACAGCATCAAAACGACTTGTAACTCAGTTCTATAAGGAAAGTTCAAAAGAAATGCAGAATTCGAGCTAAATTAACTTTACTACAAACCTTTGGAGTGTGTGAATCTTCCTCAAAGCTGAAAAATAAGTGCAAAAAGAATTACAAAAATAGATTCAAACTGATATGACAGTGTTTAGCTAAGACACCACAAGAGTAACTGAGAAAGCAGTCAATACTGGCACATCAGATGCAACTATTGTACTATAATAAATATTGGATTTGTTTTTGGGAAGTGGCGCTATACAGGCAGATATTTTAACGATTAGAATACAGGATAAGGAATTCAATATGCCAAACGTCCTATTGGCATGTGTTACGCTACGGATTTCCAGTAATTATGTATTTATTACCCTCAATGTATTTTTGAGTAATTTTACTAGTTAAGCATTTTAAGTGCTGTAACCTTGACTGTTTTGATCATAGGATTTGTGTATTGTTTCGACTTGTGTGACGCACCCTCTTTCACTGTAACCCAAACAGACCAACGTAGGGTTTCGCTTCGACTTCAAACGTGATGTAAACAGGAAATTAGATTTAGTTTAGTTATTATATAATAACTATATATATTCGATATTTGTCACACTCGCACACTCTTTAGTCTTTGTACAAACTAGCGAGGCAAGTTCGCGGTACGACTCAGTGTTAATTGGAAAGTACAGCCCCAAGTACGGAAAAGTGGTCGAGCAAGGAACTCCCAACCACTCCGACTAAGGAAAGTCTTTCTGGTTAGCCTGTCTCTACCTCAACTTGTAGTACGAACTCTTGCTTAGCTTGTAAATATAACTCTTGTGCAAAGTCTAATAAACGAGTTGGCAGAGTAGGCGATTCCTCACAAAGTCCCTCACGTGACACATGTTTTCCGATTATCTAGCCCTGGTACGCGAAGGTTGGATAGCGTTATACGCTGACTAAATCTTTATCCAGTGCCGAATAAATTTATTGGAAAATGATATAAGTGGATAAAGGATTTATCCAACGGATAGTACTATCTTGGAGTCGGTTGTACGAAGCCTGGATAAGTTGCCCGTTTTAATTTGATCCGGTAATACTCAAAGACATTAGTAAACCATTTTTACAAGGAAATTGGCACGCGCTTTCGGATGTTCACATGCTCAATATATTTGATGTCTTTTGAACATAAAGTACGAATATCCGCCGGATAAATCTAAATTCTCAAAATTCAGCGGATAAAAATAGCTATAGCTCTTATCCGGTAGACACCTGTCTGAAGGTACCCAAATAAAGTAATTTTACGTCCGGCAGTGTCCGCATACCTTAACAGTTTCTGAAGCGCATCTTCTACAGATATTTGGTGATCTCTAACACTTTTCATAAGGTTGATTCTATCTTCTTCACTCATTGTCATATCACAAGCAGGGATATCTGACCCAGGTCGACTAATTGTCTTCTTTTTTGTACTTCTACCAAACAATCCTCGTTTTAATTTATGATGGCTTTTAGGAGATTCTTCTTCGCTACATGAGCTGCTCTAAAATACAAAGATAAAAAACAGATACTTAGAATGAGACTAAAGGTACACAGGGTTCCCACTCTGCTGTTAAAACAAATTTTTCCGAATAGACCATATGCACTAACAGGTCACGTGACCCTATCTGCCCCGCTAAGTCAAGCAGCACCATCAAAATGAACTCCAAAAAATTAAAGAGCACCTCGATAATAGTAAAAGTGCAAAGTTTCAGTTTATAAGATGAATAAGAGAAAAAATGGCAGTAAATTTAAGAGGGGATATTTTTCTTAAGATTCGTTCGGAAAAGCGCGTTGGATGGCACGAGCTTGCCACCCAACGCGTTTTTCCAAACGAATCTTGCCACCCAACGCGTTTTTCCAAACGAATCTTAAGAAAATATCCCCTCTTAAATTTACTGTCATTTCTCCTGTATTATATCTTATGAGCTGAAACTTTGCACTTTTACTAATATCGAGGTGCTCTTTCATTTTTTGGAGTTCATTTTGATGATGATGCTTGATTTAAGGGAGATGGGGACACGTGACCTGTTAGTGCATATGGCCTATTTTCCCTGACCAAATCCCATTTTTCTTAACTTTTTCCTGAACACAAATTTAGAACAATTTCTATTCCACCGATATTGGTCTACCAAATTAAGCACTTATAAACTTACCTTTCTAGTTGTATCTTCTTTTGAAGTCTGAGTTTTCTTGTGTTCTTTTTCATAACTACGTGGAAAGAAACAATTAGAGCAGAGCCTTCATTAGAGCAGAGCCTCCATTAGCAAATACTGTAACTCAGTTTGGCCTCTATAACCAAACCATTTGTTTTAATTGTCAATGGTAACAATGATAATAGACCTGAGTGACTTCTTTGATGTGAGAGCATACCGTATTTACTCGTTTTAGCGCCGCCCCGATTAAGCGCCGCCTTCGATTAAACACCGCATCTAAGGGCAAAATGATAAATTAAGTGCCATCCTCGAATAAGCGCCGCATTTGTCCACACAGTGCGACGCTTATTCAAAAGACTTCCACTAGACAGTCATCTTGAGTAAGGAAAACCAAGTACGGTATAACTCAACGCTGAAATTGTGTAGAAAATAGAGGTTTTGTACATTTGAAGCACGTTTATTGTGTTGTTAACATTTGCTTCAGTTATTAAATCATTTTTGAGCCTTGTGATTTCTTAATAAACGCCGCCCCGAATAAGCGCTGCATCGGAAACCAAAAAAATTAAATAAGCGCCGTGGCGCTAAAACGAGTAAATACGGTAGATAGTTTGGTTTAGGAAAATCTATGAATAACCATTTTAGACCGTGAGAGAGAACTTCAGAAATCATCCGAAAAGTCACTTTTGACACTTTTTAAGGGCAACTCTTTATAATGCTTCTTGCCTTGGTAGGCAACCTGGTAGCTCTCATGTTAACAACAACAACAACAACAACAACAACAACAACAACAACAACAAAAGAGGAGACCAATAAAAGAAAAACTGTGAGAAATGAGGGAAAGGAAGAAAGAATAGGACAGAAGAAATGAAAGGAAAGACAACGGAGAAAAGTGGAGGAGAAAGGGGAGAGTGACTTAGTGGGAAGAAGTAATCTGTTTAGCAGTTTCAGTATATTTGCCTACAAAGGAAATACAGTGCAATCGACTTCCCCCAGGAATTTAGGTTATGTACTGCCCTGGATGTGAACGTCTTGCTATTTGCAGATATAAAATGCAGCACCTTCTTGATTATTAATAATATGAGTGTTGATCAGGTCTGGGCTCAAATCCCAACCTCATATTTAAAACACCGATGCTCAACCAACTAAGCCAACAACTTAGTCTTACCTTTCCATCTGCTGCACAGCTTCCTCGACAGTTAACTCTCCATTCTTGACCATCAGCATAAGTGCTACTCTGTCTTCTTCACCCATAGTAATGTTACTGGCAGGAAATTCTGCGCCAGCAACGTGTTTCACAGAATTACTAGTGGTATTCTTAGTGTCTGGTGACTTGTCATCACTTGAAGTATTTTTTCGTTTACTACTGCGGAATATCCCAAATAGAGAAGACTGCTTAGGTTTACTTGTAGATGTGTCTTTGTCAGCTTTGGTTTTAATATCTGTATTTACTGTTGATAGTAGAGCATAGAGAGAAGAAGTTTAACTTGGTAGTTTTCACTAATCTACAACATAATCAGGAATGAAGGCAAATCTGTAAAACCATAAAAAGAGAGTAAATGTACTTCCAGCACTGGCCCTTCGTTGGAGTTAAGGTTGAAGGGTCAAGCCTCAAAACATTAGTACTGTAAGTTCTCTCTTTTTATATAGCATTAAATCATTTATTCCTTATAGCATCTTTACACACCAATGCAGCCCAAAACAGTTCACTCACTAGTTTTCACTTGTGCAACATAATCAACTTCTTGGTCAGTGGAACTAAAATTTACCATTCCTCAAAACTTACATGAGACAATAGTGGGAGTTATACAATATCAAGAGACCATAGCACTAAGAGAGTGAAACTGGTATTGATGTCTGCCTGATGTGCTTGGCACTTAAGGTTATTTTTAGTAACAAGAAGTTGACACCATCATATACTCAAACAATGAAATTTGATTGCCGGAGGAGAAACAGTTCTTATTCACATGTATGTAAAACTCAAATTCTATTGTTTTAGAGCCTTGTGCATGTGATATGGTATCAATTTCTTGTTACTAAGAATAACCTTAAGCGCCAACACATCGTGCAGACATCAATCTGTAAGTTTCAATCTCTTAGTATTATGGTCTCTTAACAGTATATAGAACTGTTCGCTTACGGTCCAACATCAATCACTATGTCTAGACTAGAATGTTCTCCTTACCATGAAGCTCTTTAAGAGAGTCAAGACTTCTAGAAAGTTTAGAATTTCTTTCTACGGGACGTCTCCTTTTGCTCTTCTTATGGGGAGAAGACTGGACATCAAGATAATCTGCAGGGTCGACCTATACATAAAGTACACAAAATCTTTAATTAATAATTTCATTTCTTTTCGTTAGCAAGCCATTCCATCCCAGGGGGATACTCTGACAAACATGTAAAAGTGACAGGGAGTTGTACAACCATTTATTAGGCTTGAAATTTCCAAAATATGTCTTTTTAGGTTGTGCATGTTTGGTAGCAAATTTCACTAATAACCTTCTATATTACTTATTGCTTTATAGACAGACAGCTTTTTTTGGGGAGGAGAGGAAATGGGGAAGGGGGAGGAGGGGGAAGAAGGTGTTGGTCTTGGACCACATTGGTCTTTTTTGGTGGCTGGTCCCTGGGTAACTCCTCTGAGCATAACATACACGTACAAGTAACCTTGTTTTCACTAATTTTAGATAAAATAGAAATTGGCTAACAAATGTGCTCACTGAGAATCTGGAGCAGGGGAGAAGGGGGGCTCATTGTACCTTTTAGGGCCCAAAACTAGTGGTCTGGTATTTTTATTGGTCCACCAGCATTTAATCTGGCACCTTTTTAGGGTGGTTTTCAGGAAATAAGACACCCTCATATAACTTTACAAATAGGTGTTCAAAGATAAGTGTAATTTTATTAAAACTAAAAAGTGACATTTGTTTTTGGGTTGTACTTAGTAGGGGTAAAAATCATGTGTTGCCACACCCACCTGTATAAGACTCAGGTATCTTTTAGGGGTCATTTTCAACATTTCTGATGAGCATCCCTACCCTTCTTTATATAGTAGTCTCCCACAGGCTAAGAGTATAGTTTCAAATTAACAATACTAAAGATAGTCTCCTTCGCAGCCATTTTTAGTCTCGTCACGTCATGCGAATCCTCCCCGTGACTATACTAAAGATCGTTACTTACTTCCTTAGTTGTTAGAGAAGAAGGTGCAGTATGCCAACCAGAAGTGTCTTTACCAACGCTGTGTAGTGGTGCAGTATGACTTCGTTTGTGTTTAGACGAATTAGGACTATGGTCATCATGGTCTGAGCTAGTAGCTTGATCATTTCCCTAAAACAAACAGTAAGGTAATGTAAGTAAGAAAGTAGTAATGAATTACTATGTGACGCATGTACAACATGCATGCACAACTGTTTCTAGTGGGAAACATTAAATACTTCCAGTATGACAGCTCACACTTGACAAAAAACACTCAAGACATTTTTGTTCTTATGGCATATACACAGGACATTTTACTTGCAATTTCTTTAAAAAGCTGTCAGTAATCTTTGGCAGATTCCATCAAAACAAATTATTTCTTTAATATCTATATTTTTTACAGCCAATCTCTTCAAAGCCAAGCATGAGGTTGGCATAAAATTAAGAAATACCAAAGTTATTTGCATTTTTTGCTCAAAGTTATTTTGATTTTGTTTATTTTTTGTTAATAAAATCATAAAAAGTTTATTTCAAAGCCATTTTAAAAATGCATGCTTGGTTTTATGAAGCTTGATCTCAAGATTTATTTCATTTATCAAATTCTCCAGTATGCATTGTTGAAGAAAATTATAGCTTTTTTCTGTAGCAATGACATCATGCAATGACATCATGCAATGACATCATCAAATGCCAAAGACTCAGTTCCCTCAGTAAACACAAATTAAAGTATTAAATATGAAAGTGATTTGACAGTTTAGAGGCATTTTAGAGCATTTTCAAATTTCTCTAGCAATGGACAATTTTTATATATCAGTACACCCATATATAAGTTGTATTTTCCTCTGGCTGAGGAACGAAAGAAGTGGAAAATGTTTTCTCACACATCACTGGGGCCTGGGCCCTAGGGGCCTTGGTCACGTGTGCAGTGGGCAAAATCAGTTGCTTTTTTGCTGTCCGCCATTACTGACTTGTAAGTTTGAGCCCTTAAGTACCCACCCAACCCTCAGTCGACATTGCTAGAGTATCATTTTAATTAGGCTCTGGTTGACAGTCTTATCTAGTTTGTTATGTGTTTACCATGCTTGATGTAAGTTGAGTTTTAGTTTTGTTGATATGAAATAAAGAAGTCAGTTGGTGGTGGTCAGCTTGACAATAGCTCCCAGTGGTGTGTGAGAAGTGACTCTTCTGACAATTTTTTCAAGTTTTCTCAAATGTTCTAAAATGGTTTCAATAAACTAAGTTTCTGATTTCTAAGTTAATTTCTATTTTCTGATTGGTTATAAAAAATATGGCAAACCTGTCTTGAGTAACTATGTAATACAGTGCCCCATATTTGCTTAGTTCTCTCATTCTTATTTGGTCAAATTATGTCATAGTTATATAATAATTAAGCTAAGTTATTTAGTAGCATTAGAATAGAATATTCAATAGTAACAAAACAATACTTACTGTCTGGCTTTTTCGTAGTTGTTCTTGCATTTCTCCTACTTGCCGAACTCGTATACTCTCCAGAGCATCAAACACATCTTCTTCATATGTATAAAATTTGTCAGCATACAAAGTCACTAGATTTTCTAGATTGCCACGTAAACCATTCTACAACAAGACAAAAGCAAACTCAGAAATCTGGCTTTCTTTTGAAATGATTACATTGCTCCAAATCAGCTATTGGCTACGAAGCTTTCTCCAGGTCCCCTGGTTTTCCTCCCTCCATCAGTACAAAATAGACTAGTGAGCTGAAAGTTATGTGCACTGAATAATTAGAATGTAGTCTGTGGTGGTGTGGTAAGAGAGTACAGTGTCTCCCAATAGTCTCCTTCACAGTTCCCTGCGCCATCTTGAAAGGTAGCCGTGCCTTTGCATCGAAGCGAGACGAACGGTGAGCGTGCAATGATAGATACCTTTTTTAACACCTAGGACAATTATTCACAAGTCTCTATCAATGCAAGCTCACCGTTCGTCTCACTTCAATGCAAAGGCATGGCTACCTTTCAAGATGGCGCAGAGAACTGTGAAGGGGACTATAGTTCACAAGAGCTAGACACACTTAGTGAGTGCTTGCTTGTTTTCATCAACAAAAATTTGAATAGAGCTCGCAATGTCACTTCATTTTCAAGATGGCAACATTTCTGTATGGCATTTTTAGCCATTTCAAGGGTATTAAACAAGTTGATTTTGCATGGGATCATATTATTTTCATGAAGCTAATGAAAACACATGTAAAATTCTATCCCATATCAAATTTTGACAAACATTGACTTTAGAAAACTCATAAATAGGTATGCATTCATTGCTGATTATCTCAAAAACAAGACACACCCTTTTTCTTTTTAATTTTGGAATCAGCATGAAATTTCACTCCAGAAAATCGTTCTTAAATTTTCTCATTGCATTTTTTTTTCAATAGCAGACAGCACGAGATTCAAAGGGAAACAATGTTTTATTCTGCTTTATCAGGAGTGCCAGGGAGAATAGCTTTCCTGAAGTGTCCCCTATTTAAATACAGCTATTATTATTATTATTTTATTATTATTATTACTAGTTAAATAAAGCTATTATTGTCCCCTGCTGTAATACAACAGACCCTGCAGACAAAATACTAATAGCACAAGTCATATACACCAAAGAAAAGCTGTCACACAAATTAATTCTGGCACTGCTCTTTTGTTGAACTTAATCTAGTAATTACTGTTAGTTACGTCATATGACAGTTGTATCATATGGAATTAACCTCAGTCAATCAAATAATCTCTAATAAATTAATAGGGTCGTGTGGGTTATTCTTAAAGGACAGAGAATTTCAACTTATGTAAATGTGTAGAACATTTTGACAACCAAGAGAATCCAGATGTTCCCCTATAATGCCTTCAAGAACACATCCCATGATATCTTATGACAGATTTGCCATTCCATTATCATACATTTAAATTAATAATCAGAGATAGTTTGTAAGATTGCATCAGTATGATCCACAAAATTCATTTCTCAATAGTTTTCTATCCAGCTGCCCACCCTTCTTTCAACTAAGAGAAGTATGATTTCCAGCCCACAGTTTATATCAAGCAAGTTATTAAATATAGCAAATAAGCATATATAAACCTATTTCAAAAAAGGTTGTCACCGCTAAGAGCGATAGGCGATAGGTCATTCCAAGACCGCAAAGCACTATTGATTTCTTAATTAAGCCATCCTAAATCTTTCTTTACACTCTTCCATCAAATATTTGGCTATTCATATGTAAATCAATTAGAAATCGATCGCCTATCGCTCTTAGCGATGACAACCTATTTTGAAATAGGTGTATAAAAACATTATGGAGGAAACAAAAAACAGATACATCATGGTGAATAAAAAATGAAAAATTCTGACCAAACTCAACAAATGGGATTTGCCTAAGGCTAACGGTGGGATTTATCGGCATTGACATAATAACTGTTAGATGCTCCTTTCAACACACCATTTAAACAATTAATAATATGATTTAAGTGTCATTTAAGGGTCATTTCTCAAGTATTTTAATCTCTTTACCGTAAAGAGGAAATACATTATCATTTCATTCATTAATTCCACAAGACGTCTTTGTTTGAATTTTTCATATCAATTCCACTTCATGATTATCAATGTTTTGCACAAAACATGAGGAGGTATCTTAAGATTGTTTGATCAGATATAAAGAACAAAACCATGTTCAATATAGCTGTTGAAAACTATTGTCGTGTGCTTTTGTGTTCTTAAATTGGTATAAAATTTCTACATTGATACAGAACATGAGCAATAGAAACCACAAAAATGTGTTATTGTGAAAATCAATAAATATTTTTCATGTTTTCAGGTAAAAATATTAGAGTTTTCAATTTCAATTTGCTAATATTTGTCATTGTAGGGTGTGAATTTATTTATATTCATTTCTAATCTTTTTGGGAGCATTATAATCTCTATAATTGTAAGTGTTAAGATGTGCAAGATTTGTGGTTTCTAAACTTTAATGAAATAACAATTAAGTAATCATAAATTAGACTTTTCATATAAAAGTGTAAACAAATTGTTGGAAATAACAAAATTACAAACTGATAATTTCCTAGATTAAACAAAAAACAATTAAATTGAAAAATGGGATGGGTTCTCTACTTGGATGTTATCCAGACAAACTCATAACAAATTTGCATGTGGCATTGTAAAGAAGCACATGTGAAACTACAGTTTGTTCAATATTCATTAAACTAAATCTACATAACACATGTCAGAATCTTGAAGAGCATAATAAACTGAACAACGTTATTAGAACACTAGAATTCAAAGATGGAAATTGTACCATAAAATTGTACATTCGAAAATAATTCAATGTTACAATTTCCCAAACAAACTTTATCATGAATAAGCGCTGAAATTGTTACAGATGCACTAGAAATCTAAGAACAGAAATTTTTGTGATTACAATATGCTGAATGATAAACCACAATTTGAATTTCTGGTTTACCATTTCGACACCAACACGACAAAACACTTCCCTGCCATAACACGGAGATTATCCCCCTAATTTTTCACAAAACACAAACAAACACGTTTACTGGAGAAAATAACCAAAACCGTGGTCGCTTTCTCGCCAAAACAAGACGATTGGAAGACATGTCAAAGCGTTTGACAGCTGATGACTGAATTGTTTGTTGGAAATACGCTTGTTCAGTAGCGATAAGATTTATTTTGAATAAATTCACGGCCCAACCAGGAACTGAAACGTCTAAAGCTCGTTTCAGCGTTCATGTGACTAACTGGTTTTTATAATCTGCACGAGTCATCACGGATTTTAGAAATTTTATAAGATTATATGGTTTTAAAGTACGAATAAATCGACCTCTCGAAGTCGCCTTTCGCCCTTGGAACAATCGATCACTCATCAATTTCAATAGAATTGAAATGTATTGACCTACACGAACGTCCCGTAATTTACACAACTCTGAATGAATTGAGACTCGGCCTCATCTAAAGACGAATACATAATGCCCAATACCAATGATTTCTCAATTCATCAAAGTTATAGAATATAAGGACATGGAATAAAAAAAAACCTTACGATCAAACTCAAAATTATGTTCTGCTGAACTAGCGGTATTAAAGCAGCTTACATCGCTAAATAATATAATTTCTAAGTAGAAAAAATTAAACTTTACTTACCGAAAGAGTATAAGGATATTCACTTAGTTTTATATTATCTTCCTCTAACGTATCCCGAACCTGCATTTTTAGTTTCAAAGGGATAATTTTTTCCCGGGCTTGTGTGCTAGGAATAGGTTGGGTCCCTTCCTCTAACACGAAATACACGGCAGTTCCACTTTGTCTTAACCGATTAACAGCACCAAGAATATCCACACGATCTTTCATATTCTTCACACCAATAGCATCTAAATCCTCCTCTCCAATTTCTTTGCAAATATCAAGTTCATCGTAGCCATTATCAAGGAAGGCCTGAGTGTACTGAATCAGTCCCAAAGACCGAAGCCAGTCTTCAACAGTACTACTCATGATTTACCAGATCTTCGGGTTCTGTTAAGCTTTTAAGCGTGTTTCTCCCATATCTAGAGTATTTCAGTATCTCCTGTGAGTTCTTTTGTCATTCTAGTTTCACTTCTAGCCACAAAAAGACATTTTTTCAGCGAAAGTTGTTTTGTCTTTTATATTTCAGCCTTCTGATGTTATTTTACCCTACAAGGCCTGGCTACTAAGTTCGGAGATTCATCGGCTAGCCGATGGTTGAGCGATAACCTACCGAAGATTTCAGCGGAAATCGAAAAAGGGCAGATGAGAGCAGATGGACGTGAAATACCTGGACAGACACTTCACGAAGGCAGTTTAACAGAACAGAATAATGCTATCTGTAGATGATCAGTGATAAAATATGCTCAGTAACCAGTATAATCGGAAAATATGGCCGGTAGCGAGTGGTCCGAGTGGATTTTTTTTGTCGGCTCTGAGTCACCGCGTGAAATAAGGACTAGCATAATGCTGCCGTTTCGAGCTATATTATCTCTTAGGCCTCCAACGAAGGATTAACGGTTCGAAACATCAAATATATCAGTTATAATACTATTTTGAGACAGTGTTTCAGATTTCCATTCATTTATACACAATGTACTGTTTTAGCACTACATTTATTATCTTTCCTCCTTTCTTCCTCTGGAACTCTGTAAGTCATATATAGTTTGATAGTTTGATTTTCAGATGGTCAGAAGGAATTGGATGGACCTCTAGCTGAAAATCGGGACACCTATAAAGTCATTGTTTCTGAGTGAAGAAAGAACAAAGAAGAGTGGTCGTTCACAAATCTAATAATAATAAAGTGGTTTATTGACATGTTATCACGTTGGAAACGAATTACAATATGTTTAACAAAATCTATAAAATCTTACACTAAAACTATGAAAAATAGGAAAATGATGAATAAACTAAGCGTAAAAGTGATAGATAAAAATTTAGGAGCGTTTAAAAGATGTGCAAGCCAGTCAGACGCAACCAATAATCTTTATCATTGTCATCATTATCCGATCATCGGTCATCGAGATTATATCGGTTTCGTATGGGTGGGAAACTTACCGCGCCGTACCGCGCCGTACCGCGCCATGTCATTGCCAAAGTCAGTCTATAAGACAATCGACCGATTCCTGCCGTAACCGTGCCGTACTGTGACCGCGTGCTGCTTTCCCAGTCATACGAAATCTGCTGTCATTGTATTCTGTCACGTGACATTATTTACAAAAGAAAAGACTCTTACGTTTTGCAGAATTCAATGTCTTTTCGCAGTATCACGTTCGTCAAAACATTCGATCAGTTAATTATAGCGGAGCTTTTCGCGGTGGGGAATCAACAAAGGGAGAAAACAATGCCCGCGCACCAAAAATATCCCACTGCTGGCCCGCTCGCCTTCGACCATATTATAGGATTTCAGGCGTGAAAGGTTATTGTACTGTCATGTTGTCGCCCACACTTCTTAAGGTTCAAACATATCGTCGGCGTATGTCAGATAATCAATTAGTTCAGACCATATTAGGCTCTTTATTCATGTTGAACCCAAACAATTATTACAGCACAGCTGGATATCGAGTCTACGACCATATGGGAACTAAGGTTATTAATATACATGATAGCTTTTTCCGTCGCGTTAAGAAAAGTGAATAATTGATCGCAGAGAAACAGTAACAATTTACTAACTCAATCGTTATTTACCACATTTAGGTAATATAAAGGATACGCGTCGTATCTTTTCTTACAAAGTTGCGCACAGAATTACATAGCATGTCCACCCCCTGCAAAGTTGCGCGCAACACTAAGAGTTGCAGGAGTCGAGTCGAGTTCTTCTTCTGCAACATTGCGCACAATAAATTGTATCGTGTAAAAAATTGTCTGCGACTTTGCTTTGTATTTGTCATTAAAATTAAATTGAACTTGGCTTCGCTATCAAGCCACGTGCACACAACGTTCAAGGAAACGTTGCATCACGTGACACCCAAAACTACCTTCAATTCTTGTGCGAAAGAAGCCAATTAACCTTTAATCTACACATGGAGCTTAGCTCCACTCTCAGGTAATGCATGTTTCGCGTAGCGTTGTAGGAAACGTTACATCGCTTGATGACACGGGTGAAAATGCATTGCGCATACTCGAAAGTTATAAATAAAACCTTTGGAGGTTTAGTAAATCTTGAAAGTTAAGGCTGTCCGTGAAAAGTTAGTGCTTATATTTTCCTAAAACATTCCTTTAGTTGTTCTCTGTCCCTGGTCAAACAATACACGAGAAATTCGCATAATACACGACAGTTGAATCGACGGTACTTTTATTTGTAAACACGAACGCGTTTTCCCGCCGAATTTCCGAGCATGCGCAATGCATTTTTCACCCGTGTCTAGCTTGATACCTTTCAAACTATGATCTTTCGGGAAGCGTTGAAAAGTTTCACCGTGTGTCCAGGCTTAAGCTCTACTTGTTATAATAATCAGATTACAAGGAATAAACCCCAAGCGTGATGATGACGTTTTGACCCATCTCTATACCAGAATCCTTTTCGAGTAGCTTTTGTAAACTGTTGTGTTTGTATTTTCGAAGGAATATGAAAGGCTCTACGCTAGGGCTTATTAAAGTGAGATTCAAAATTTCAAAGAATAATATTACAGGGGTTAGGATAGGCGCCTTGCGCTATTGGCGCTAAAAATACTTATTAGATGGCAGGAAGAAAAGGTAAGTTATGCTGAATCATTTTCTCTTCAGAAGAACTTAAATATGGAAACCATTTTACGAGGTGAATTTCAAAGTATTTTCGCGTGAGAAATCGCAAGGAATCAAATGGCACACTGCCGCTGTGAAAAATAGACGACATACACCATACTGGACAAATATTATTTCCTATGAATAGATGACTTTCAAAAATGTCGGCCTAGTACATGAGAACGAGGCCACAAAGGCCTTGTTACCAGAAAATCAGCATGGCGACGCTTTTATTGCTATCAAAGACGATGTGTTCCTCTTCCTTTTGAAATACCTATTTTCTGTGCATTTTACAGGATATACTTCAGACTCATTTGATGCCATAATAATTTTGGAGGCCTTTCTGGCCTCGTTCTCGTGAACAATGAGGCTACCATTTTTGAAAGTCGTCTATGGCCCAAATTTTCAAAAATGGCCCTTATAACAGCTAAAATCATGCATCGCAACTGTATTTTTTCTAACTTTGGTTAGAAATTGTCTTTTCTGATCCGTCGATCATACTTGGAAGTGGTTATTTCAGATTAAGCAACGATTGAAAAAATTCACATAAGCTCCGCCACCAAGGATCAGAAAAGCCAAAAATCCCAAAGGCCAGTACACACGAGGGAGCTTGCTCCCGCAACACGCTCCCGCAACACGCTCCCGCAGCACGCTCCCGTAACACGCTCCCGCAACACGCTCCCGCAGCACGCTCCTGGAGCAAAGCTCCCTCAATCCCATGTGTACCAACGATTTCACGCAAAAAATTGTTGCGCAATAATCACCGGTTGATACCAGCTATCCTTTTCGGTTAGCTGATCGGTTTTATCAGGGTAAACAAAGTTATTATTATTATTATTATTATAAGTTTTGCTCCCTGCTCACGCTCCCTGACTTGAAATTGGGAAAAAATATGGGTCGCGACGCAATGATTTTTGCCGAAAGTTTTGGATTGGGACTTGTTTTGGTCTATCCTAACCCTAGCTCATGACATTGCAATAAATTTCTCCATTGATGGACCCACGGCAGGCAGGACAGCGACGATTGCCGTTTTTGACTTTGCCTATACACTCTCTACAGTACAGCATGTGAGTACATGGCATAATGATGCAATCGCGTTCACGTTCAAAGCATATTTGACACTGAAGGGCTGACTCCTTGCTATCAAGTTGCTTCTGTATTTGTTTGACAGTGTCTTCGAGTTCCTTGATCTTTATTTTATAACTGAAAAAAGAAAAACGTATAGATTTAGAAAAACGTGATGAGACGCAAGAACGTCAATATACCACATTTGTTAATTCATTGCGTGACCAAAACAGTTTTCGTTTGACTGTGCAAATGTCAGCGTTACGGCACGGTTGCCACAGGAATTTCGAATGTTGTTATAGACAATGCGGCACTGATACGGTCACATTCGTTAATTCATTGCGTGACCAAAGCAGTTTTCGTTTGACTGTGCAAATGTCAGCTTTAACGTACGGTTGCCACAGGAATTTCGAATGTTGTTATAGACATTGCGGCACTGATACGGTCACGTTACGGCGCGGTGAAGTTTCAGTACACATAAAAATTGCTCTACTGTGACAGCGTCGCGACGCCACGTTCAGAAAACCATTTCACTATTTCCTTTCTTTGGAACGTCGAAGTTATCGACGGTTATTTGCATTATTTGACAGCGCACCTTCATTGCTTTTGCTGATCAACCTAATAAATTGATGATTTAATACAGCATCGTTTAGCAATTATATAATATTTGGGTTTTTACGCGAGCTGATTGGTCGAGAACCGTGTGTGATTACAGTACACACGCATAGATGACGTCATTGAACCTTCTGCGTGCTCTGATTGGTTGAAATATTTTGGAGAATAATATACAAAAAACTGTGGTTCTGTACTCTAATAGATGGATATGTCAGGAGGCTAGAAAAGTACAAATTTCTAACTTAGGAAAAGAACTAAGTTCATCTTTAGTTTCCTTGACAACCACTTGTCCTTGAGAACTTTTTAATTAAAAGAACAAAAGCAATTAAGCTGTTGACCTTGTAAAACACCTCAGGTCAATAGGCCGGTAGTTGGATCTTGTTGATCGGAACTGGAAAGGTTTAGTTTAATTACTCGAAGGACTAGAGTTGGACTTGGTACTGCACCTGTCAGCAAAACCGGTTCTAAATGTAGTTTTGACGCAAGCGCAGAAGATGAATATCTGCCTGTAAATCTAAGATAGCGTCATTCATTAGTTTTGTTTACCAACAGACTTTGAGTCAAGAAAAGTATACTTGTTCTCGAATAAGACTTTAGTTTTTATATCTCAGTCTATTTTGACTTGAATATACAAGCGATTGCCATCGACGCTTTGTTAAGTTAATCCTTTTTACAAAGAGTTATTGTAGGATTAAGGTTATTGAGTCAATAACCCTTGACCAGGTCAGAATCATGAATATTTAATGAGTCTTCAGCAGAACTCACTACAACCAGTTGAGTGGGTTATGCTAATGAACTTGTATAAATAAGGCTAGATACTAGCTTAGATAGAACACACAGTTTGACTCCAAAGCTGTAACTAGTAAGAACTGAACGACGAATAAAGATCCTTGTACGCTCTACCTTGGTGGAATTAATTGACTGAGTTCACCCTCATAACAGATAGAAGACGTCAAAATGTGGCGAGAACAACAGTTACCCAATTCGACTTAATCTCGTGGCATACGTTTTTGTTCTCACCACATTTTGACGTCATCTGTGCATCTATTAAATTACAGACGCACGAAAAAATGGGATCTATTTGTTAAACAAAAGTGAACATATGAACGAACGAAAGAATAAAAGCAATCGCATTATGTCCATTTACCTGTCTGTCAAATTCTTTATTTCCAAATCACGTTCCTCAATTTTACTCTTCTTCGAATTCAACGATTTCCTGAAATCATTTTTAAGCTTTTTGACTTTCTCATCGTGCAAGTCTTTCAGCTGCTGCTGACTTGTAGCCATCTCTGAAGTCATTGCGTCTAAAGCGTCTTTTAGTTTAGAGTTTGACTGTAGCAATGATGCCTTCTCTTCATAAAGTGTTTGGTATCTTAGTCTTAGAATACTGTAGTCTCGTGCATTGTCGTTATGAGATGTTTTGCTGGCATTTGAAGGTAATTGAAGAACTCTTAAGACTTGAAAAAACAAAATAAAAAGAGGGTCAGAACTAACTTGAACAGTTAAGGTGGCTCGCAGTAGTTTCCCAATGATGTTACCTTGGCAAAGATAAACAAATAGCTGATATATTGTTATTTGCACTGTTGTGCTTCAATGCTATCCACTAGTTTGTAAAAAATAGTGCAATTAGACAATGCATGTTAAATTTTATTTCACGGATAATGCACAGGGAGCCCGGCTTTTAAGAGTCGTACGTAAATGAACGAATAAATCAATTAGTATTTTGGGTTTCCTGTGTTGAGATTTGAAACGAGACGCTAATAATGGAGAGTTTCCGGTAATTGTAACTGCCAGTAACCTGATAGGAGATTACATGGGGTAACTTGAGAGCAGTTTGAAATTCAAATCTAACGTATCAGTGTAACGCACTCTCTTAGTAACAGTCAATTATTGTGATATATGGCGTGCACTCTAATATTTCTCTCTCTCCCTAAGGTGTTCAGGGATGTGCAAATTACCTTGTCCTTTAGCATACTCTCTACACTCCACTGTTCCATTAGGCCACGTGAACATGCCACACCCATCTGGTTCATTTTCGTCCCAGATCCCCTCGAATGAAGAGCCATCAGGATATGTCATTGTACCCACACCAGACATTAAATCATACTGCCATTCACCATTATATGCAGAACTTGATGCGAAAACCAAACTACCATGTCCGTGCCTAACATAAAGTAGACAGTTAAAGGCCCACTTGGATGAAAATCGATGAAAATTGGAAACTGTTTATTTCTATCTGAAGATGAACATAGCTGAATAACCAGCTACCCTCTGCCCAAAAATCTGCATTTCAAACTTATTATCAATGAGAAATTTTGATATAAAGTCTAAAAGAACAATAGGGTTGAATAAATGACGTCATTTACCCACAACTTAAATGCTAAAATACTTGACAATTTCTATTCGTCTCGTTTGAGGAGTCGTACATATAGGTTTTACTAAGTAGTCAAGACATTTCCAATTTTCATCGATTTTCATCCAAGTGGGCCTTTAACGACCACTAATGAGCTTTTATCAGGTATTTTGAAATTAAAAAATAAGAAAAATGATTACCATAGCTGGGAAGACCATGATAAAATTAGCAAAACAGTGAAGTTTGAAGGAAGTAAATTAAAAACTGGCGAAAAGTGTGAATTTTGTAAGAGAACCTTTGCTGGTAGGTATCTCTTCCCTACCAACGAATGTTTTCATACAATACTTGTCTTTGATGTAAACTCTAATTGCGGGCTACGCCCCACCCCACCCCGCAAAAGCACCTTCACGTCTAGAGGTAATCTCATGATCACGTCGAAGCGGCTGGGATCCGGACACCCCCTCCCCGATGGCAATCCCCTCCGTTTGAGCGAATGCATTAAAAAACGGTCAAAGACTTTTACCTCATATTGTTCCACCAATAACCATGGTACATACCAAACTGATTCTTACTAGCACTTAGTTCTTGTCCAGAAAAGATAAATGCCTTTCCAAAGCCCCATCTTTTACCTGTGAAAGAGATAACCAGATATTGCTCAGCACATCATGTCCTCACTTATCAAACAAATTCTGTTCTTGCAACAACATCCACTGGCAAAGACCATAATACCGAGAGAGCGAAACTCGGTATTGATGTCTGAGCGATGTTCGTGGCAATTAAGGCTATTTTTAGTAATTTCGCCATTGCGCGCGCAAGGCTCTTACACAATAGAATTCAAATGCCGAAAGCAAACGATCCCGTCCGCTCGCACGTCAAAAATCAAATTCTATTGTTTGAGAGCCTTGCGCCCGCGATGGCGAAGTTACCAAAAATAGCCTTAGCCGCCACGAACATCGCACAGACTTCAATACTGAGTTTCGCTCTCTTAGTATTATGGTCTCTTGCCACTGGTAAACAACCGAGTACAACGCGTCAGCTCAGTAACAGGGCGTGGCGGGAACCCAAGCTAGAAATTACAGAATAGGTGATATTTCCATATTTACAGCATATGTATATTTAGCGTCGGTAGTTCCTTCAGTTGAACGCTGGTCTCCCAGGAAGCCGACGGTGCGCTTTTTACCCCCCTCTTTTCATAAGTACTCCGTTTTAAGGGCATTTAAAGCTAATTAAAGCTGCAATGAATGGAAAGAAGTGGAAACAAGTGTGGTGACTGGGAAATGAACTCGGAAATGTGGTGAGAACAACAGTGGTGCGAACAACAGTTACGCCACTCGACTTCGTCTCAGGGCGTTTTTTTCTTCCTTACCACATCTTGCGTCATCTGTGCATCTATTAAAGTACAGACGCACGGAAGAATGGACTCTATTTGTTTTAATAATATCATTTAATATCGAGCTTGGGCTCCCTGTGCCCTCTCTTCTTACCTCTTTTCCACTGTCCATCGTATATAAGATTCCCAGAAAGACTAACAAGTCGTCCTTTACCGTGTGGTAAGTAATAGGAAAAAGGATGAGGACTAAATAGGCGATCAGTACCACAGGAATACCGAAGGTCTGAAGAATACGGGTTGACGAGATGAACACAAACAAGGGATTGGACAAACGACGTGCAATTCATAAGAGATCGACTTTCGATTAGTTGGTCGTCTTTGGCTTCCAGGTCAATCTGCTTAAAATGCTTTTGACTAAGGAAGGAATCTGGAAGAGGAAAAAAATTACGAAAAAATATATCTTATGATATTGAAGATGTTTTCGGTTGGCACCACTGTACCCAACGTCACAATTCTCTTTCTTTTTCTCTCCTCTTCCCTTCCTCTCTTTCCCTTCTCTTCCCTTCCCTTCTCTGCTCTGCTCTGCTCTGCTCTGCTCTGCTCTGCTCTGCTCTGCTCTGCTCTGCTCTGCTCTGCTCTGCTCTGCTCTGCTCGTCACTTTTTCTTTCCTTCTCAGAGTCCGTTTAAATGTAGGTAGGGCTATAACTCAGGCTACCGCTTTGGTTCTTTGCGTCGCAAGAAAAACCAACACAAAACAGTTAGCCCTAGTGCTCGGGACACTTAATGTAAACAGGCTCCAAAACAGCTCTTTCTATGACACAGGTAGCCCTAGTAACGTTCAATGGGCGTCTTAATTTTAGAATATTTGTATAGATATCAATTATTTGTGTATACATTTAGTTACTAATATTTGTTAACTGATGTTTTAACCGTGTTTTAAATATTTTTTTTTTTTACCATCTTATCAGTTCAAGTATAACAATGAGAAAGTTATTTTCAAAAGTGAAAGTTACCTTCATCACTCGAGCCTAGTTCTTCAGTATCCTCACTGACCTCGTCCAATACCACACTCAAACTATGATTCAAACCAACTTGAATATCAAAGCACTTCAATAAGCCTTCGACAAGTAACACCAGTGATTCTTGTAGGACAGTCACTGATTCATTCGAGCTTTGATCGTTTTTTTCATGCTTGTTATTGGCTTCTAGCTTTCTGAGATCGAAAACTAAAGACTCGATCAGTGAACTTTGGACCACATAGCAGTTTTGCTTGACTTGGTAAAGTTTGTGATAGAGTTCTATTATCGTTGAATTCGTTGTGTTTAGACTTTGCTCTTCCTGATCATTTCGTTCAAATTTCTTCGGAAAATTCTCTGCTGTAACAAGTCCAGAATCTGCCGAAGCTACAATCTCTGCAATTTCTCCATTTAAATCTTCAGTAGCTTTTTCTGTATCCACAGCTGCTGATTTTCCCTTGAACTTGGTCCCTCCGTTTTCCATTAATGGTGAAAGTGGTTGTTTAGAACTTTCACCAAGATCGGTGACTTTGTGTTTTGTTGAGGCTTGAGCAAAGGCACTTTGTTCGTCAGCTTCGGTAACTTGCGAAGTAGTGTTGGGCGTTTTCCCAGTTTTGGACACCTTAACCGCAACTGGACTTGTTGCTGGCTTGCTAATATTCGATATAAGATTCTTTTTTTCAAATGATTTAGAAAATCCATCATCTACTAGAGAGTTTAGTCCAAAAACTACATGTGGAGAGGGAACTGGCTTCGCAACACTCGATTCTGCCTTGCTACTGCTAGTGTTAATGGTTAGCGGTGTCGTAGAAGAGATAGGATTTGTCAGAGAGAAAGTTAGTGTAGGCTGAGTTGGCCCAAGAGTGGCTGATGCACATGCAGAGAAACTGGAAGGCTTAGTTGATGAAATACTCTCTGTAAAGGGCGTCGGCTGAGCAGAAGACGAGGTAGTAGAAACTACTGAAACATCTGGTGCTGTGCTGATAGATTTTCCTTCAGTCTTTCCAATTGCCACTGAAGTTGGATGATAAAACGAAGGTGATTTCCAAGAGGACGTCGGAGCCGTCATATTGGTTGAAATTTTACCTTGCGAAGCAGATTGCCAAAGAACACTCGATTTAACGCGTGGGTCTTCAGTGCTTTCCGTACGCCAGCGTCTCCGAACTTTTCGCACTTTATTTTTCCATTCTCTTCCTTTCAGTTCGCTTATTTTCGACAAATTGTCCTCCTTTTCTAAAGAGGAAGAAAAAAACTCGTTACAATATCTGTGGTTCTGCCTTCAAATAAAATTATATATTCAGACTGAATGCTACTCAATAAAGGATTTCAGGAAGTGCTTGGTAAGGTGTCAGGAAGTGGTTGGTAAGATGTCAGCAAGTAGTTGGTAAGGTGTTATTAAGTGGTTGGTAACGTGTCAGTAAGTGACTGGTAAGGTGTCAGTAAGTAATTGGTAAAAAATGTGTTAGTAAATGATTGGTAAGGTGTTAGGAAGTGGTTGGTAAGGTGTTAGGAAGTGGTTGGTAAGCTGTCAGGAAGTGGTTGGTAAGGTGTCAGTAAGTGATTGGTAATGTGTCAGTAAATGATTGGCAAGGTGTTAGCAAGTGGTTGGTAAAATGTCAGTAAATGGTGGTAAGGTGTCAGTGAGTGGTTGATAAGGTGTCAGTGAGTGGTTGGTAGGTTGTCAATAAGTGGCTGGTATGGTGTCAGTAAATGGTAAGTAAGCTGTCAGCAGAAATGGCTGGTAAGTTCATAAGGTGTCAGTAAGTTGGTAAAGTGTCAGCAAGTGTTAATTGCTAAATTGTGAGAAAGTTGTTGGTAAGGTATCAGTAAGTGTTTGCTAAGGTATCAACAAGTGGTTGGAAAGATGTCAGAAAGAGTTTGGTAGGTTGTAAATAAGTGGTTAAGCTGTTTGCAGAAATAGATGATAAGGTAATCAGTAAGCAAATGGTGAGGTATCAGTATGTGGTTGCTAAGGTGTCAGTAGTATGTTGCCAAGGTGTCAGCAAGTGGTGGATAAGGTGTTGGTGAGTGGTTGGTGAGGATTCCTGTGTAAGGATTTGGGAGTGAGGGACTGGGGAAGAGGGGACCCACATCTCTACACAGGAACTCCAGCTACGCAGGCTACAATATGATGTGATGCGGTGATGTGATGTGAGTCTGCATAAGCAGCTTGTGCTTTAATGCTTGCATTGCTAGTATGAACCAGGCTTACAGCTCAAAGCTCAAAACTGTGACCAGTATTAATATATTCGCATATTTTTGTCTCGCCCTCCTCCAATTAGCTCTTAGATAAGAAATAAGATAAGAGAGTCCTCGGATGCTGATTGGATGGTTGGTCTTTCAAAAGAATGCAAATATATTATTGCTGGGGTGCATGTGACGTCACGGCAGCCATCTTGGTTGACCTTCAACAAAAGATTTCTCATTAGCGTTTATTGTTTGGTCAACCAACATGGCTACCGCTTCATTGTCTTTGGATTCCCAAAGGTATGGATGCACCCCAGCAATAGCTGGTCATACTTTTGGGCTTTGTGCTGTAAATGATTACAACCCTTGTTACTGTGCTATTATATATTATTTACCTGCACGTTTATTATTATCAACATTATGATATAACACTAATTGACCAGTGTATATCATTTCTTCACTTTCGTCTCCCAAACTAACGTTAAGATTTTTACATTCATACACTGGTCCTAAAGGACCCATCTTGTCTGTTTTAATTTCAGTGATATTTGCAGCTTTCATTTTGAAATCAATTCAACCTGAAATAAAAAGCAAGCATTATTAATTGTGGGTCTCTTAATAACCCATTAATCACAGATAGCTCAAGCCCAAGTTTGATCTGAATGAGAACCAATTAGTCCAGATCCCACACCCATTTTTAACCTACTACGGTAATGGTCAGGTTGTGGGGTAACACTAGTCTAAAAGAACGTTTGTGCATGGCATCTGTTAGCTAAAGACAGATGGCCACCATTGTCATTGCTGACATTCTAAAAGTGATATCATGATATCATAGTATAGCCACATGATGAACTAATGTGATTTCTTGGTCATCTTATGTGGTGGCACTGCATATGCTAAATCTTGCTCATAAAAAAGGCCTAGATACACAATCACTTCCTGTAATATTTACTACAACATCGCAAGTAACACTGTGTGTAAACTCCTGCATTATTGTATGCAAATATATATATTGTATGCAATATAATTGCAGAAAATATTGCAGAATTAGTAACTCAAACCAAAACCTGCAACTGTTGAGCTCAACATTGTGTGCAATAGTTACAGGGTGACACATATAAATGCAATACTTGTGCACAATGATGCAGGAAATATTGGATGTGTCTTGCCATAATTAATATCACCATGTATCATCAAAACCTAAACGCTCTAAAATTTTATATTTGTGATTTCCTAATTAAAAACAAGCATTTTTTCTCACAATTGTGTCCTCAGACAAGAACCACTCTTGCCTCAAAATGTTGTTCTACATATACTTATTTCACGAAAAACATTTCTTAAAACAAGCATTTTTATCTCAAAATTATCTCAGGACACAATTTTGAGATAAAAAGTGCTTGTTCTAAGGAAATGTATTTCTTCAATGCAGAACATTGTTTTGAGGCAAATGTGGTTCTTGTCTGAGGACACAATTTTGAGGAAAAAATTGCTTGTTTTAAGGAAATCACAAATATGAAATTTTAGAGTGAAATAAATCTTGATAGAATATTGGGAAAAAAGATTCATTAAAAATCTTACCCATAAATCCTCACAAAACAATTTTTACAGGAACCTATAAATTTTCTTGTGGGAAACTCTACTACTAGAGAAAGCTGAGATCTTGTACAGTTCAAATATCAGAGTACTATACTGATCTGCCCTACAGCTAATTCTGAAAATACAGTTGCATTGTGTTGCACTATTTATGCCGGAAGTAGCCCCAAAATTGAATTAGCTTTATAAGTACTTGAATAGTTTCACTTAACACTGAATAGTACTTGTTTGGACCGTTATTTCCTTGTTATTTTAAATCAAAAAGACGGCTTCTCGTGCAAGGCGGACATTTCTCAGAAATGGGCTGAGCTTGCAGCACTGCTGACATTCCCATTGCAAAACGTCTTTTCTGATCAGTAATCTATACAGTGCACTATCGTATAAAACACTAATTGATGAGGCTATAGGTCCAATAGAACACTCCAAAAACACTATTCTTACCCTAATTGAATGGAGATGATTATTTTTCCAGCCAAATGTCATTGTTTTTCACTATCACTTTCGGATGTCGCGAAGTGACAACGGAAATACAGAAAGGGACTAAGTACTAGTCACCAGTCTGTCAATTTCCAAAATGGCGTCGTTACTTGGAGAAGTTTTGTCACTGTGAAATCTTTTTATTTTCTTCATTTTTCTATGGATTATATTAACTGGATCATGGAATTTGATCGTGGAAATACAGTGAAGTCCTTGGCTCAGAAATTTTAATGGTTCTTGTTTGTTTTGGTATTTAATTTCAACCATTCAACGCATGGAAAACATCTCCTTTTGTCTTCCAAATTTTGCTTGTTTTGAAAGGATTAACGCAATTTCCGATAGGATCTTTATTCTTTTGATCTCTCATGAAAGAATTTATCCGATTGTCTTTCACAAAGGCATCATATACCTGTCTCTCCTGGGAATTATTCTCGAATTTATGTAAACAATCACAAATAGTCCAGTCAGCAGAAATTGGAGCTCGCAGATTGTGAGATCAAAGAACAATGCTGCGATCTTCTGGGGTTTATCTGGTAATCATATTTTGGACACTGGTTTTTATTATCAATGTAGCTCTAAAGGTTAGTTTTATATGAATACGTTTTGTAACATCACCTTCAATAATGACATTTGATGGCTATGCAGCTATCAATAATCAGATACCATTGTGCAAGGGTCTGCCCTCCTCTGTCCCACACCTCCTGGGGGGAATTTGACATTTTTATTTAATAATGCCAGAGTCAAATTCTCCACAAGTATCAATTTACATATTCATTACCAGATCCCCTTTAGACTAGTTGACCATGTCAAATTCCCTACCCAGGGGAAGTTCTCCAAATCAAATTCCCATGGGTAGTAACACCCATAGGTGCATTAGGTAACGATGATGATGATGACAATATAATATTCGTAGTCAAATCAATAAAGTATTGTGTAGTTCCAGAAAATATCCACATCCCCACCATGGAGGAATTTGTAAATGGAACTCCCTATCCTTTGGAACTTCCATTTTTTATTCCATACAAACTCTGTAATTTGGTTCTTTCTCTGACCCCCCTCCCCTCCAAAATTTCCACTTCCCTCTGTGGTGGGGGTATGGATATTTTCTGGAACTACACATCATGAAAAGTGCAATAATGCTGGGCCACTGCTTAAAGAATTAACTGGAACACCAAGTCTGACTCAGCCATCTCGACACAGCAGACTTTGGTCAACAACCTTAAAACTTAAATCAGAGCAAAATATAATATAACTGTAATTACTACATGTTTTTTTGATGTAAATATGATTACTAAGAACACTAATAATAATAGTTGAGGTTTGTTTATTTTAGAGATACAGACGCTACTCCCGTAAATATAGAGAACTTTTAGATGAAAATGGGGTTACAGTATCTCCATGTCAGATACGATGGTACACTACACGGTATAATCGCTGGTTTACCAAGATTGGTCAGTTTAATCCATACCTTTTGCATGTCTGGTTAACGATAGGTGTCTGGGTAGGTGTGACATTGATGTTTACATCTGTCATTGTTTTAACGATGACGTTGTACAAGGCTTTTACCAAGGAAGCACCAGAGCAGATACTAACGCCAGTGGTAAGTGGAAATTTTGATATATGCTATGAAATCACAGCAATGCTCCAGCCTTTAAACTGACTTGGACACCATATTGGCCAGGTGCCATATTGTTACCATATGCCCTGACAACAATGGAACCATGGCAACCATTCATGGTCCACCACCAGCAATGTAGCACCTGTCACACTAATATTAGAGAGCATAATTATGCACAAGCATGCTTTTGTTAAAACATATGTGAGTTCTTCTATATGCACATGCCTTTGCCAAGATTGTAGAAAGTGAGAAAGCTTGGTGGGTTCTTCAGGGTCAAAATGCTAGGAATGATCGTCGGAAACCTCCAAAACATACCCTAAAAAATACCCAAATGCCAAAATTTTCTACCCTAAAAAATACCTAACAGCTCAAAAATACCCCTAAAAATACCAAAAAATCAAACAAATTGATTTTAACGGTGTTCTAATAAAAAGGCAGTAAGTAAAAAAAAATCATCTCATTTATTTTGTACCCCTAAAAAAATACCATCTTTTCTGAAAAACCTTGGATTTTCTCTGACGACCCCTAAAAAATACCAAATCGGTGATATCAACCCCTAAAAAATATGACGATCATCCCTAGCACACCAATATAGGGAGTACCCCACCCCCCCGGTAATAAATATTGTTCTATAGTGAAAATGGGAACCCCATCAATGATGGCACACACACGAAAAAGAAACTACATGTACTTGTATGCATGACGTCCTGGTTGACAAAAACATCTAGTGCTTGAGCTCTCTAATATAAAAATACTCATCTATCATATTTACTAGGGAGAGGAGAACAGGGCCAAAGCAATAAAATAATGAAGGGTTCCCTGTGAAAATGGCCTAAGTGACTTTTTTGATGATTTTTATTCAGTGGTTTAAAATGAACTTAACTTTCCTATGCTAAAAAAAACAATGTCTGGACATCCATAAAAAAGTCACTTAGGTCATTTTCACGGTAAACCCTTAAATTGATCTGCAATCAAGAATGGCCACATATGAGAGCCCAATATGGCAAATAGGTACCCTGCCCATGTAAGCAAGATATTTTGTAAGGGTATCTTGGAGGGTTTATGATTTTAGGAAGTACTTTAATTAAATATAATAAAGCAGATTATTTTATAAAAGAGAGGGAAAATGCATCTTGAAAACTAACATTTGAAGGGCTCCCTATGAAAGTGGCCTAAGTGACATTTCTGGTGATATTTCAATGGTATAAAATAATATCAATTAACTTTCCTATGCTAAAAAAATCAATGTCTGGACATCCATCCAAAAGTCACTTAGGTCATTTTCACAGAGAACCCTTCATTTCATATTTTCAGATGCCTGGAGTTAACCTACCATGGAGTCAAATATTGTACTATCTTATAACACTTGCAATCAGTGGTATTTATCATGAGATTGGGCATGCTGTTGCAGCTGTTAGGTAGTGTTTATTTGTTTGTTTGTTGTACATGGAATTTTTTCACAGTCTCACATAATTGGATGACCAGTAGTATTGCACTAAGAGCAGTTTTTTTAAGAGTGTTTACTGGACTATGCCTTGCTGTGGCCTTATCAGTGCTGTTATGTTATGTTATGTTATGTTATGTTAAGTCCATCACTATAAGATTAGCTTGGGGTTGGGTGTAGAAACAAAGGGAGGTCACCATGACAACCCTGCCACAGTTGACCACTCATCACACCAAGCAAACAGTGGGACTATACCTAACTAGTAGCCCTCCCCAGCTCAAGGGGGAGGGTTGGGTGGGGTGTGTGTGTGTGCTGAATGGGACAAATGATCCACAACAATCAGCAATCACAACAAGCAGCAAAGCTCAAATTCAAACTTAAATTTGTTTATTTGCCAATGAATACTACACATACATATATAAAAGTAATTGTATGCATATCTGGAGTGGTGACGAAATTTGACAGCAGACTTGGCATAAGTACACATAACCCCTGAACATCCTTGAGGGGCCCCCCACATTCACCCATTGAAATAGGAATTGGCCCAGGACATTCTTCTAGAATGTGCACTTTATGCAGTTTATTGCTTTAACCTTTTGGACCTGCTGCCTCATGCTAGACACCTTTTGAGTGTATGTTTGAATCAAATTTCAAATTTTGAATATAATTTCTCATTTTAAAGGGAGCAAGTCCGTGTAAATGGCTTTGGTTTATTTTTCATGGCAATATACCCTGGAGCTTATGTTGATCTCCATACTGATCACCTCAAACTGATCTCACCCTTGCGTCAACTGAGAATTTACTGTGCTGGAGTATGGCATAATGTTGTGCTAGTGTTACTAGGGTTACTGTTGCTATGGTTACTGCCATACTTAATAGTTCCCTTGTATATGACTGGGCAAGGTGCTGTGGTGACAAACGTCATGAAGGTAGGTTTCAGTTTGAAATGTGATGATGATGATGATGATGATAAAGGTATGCAAAATGTCATATTTAAGGAATATAAAATGCGTGTGCATGTCTCTGTTCTGTGATATAAACACGATGGAAGATGTAGAGCAAGAGAAAAGCAAGATTAGGAACACAAGGCGTAGCCGAGTGTTTCTCTTGCTTTTCGAGTACTTTACATCTTCCATTGTGTTTATATCACAGTACAGAGACATAAGCAATCATTTTATATTGCTTTTATAAAATATTTTCAACGTTTTTGTGTGAGCCATGTCTCTGTCCTCTGATATAAACATAGTAGCCAGCCAACAGCGGGCGTTATATCTCAAATATTTTATAATTATATGATAGAAGTATGACTGTCAAATGTACAATGTTGTGGTTCTGGTCTAAAATTTCTATAACACCATGACTTACTACCAATCGGGGATGCCTGAAACATCAGACTTTGAACCAACAAAATAATGCAAATAAAACTCAAACAAAAGCGTAGCATGTTACTCAGGGTAAAGAGCTGACTTTTCTTCCAGAATTCTAGGCCTTACTGCCAACCTGGAGCACCAGCCTGAATTACCTTAGACTTTGAATCCAACAAACAAATGAAGGGTTCCCTGTGAAAATGACCTATATAGATAAGTAACTTTTTGATGGATGTCCAGAGATTAATTTTTCCAGCATAGGAAAGTTAATTATACCATTTTATACCATTGGAAAAATATCATCCAAAAGTCACTTAGGCCATTTTCACATGGAACCCTTCAAATGCAAACAAAATCTACAAACAAAATAATACTCCCATAAATAAACTACAGCATTTTCTAACAGAATTCCCCAGTTTATGGAAGCATCAAAAGAGGAGACATCATCATGTCAGTTTATGGTTGTCAAGTATACAACAAGAATGACTGGTCCAATTGTGTATTCAAGACACTAAGCAAACCACAGCATGGCTACTGTAGTAATATGATTACAATAGCTAGGAAGACCTCATCTGATGGTAAGTGTCATTAGAATCCATCCAGACTGAGTTACATGTATGTGCGTTTTACAACCTGCAAGGGTGGCCCAGTAGTCCCAGTTTCAATTCCTAGATTGGATATCACGTGTCTGGAGTTTGTTTGTTTGTTCTCTCCCTTGCTTCAAGGTTTTTTCTGTGGGTCCTTTGTCTGTTTTTTTTCCTCCGTAAAAAAACAAAGCAGTAAGCTAAGACAGTTGTATGCACAGAATATTAGAATGTAGTCAGGAAGGATGTGAGAGAGTGCTTGTAAATTAAACTAGCTGTATAGCTATTAGTACTCTTCCACTATAAAACAAAGTATTCATTATAATAATTATAATCAAGGAAAAAAATTAAGGCTGTCCATGCTCTAGAAGTGCCTGGGTGCCTGAGGCACCAAACATTTTTTGATATTTTATGTAGCGTTACACTATTTTTGTTGCAGGTGGTGTCTATATTGATGGTGTTTTTGATTGTTGTAAAAATGCTACTTCTTCAAGATTCTGTTTCAGATATCTTTCCATCAGCCATGCAAAGGTAAAACTGTGTTTCCTTGAAAGCCATTTGTGTGTTGTGGATTATTTTGGTAGTGCTCAACTTGTGTGTGCAAGTGATTTCAGAATCAAACAGTGAACAAGAAATGACAAGAAACAATTGCCTAAATCATTTTCAACAGGAGTCAGATTGTTTTTGGACAGTCAGATTGTTTTTGGAAAGTGATTATTAATCGAAATGCCCGTATTTTTCGATTAACTAATAATCGAATTTGAGGCGTATATGAAGATTCTGCTTTTTACGCGTACGAAAGCAGAATCTTCATAAAACTTTAATTCTTTGTTCTGCAAAATGTATTATGAACATTTTTACTTTTTTTGACGTTCTCAAAAATTTCTAATCACTTTGTTTTCTGGTTGGTTGCTGTGGTTGTCTTCAGAAGTTTTTCTGGACTTGGAAAGCCAATTTGAAGTTAGCTCATGTTTTTTTTTGTTTACATATAATGACAGCCAATCATCAAGCGAGAAACGTTTTCTGTTTCTCCGCCCGCTTTTCTCCGCCCTCATTTGCATATTGATCAAATACGCTTCAGTTGAATGCATTTTTGTTTATCAGTGTCAGTAGTTTTATAATTCACAAATCAAAAGTTATAAATTACACAAGTTAAATTACACAAGTTAAATTACACAAGTTTATAATAATCTGGAGGGGTTTTTTTCGCGTGAATTCACTTTCAAAAACATACAAATATATTTTTCCTTTTTTACGTTCTAGAAAATTTTCATTCACTTTGTCTTTGACTTCCAGGTTCTCTTGACTTGGGAAGCCAATTTGAAGTCGACTCATTTTTTGACCAATAATCGTTTGTTTACATATAATGACAGCCAATCATCAAGCGAAAACGTTTTCTGTTTCTCCGCCCGCTTTTCTCCACCCTCATTTGCATATTGATCAAGTACGCTAGCTTCAAAAATGCATTTTTGTTTATTCTATAATTCACAAATCAAAACTTATAAATTACACAAGTTAAATTACACAAGTTTATAATAATCCGGAGTTTTTTTCGTGTGAATTCACTTTCAAAAACAAACAAATATATTTTTTTCCTCTTTTACGTTCTAGAAAGTTTTCATTCACTTTGTCTGACTTCCAGGTTCTCTTGACTTGGAAAGCCAGTTTGAAGTCGACTCATTTTTTGACCAATCATCGTTTGTTTACATATAGTGACAGCCAATCATCAAGCGAGAAACGTTTTCTGTTTCTCCGCCCGCTTTTCTCCGCCCTCATTTGCATATTGATCGAGTACGCTTCAAAAATGCATTTTTGTTTATTTTATAATTCACATATCAAAACTTATAAATTTCACAAGTTAAATTACACAAGTTTATAATAATCCGGAGGTTTTTTTTCCTGTGAATTCACTTTCAAAAACAAACTATATATATTTTTCCTCTTTTACGTTCTAGAAAATTTTCATTCACGTACTTTGTCTTTGACTTCCAGGTTCTCTTGACTTGGAAATCCAATTTGAACTCGACTCATTTTTTGACCAATCATGGTGTGTTTAAGTAGAGACAGCCAATCACCATGCGAGAATTACTTTCTGTTTCTCCGCCTTCCTTTTTTCCGCCCTCATTTGCATATGCAAAACATTTTAATTTTTGTCTCTAAACTTCAGAGTTAAAAATTCAGGATTTTGTACAATCACGCGAACAAAACTCCGTAAAATTATAAACTTGTGTAATTTATAACTTTTGATTTGTGAAGCTACCAACACTACCAACATGCATTTTTGGATCGTACTTGATCAATATGCAAATTAGGGCAGAGAAAAGAGGGCGGAGAAACAGAAAGTAATTCTCGCATGGTGATTGGCTGTCTCTACTTAAACACACCATGATTGGTCAAAAAATGAGTCGACTTCAAACTGGCTTTCCAAGTCAAGAGAACCTGGAAGTCAAAGACAAAGTGAATGAGAATTTTCTAGAACGTAAAATAGGAAAAATATATATATATATATTTGTTTGTTTTTGAAAGTGAACTCACGTGAAAAAAAATTCCGGATTATTATAAACTTGTGTAATTTAACTTGTGTAGTTTATAACTTTTGATTTGTGAATTATAAAACTACTGACACTGATAAACAAAAATGCATTTTTGAATCGTACTTGATCAATATGCAAATGAGGGTGGAGAAAAGCGGGCGGAGAAACAGAAAACGTTTGTCGCTTGATGATTGGCTGTCATTATATGTAAACAAACGATGATTGGTCAAAAATGAGCAAACTTCAAATTGGCTTTCCAAGTCCAGAAAAACTTCTGAAGACAACCACAGCAGCCAACCAGAAAACAATGTGATTAGAAATTTTTGAGAACGTCAAAAAGTAAAAGTAAAATCACTTTCCGAAAACAATCTGACTGTCCAAAAACAATCTGACTCCTGTTTTTCATATTAAACAATAGTTAAATCTCTATTTTTAGGATATTTTTAGGATACATATATACATATATAAGTTGATTTGTTTTTATATATATATTTTTTCTTTTATCATTTTACATTATTTTTGATTTATTGTGTTCTAGTTATTTTATTTGATTATTTTATAGGCGCATTAGAGCATATCCATATGAATTTTGCGCCCTATAAATAATATATTATTATATTCTTATTATTATTCTTGATTTCTCCCACATTTATTGTTCGTGTCACAGCTGCCATGTGGAAAGACTTTTTCCCTGGAAATTCATGCTTTGTTAAAATCAACAATATTGTGAGAAGAATCATCATCCCTTGAGAAAATCAATATTATGCTTGGTTTTTTGTTTGTTTGTTTGTTGTTGATGATGTTGTCGTTGTTGTTTTTGGCCAGTTTCATCCTCACTATATGCAGATGAAATGAGCAAAACAAAACTCCCTTCAGACCACCTATAGCTATAACGAGCCATTTTGAAATTGAAATGCCTGCTGCTTATATTGTTGTTACATTTTCTCTTTTTAACGAACATTTCAGGGTTATGCTTGTCTACCTGCACGAAGTACAATGCAAGTTCGATCGTTTTGTGATAAACCTGAAGATTGTGTAGGGCCAGGTACTTCATGTAACACCAACTGATGCATGTGACTACGATTTATGTTATGATTTATGAAGATGTTTCAATTGTATCTGACACTACAGCCTATCAGTGAACATAGCTTTATGATTGACCTACATTTTTTATTTTGTTTGTTTGTTTGTTGTTTTTGCCCAAAATTGATGTGTTGGGACACAATATGTTTTTGTATCAAATTGATGGCAATAATGTTGTGAGTCTTTGGAGATCGCTATGGAAAACAGCAACATACTGCTTCCAGAAGAAATCGCTAAAATTCATAACTGCGCATCATATCACAAAATCTCAAATTTTATTTACGTTTTCAATGGCACTTGAAAAGCCCTTGAATTTTAGAAATTCTGCTCAAACTCCTTGAAAATTCCTTGAATTTATACTTTTAACAAAAAAAAGTAAGAGACTTGAATGGGATGGGAAACATAGAAATTCACTTTTTCTTTTACATGTAAGTGAGGGAAGAGGATGTCCTAGTATTTCAGTAAAACCATTAGTAAAAAATCGGGTAACACTATTCCTTGAAAAATCGTTTTTGGGTCCTTGAATACTCCTTGAATTCTCCTGGAATTTTAAATTTATATATCTCAACACGAACCCTGATTGAAAGAAGAGATCATTCAAAACCGGCGTAACTGCAGAACGCACGTTAGAAAATCTCATTTTTTAACGCAAAGTGGCGCCTGTGTAATGCAACCTTTATTCCATGCAGGTGATAAAGCTTGCCTTCTCCCATCTCTGGATAACTCCAGCCGTTTACTAAGAATTATAAGAAATCAGGACTCTGATGTGTTGTATGTTGGTGACCCACGTTTACTTCATTACACAGGTAAAACAAGCAACTGGATCTTTTCCTGGGGGGTGGGGTGCTTTTGCAACTCGTTGGCTGGTTTATAAAAGCGCCACTTGTAAAGACTAGAGCTGGAAAGCACACTCTAGCGATCGCAATCGCATAGATGAATTTTGTTCTAAGATCAGTTTTGTGCAATCGTACCGGTCGTAGCGATGGCAGTTTTCGTATGAGTGTAAAACGGCAGTGGCGGATCCAGGGGGTTCGAAGGGGTCCATGGAACCCACCTTGAAGGTTTTAAGCCTTTTTTTGTCAAACATCGACCAAAGAATAGAGTATTATACACAGCTGGGTTTAAAAAACGGAACACCCCTCGGAAAAATCCTGGATCCGCCACTGAACGGACCGCGCCGTACCGCACCCGTATCAGTGCCGTAATGTCTATAAAAACATTTGAAATTCCTGCCGTAACCGTGCCGTACCGTGACCGTGACAGTACCGTAATGTCTATAAAAACATTTGAAATTCCTGCCGTAACCGTGCCGTGACCATGCTGTTTTCACAGTCATACGAAAACTGCTCTATGGCAACCAGGCTCCCGTTTCACAAAGCGTCCGTAAGCATTATGAAATATTTAAGATATAACGCGCGCGCTGATATAAAAATAATAAAGCACTTGTTATTAAATGCTCGGAAAAATCGAAAACGAATTTGAGATTTATGAGTACTCGTCAGTTACATACACTTTGTCAAACGGGAACCAGACCCAGTTGTGCAAAGGCTGGATAGCACTAGTAGTTGCTTTTATCCACTTGATAAGAATGTATCACACGGATAGCACTATCCACCCTTGCAAAAAAGATGGCGATGTGTAGAGGCTTACTCATTTAGTATGATTAATTTTTAAACTGTTTGTTTGCATTGCAGTGCTGATCAGCAATTTTATCCCTAGAAGTCCATTTATACCCTTAGATCTACCAAGTATAATTGAAACATTCCTAATGTATCCTTTTGATGCATCACAAGAAAATCGTTTTGTGGAGACATTACAAAGGTTCAAGGCCCGGGCAAATGATTCAACATTTTCTGTAACGTAGTTGCACCGTGTGTCCACCCCTGCAACGATTGCACACAGCTGCAGTTTAGGATAGAGTTCTTCTTCTGTAATATTGCAGGGGTGGACACACGGTGCAACTGTGTTGAGCGCTATGTTGCAGAAAATGGTCCGGTTCTTTAGACAGACACAAACACACAGACCGACTGACAGACAGACAGTAAGACAGACAAATTCTCTGGAAGTTGGTAAGTAGTCATCACTAAACTCTGCTGTCACCACCATCATCATCATCATCATCACCACCACCATCAGCAGCAGCAGCATCACCACCACCCCCATTATCATTGTCATCGGCATCATTGCCATCATATAATAACCAACATCGATCATTCTTCCTTAACACGTAACAGATATTTAATTTCTCTATCAGGGGCGTTGGCATTACTCAATATGGTCCCTTGTTATTCTCTTGATGGTCAATGGGCCCTTTTTGCTTTAGTTGAACATACCCTTGTAAATATAGTCCCCAATGAAGATCAACGAAGCACACTATGTAATGTGATATTGACCCTGGGTACTCTTTTATTGGGTGCTAACATAACTCTAGCATTATGGACCCTTGGAAGTGTATAGTTAGCTCTCTATTTATTTATTTGTATCTTCTAAAGGTTTTATATTATGAAATAAAAAAGGTTTAAAATAAATGGACTGGTTTGTTTCTTCATTGTGTTTTGAATTAGTCCCCTTCACAGTTCTCCACAGTGCCATCTTGAAAGGTTGCCATGCATGCCTTAATTTGCATCGAAGCGAGAAGAACGGTGAGCCTGTGAATAATTGTCCTAGGTGTTAAAAAGGTATCTGTCATTGCATGCTCACCATTCGTCTCGCTTCGATGCAATGGCACGGCTACCTTTCAAGATGGCGCAGAGAACTGTGAAGGGGACTATTACAGATCTGTAGATCCGGAGCTTTTAGGTCATCGACCCATCTTCCGGGGAAGGGAAAAAGAATATTTACAACGCCAATGAATAATTAAGCCAATGGCCGGCTCTCAAGGGAGGGAGGGAGGGAGGAGGGGGAGGGGAGGGGAGGGGGGAAGAAGTGGAAAGGGGAGGGGGACTGGGGAGAAGGGGAGGAAAGGGAGACCAAGTGTTAAATTTATGAGAGGTTTAAAATGCTTGACAATGTCTGTTTTTATCGTTGGCAAACCTTTTTCTTTTTCATTTGGTCACACACGGCGGGCTGTGGTCTCAACGCAACCTCTGCAAAATAACAATTGCACACATGTATCTACCCCTACAATGTTACGCGCAACGTAGAACTCGATCCTAAACCTGAAGCTGTTGCGCGCAACTAAACACGATGCAATTCTATTCACCAATTTCCATACATCGGTTCAGTGATCACACAAAGCATTGAAGCGAGGCTCCAGGGTACACACAAAGGATTATTCCAATTTGTACCCTGAAGCCTCGCTTAGATGCTTTATGTGTGACCACTGAACCAATGTATGGAAGTTGGTGTATGTTGTGCGCGATGTTAGAGAAAGTGGCATCGTACAGTAGTCACTAATAATTTAGATGATTCTTACTCGATCTAGACGTTTCGGACTTGAAACTGCGACCTTGATCGGTGGAAAATTGTGTAGTTATTGCAGCTTTTGTATATATACTAGGGATATGGATGTGTTCACTGATTGCATGTTGATCCGCACACCGAGTACCATGCTTCTAAGTCTCTTGTTCAATAGCTCTTGTCCAGGCCAGGGACGGATTTAGGGGAGGGGTGCAAGGGGTGCACACCCTCTCCTGAGATGACTTTGAGTCCTTTTTTTCTCAATATTTTTCCAAAATATCCTCTCGGCAGTTTCCAATTTATATGATGGTGCACCCCCTCCTGAAGATAATCCTGGATCCGCCCCTGCTTATCGCAATGATTACAATGATTCCGAACAAACATTTATCAGGTCAAAAGTACAAGAATTGAAACTTACAAAAACTTGCGCGATACCCTCGAACTGAAATCTTTGTTCAGAATCACTGGAGTGTAATTGCGATGAGGTGATTCACGGTCGACGACTTCCCCACATCGGCATCATATGCATGCCGGGACCTTTAATTTTGCAACTTTGCGCTCAATTATTAATTTCAGTCAAGTTTCATTTACAAGTTAATTGAGATGGTCCAAATTTCTACGTAACACATATTATATTTGTAACTATTGTGGCTCAAAGCGTTACGAGAATGCCCTGCAAGCAGATCATTTCTAATCCAGATCTGCATTCAGAGTATGGCATTAACTGCAAGGATCTCGATTGGCCGTATATATTTTCAGTACCTTAACGTGACGGTATCGTTACGCGTATAGAGCAGATTTCGTATGAGTGTGAAACGGACCGCGCCGTGCCGTGCCGTGTTGTCTATATATAAAAACATTCGAAATTCATGCCGTAACCGTGCGGTGCCGTTTTCACAGTAATAGGACCGGAAATCGACTCTATCGCATCGTGTGTATACTTCGTTTTCCCGCTCAATCGAAATTATTTGTGTGCAAATTTTCCGTGCCATGACTCTTTGACAGCTTTTGAACCCATCAACAAAATTTGCGCGATACATATCAGAGCCAAAATAAGTTTCAAATGAGTTTATTGATTGAAGATTTAGATTAGTGAATAGACCATAAAAATCCATTGCATGTCCGTATCTATATATAACCATATTTTTTATCAGTATACAAAATATTTGCCCTATAAATCGTTACAAAAGCAATGCATTGCAGATAAAATAAATTACAATTCCGAAAGCAGTGATGAAATACATACTTATTTATAATCTCTTTCTGACCGGACTTAACTTCCTGAAGGACTGCCAAAATAGGCGAAAATTGCTTAACGAATTTTGAATTAAGATAAATAGCCTTTTAGCAAGCAAGCCTGTACCGGCCAATACAGATTTAATACTTTAAGTCATCAAGAAGGGCAAACTCTAAATGTATATGTGTATTTTTACAATCAAATTTGATACAAATATAGAAAGCTTAGGAATCTTCTTGGCTTTCATCGACAGTTCCAGCGCTTGGGGGTTCTGCTTCCTTGTCTCCCGGCGTTTCGTCGGGCGTTGCTTCCGCTTGTGGCTTTTCTGAGTCTGCTTCAGATTTAGGCGTATCTGCAGTAATCTCGGCCGTTATTTCCTCGATTTTTCGTTTTTGTTCGGCAGCTCTGGCCATAGCTTCATTTTGCTGAACTTGTCGAATTTCTTCGTCTAGTTTGCCGTAGATTTGTTGTCGTTTGGTTACAACTTCTTTAATTATTGCTACAGAAAAAAACGTGACAATAACGTTTAGCACAGTTGTGAGATGGAGCACTTTTGTTCTGTTCTATGGCAAACGCATTTGTGACAAGAAATTTGGTCAAATCTCATCTACACGAGCAAAATCTATTTGTCAAAGAAAATTTATGTGGAAGGGTATTGACACATGAAGGGTTCTGCTCCCAAGGAACACTCCTCAAGCAAAGCTCCTTCATATGTACCAAAGATTTTATGTTTTAAATCCTTCCTCAAGAGCAGAATAGACCCTGCGAAATGCTCTATAATATCAAAACTGTTAAATATTTTGGAGCATTATCTGGCAGTGTATAAATTTTTGTGTGCAAAGTGACCGTAGAGCAAAGTCCTTTGTGTGTACTAGCCCTAACGTATCTGGGATACCACTGGTCCCATCAGGACAGATGCAGAGTATAAGAAGTATAAAATTACGAATGATCAGAAAGGTACTTACAATCTAAGAGGAATCTTGCAGCCATAGCTTGATTCAGGTTATCGTCTACTTTTTCCATTAGCCATGGCATGAAATACGTTTCAACATCTATGGAAAAGACAGAATCCATTTAATAATAATCTGCTATAATTTACTTTCTCTGTTAATGAGGGTGTGACAACAGAGATTGACCCCCCTCCCCTCCCCCCATGTTAATCTGCAACATCTGGAGACCACCTGATTATATTTTGTTTGAATTGCATACCTCTCTCCACAGGATCATAGAAGTATCCATTTTCATTGAGTGTGCCAAACACAGAAGGCACTAAATCAGCCAAGTAACTCTATAAGAAATGAAAATAATGTCATTATTGCACTGAAACCACTCTTCAGAATTATAAGACTTAAAATGAGCAATTTGTCACCCTCTTCTCACCTGGGCAAAGGCCCGAGCAGCAATCTTTTCTCCAGTTTCCTTTTCCTTGCGTAAGACATCAGCTTGTTGTCTCATACGTCTTTCTTTCTCTTCTCTATGTCGTCGTTCTTGTTCTTCTAGCCTCTGTGTTTCTACAAGTTCTGCATTACGTAGCTCTTCGAATCGTCTTTGTTGAGCTCTGAGATTTGCAAGCTCTTCTTCTTCCATGACTTCCAGGAGAGCTTGTTCGACAGTCTTTCCAACGAGGACTTCAAGGATTGGTTTGACTTCAATGTCAAAATCAAACAACTAAAAGCAAAATGAAAGAAGGCATGATCAGCATTAAGCCCAGCAAGTGTACAAGGTTGAAAAATCTTGTCACTACAGAAGTCACCAAATTTTTTACTTGGAGGGAAAAGATAGAAGCTAAACAAAAATGATTGATGTACCTCTCCTTCCAAGATTTGAGTTGCAACATCTACACCAGTCTTTGCAGGGATGAACAGAGGTGAGGGTGGTCTGTCCAAGAAAGCATCTGTTTGTGTTTCTACTTCAGCTTCCTCTACTCTATCACTTAGTTCTTCTAAATAAAGTTCTGTTTGTACATCAATATGTTTTCTGCCCTCAACTGGCTCAGGTGAACGTGGTCGAAGCTGTTCCTTAGCTCTCTTTCTGGCAATGGCTCTTCTTCTCATTTCTTGTTGTCTTTGGATTTCGATTGGGTCTGGTTGTGACGACTACAAACAAATAATGTTTATTACTTCATAGAGTACTACCCAAGCCAGTATCAATATAGTAATATTACAGTCACAATACACTCATGGCACCATGCAAAATTGAGTTTATAAATGTGTATTCCAGCACCTGATCACGTCATCTTTTTCCAAAGGTTTTATTAAGGGCGTGTGAGCAGGGAAACGCAGGTCATATGATAATTCTTATTTATTTTTCAGCTAGTGCTCTGTACATAACTATTTCCCCTCACAAAAATATACTTTAAAATGAAAATGTACTTACTGCAGGAAGAGTTCTTTGTGCATATGTGTTCCCTCTGACAATTCTTTTGTCATACATAATATTTCCATATGGCATTGGTGACTCATTTCTGCAAGTCAACATTTTTTACATTAACAAATTTCATTACATCAACAACTTACTAATAACTTGCACATTTGATAGCACCAGGGAAATTGTTTTTGATTTCCTGATATATAAGCTTACTATTAACGACAACGCAAGAAGACAGAAATAAATTTACATAATATGTTTCTATGGTTGTTAAAAATATTGCTCAAGTATCACAATAATTATGATTTTTGTACTATTACTCGATTTGTTAAATCTTTCAAAGTTGAAGATACCCGAAATTTCTATTCTAGGAATAAGAGGGCCCAAGAAGAAGCGAAGTATACAATATCATGCTCCGATGAGATGTTCTTCGACAAAGTTATTTCACCAAAGTAAATTTGATTTAGTATCCTTAATTGTCAATAACCGAAACTGGTATAAGTCTTTCCATTTGAATTGTAAGTTAGAACGATAAAACTACTGAAAGATAAGAATTAAAAGCAAGAATACTAACTGTTGAGTGAGAGGATCTCTGAATTTCTTTCGCTGTTGAACTGGTCGTGGTTGACTCGCGAATGTGTACGTCCTCGAAGGATCGCCTTTTTGTGCTACAACTGCCGCCATTTTTATATTAGATTCTTCTTAAAGTGTATTTCTGTTCTTCGTTTTATATAATCCAAATATTCGTGAGAAATAACTGGTCTTTTATCGACGGAAAACTCCCTACAAGACGAAGAGTTTCTTTCAAGTGTTCTTCACCAAAACAACATGGCGTTGCTAAAGTATTATTTACACGTCACGGTCACCATAGTAACAAAATATTTCATTCTCCATAAGCCTTTTCGAAAGTACAGCTCATGTGATTGGTTTTCATTATCCAATCAAAACTATTGTAATAAATAAATTCAAAAAAAGGTAAGCGATGGGAGGGGTACTAGACTAATTTTTGTATTAGCCTAAAATGCTTGTTTAAAATTAACAAATTATTTTGAAAGTCATCTTTTTCTTAAGATTGACAATATTTAAAATCAATTAATACTTTAAAGCTAGATTTTAGCTGCTTATTGCGAAATTACAGTTCAAGATACAAATTCGATTTCTCCCCTCCCTCCTGGTGTTTTAAATTCATTCCAAGATGGCGTCCGACTCGTGCACAGATGTCCTTGACCATCCTGAAGTTTTAGATCGCGAAAATCTAATCAAATTCCTCCAAGAACGTTGTATTCCTCTCCATGAAATCAACAGTTTAGACAAGGAACAACTAGTTTTATTATTTTATAAATATGTAGCGCCATTGCCTCAAAGACTACATCAGCTAAGACGAGCAAAACGAGAGCCTCCAAAATCAACCAAAACTGTCGAACCATCGTCAAGTGTGGATAATCAATCAAGGAAAAGGTAAGTATTTAATTCATTCTTGGTTTGGATGATGGTTGAGCCATACCTACCGACCTTTCGTGATTGTTGATCTGGAGCAATAGGACGTCAAAGTACTTACAAAATGAGTGAAGGTCACATGTCAATCTCTATCATCATGATCATCACTTTATATCACATAACATGATCATCAACATCATCTGGTGTCATCGAAAGCAGTTTTCATGTGATTGGGAAAACAGTATGTTCACCACACGGCATGGTTACAACAGGACTCAATAACAAACATTTGAAATTATTTTCCTAGTACTATAAAAAAATTGCATTGTATGCACATCAGGGGGCAAAGGTCCTTGCAAGGCCACAAACGTTATATACAATATAGTATGCAATGAATGTGATCAGAAGTACATAGGAGAAACGGCAAGAAACACTTACAGCAGAGGAAAAGAACACCTTAAAGATCTAGAGAACAAGAATGGAAATTCTGTATTATGGAGGCATGCCAAAGAAAAACACCGATCGAATATACCGAAGTATACTTGTAATGTGGTAAAGTCATTTCATCACGATGCATTACTTAGACAAGTCAGCGAAGCTGTTCAAATAAATAGAGGAGAACCAAAGATCAATAACAAGAGCGAATGGAACTTTGTAAACATTCCGCGCGCTAAGATAGACTAAGACAGTTAGTGCGCGCACTTATGTTGACATGCGTGATCGTTTCAAAACATTGTAAACTGTGGATTGAAAAGGGAATAAATCTGAAACTAGTCTCCACAAAATGGACTTGTTTGTACGTTTGTGACTTGTAACAAAGGGTTTTTAAAAACCTAAGACACATATATAAATTTATAAAAAAATTCTTCTTGCAGAATCAATATTTTTTGGGTTTTTATGATTTCAGGCTTCATCTTCTCGACCATAAAGTCTCAAAAGTCAAAATCCCAAAATCAGACTTAGAGCATGTTTTAATCAATAATGGTCCTTCAAAGAAGCAATCAGAGAAGAACCATGAATCAAGTACTGTAACAAAACCAAAGCAAAGTGTGGAAGTAAAGTCTAAACCTGTGAAGCTTAATAGAAAGTCACTCAACTTGGATCTGAGTTCATCAGGGAACTCCAGCAATCAAGTAAAGAATAATAAACACGTGAGTTATCAAGGGAAGAGCAACCATCAGTTGGAAAACTCTCAAAAACAGGTAATTTATAAGATTGTAGGCTGATATCTGATCACTGATGTCAGAGGTTTCAACCTAATGTAGAACATTCTTTCTTTTTTTGTTTTGTTTTGAGATGGTGGAGGAATTGTACAGAGGTGGTCATTGTAGAGAAGTGGTCATTGTACAGATCTATGTGGTCATTGTACAGTGGTGGTCGTTGTACAGAGGTGGTCATTGTATAGAGATGGTCATTGTTGTTGTTGTAGCTTGCTTTATTTGCATGACTTATTTGATTACAAGTATTGCAAAAGCTATTTTTTTTCATTGTACAGAGGTGGTCATTGTACAGTGGTGGTCATTGTAAAGAGGTGGTCATTGTACAGAGGTGTTCAATCATTGTACAGTGGTGGTGGTCATTGTACAGAGGTGATCATTGTACAGAGGTGGTCATTGTACAGAGACGTGTTCAATCATTGTACACAGGGGTGATCTTTAGTGAATGTTTAGTAATCTTTAGTAAAGAAACTGATGGGTCCATGATTGACTCTTTTTAGGTCTCCAAGTCAAGTAACTCTCCAACAGATGATGTTAAAGAAACAAAAAAGAAATTTCAGAAAATTGCCATATCATGGCCATAAACAGGTTGACTGTGTTAAATATCCTCCAAAGTGACAACCAAATATTGTACAATTACCAAGATTTTTATTGCTCTTTATTATTACAAAATGAAATTGTAAAAACAATTTTAGCATTTGATATGAAGAAGACAAAATGGGACCACAGCAATCAAATTGGCTCTTGGCTCATATGTCTTTTCTCGAAAATTTTCCCCATAATTTATATATAGGCATCATATTTGTTCAATCACCAACATATTCTCTTAGCTAACTGGACTGCAAAACCAACAGTTGCTACAATAAATTTTTCTTTAGAATAGTATCAAATTTCTGTATTTACTCTTTAACTTATGAATTTCAAGCTGTAAATAAAGTATTTTAGTCAAAGATTGTCAGATTTTTTGTATTCAGTTTGCTCTGCCAATGCTCACTCTTCAAAAAGGTTATTAGAAGTTCTGTTCTTGTTACGAAAAAATTCCAGAGTAAATATCATGTTCTTAGGAGCTGTTTATATGGAAGTGAGCCAGCCCAGTAAGCGGACTGACTTCTTTTTTTTTCTTTTCCCTGGGGGACAAAGCAGGGGCATATCCAGAATATTTCAAAGGGGGGGGGGGGGGGGGGGGGGTCACACTTTCCATTTTCCACCAAAGGGGGGTCACACTTCCAATTTCTCAATCTTTCTCCAGTCATTCTTTTATTTCTATCATCTTTTTGTTTTCAAAGGGGAGTCACGGGCACCCTGGGACCCCCCCCCCCCGGATACGCCCCTGCAAAGAACTAAGAAAGTCAGCTCACTTACTGGGCTGGCTCACCTCCATATAAACAGCCCCTTAGATATTCCAGATGGTTTACAATGATAAAAAAAAGATGCATAAAAAGTAAAATAGTCATGGAAAGTAAAAATCATAAACAAGGTCCATAATGACCCTGCATGACTTGCTCTAGTGGGAAGAGATGGGAAAATCATGTGAAGGAGGAGGAGGGAAAGGAAGGAAGAGCTCCCTTGTTGAGTCCTCAGCTCGTGTTGGAAATAAGTAAGCGCGCTGACATAGAGCAGATTTCGTATGAGTGTGAAGCGGACCGCGCCGTGCCGTAACCGTGTCAGTGCCGTGATCTCTATAAAAACATTCGAAATTCCTGCCGTAGCCGTGCCGTGACCGTGCGGTGCCGTTTTCTCAGTCATACGAAATCTACTCTATGCAACTTTCGTATATTTATAATTTTAGCGCGCGCACTAAACGGCAGAAGAGCACCGAGCAGTGAATGGGCTCGCAGTGTCACAAATTTTTGGCGCGTGGTTTTGCCCTTGGTTTTTCCTTTGTTCATTTTCTATGTGTATGGAGCTCCGCTTTCGAGGATCTTTGTCCCGCGAAGAGCTCCGCTATGATTTTGTTAAAAAGGAAAAAATAAAAAAATAAAAAATTCATCGCGCGCAACGGAAGTCGAGAAGGCCGCGCGTGCGCGTTGACGAAAACTTCAAATTAAATTTCACAGCGCGCGCGCTAAACCGTTTGCAAACCACCAAACCGACTATCAAATCTTAGAAGTTTTTTTAAACTGTAAGAAGAAAAAATGAGCCACAAAACTCCGAGCCCAATCCTTCAAAGCCCTGAAGACTTTAGTAGACACATGAATAAAATCAAAGTGGCCAACCATACACCCGAACCTCAATGGAAACTTGCAGAAGAGCCAGTTCAGTCAACTTTTATCGCAGTGGTCGAGCCTCATCGAAGCCAAAGCTATCCAGGAACATGTCCTAACTGTCAGAAAAAAGGCTTCTTTAAAAAGATGTTTTCCAGTCTGGTTGAGCGCTGGATGCTGGAGATTAAACTTAAGCATTATAAAATTGCTTACACCAAGTCAATCCATCCGCTGAATGTTTTGAAGAAGCATTTCACTCAAGTCGGAGTTTCTCCCAACGCTGTTTTGAAATTTCTTCCGAACGAGCTATCTATGCTGAACAGTGCGCAGTTAAAACAGCTGAAGAGCGCATTACAAAGCCTTGTGGAAATGACGACGAAAGTGTTAGAGGTTGAGCAGGAAGAGAAGTTTTTGCTAAGCAACAATCAGCAATCATTAAAGAAGCAGTCTTTGGAGTTAGAGACTTTAGCAAAGGAAATAATGAAACCGTACACCAATATTCATCCATTCTGTGAAGAACTTGCACGACTGATGTTGGCGTAGTTATTGGTCTTAAGGCACTGACACACGGTGCAACATTTCTTGAAACATTTGCTGAAACATCGCGCGCAACACAATGTTGCAGCATGTGTTCACCCATTCCAGTGTTTCGCGAAACGTTGCGCGCAACAGCCGCAGAAGTAGGATCGAGTTCTACTGCAACTGTCCAGAACTGTTGTGCGCAACATTGCACGAGATATTTTAGTGCAACCGTGTTGCGCGCGGTGTTTCAGCAAATGTTTCGGGAAAAGTTGCACCGTGTGTCCGAGCCTTTATTATTTTGGTAAACGAACAACAAAGAAAGAACATCATGAAAATGTACGAGATTTAGCTTGGAATGTAAATTTGTTTGCTTTACGTTTCTGTACAAAACTATTTTCAATCAATCCTTGTGTGGAAGAATAAAAGCGTTTCTACTTGCGTTGGTTGTTGAACCCGCCAGTAATATCAAATCAGATACATACCAGGGGCGTACCGAGGGGGGAGGGGGTCCCAGGGATTCCCTCCCCCACCCCCCCCCCCCCCCCTTTGCAACCCAACCCCCTTTTCAACCAAAAATTTTTAATAATGAGTTTATAATCGCTGAAATAAGTAAACACATTCACGGATCTAGAGCCCCTCCCCTCTTACAAAACTCCTGGGTACTCCCCTGAATACAGTGCACGCATGCAGCAAATCGTTCATAAGACAAGTGTGCGACTCATGCTATTGCACAAAATAGCACCAGTTAAGGCTTAAAAACGCGATGTAACTTCTTCTATGACAGCTAGGCACACGGACAATCGCACAGTCGGTCCACCGCTGTAATGTTGTACTTAACGCATCAGAAAAAGTTGTAGAATTAGATATAACTCAATCAACAATCGACAACTGTTTAGTTGTAGTGGTTGAGACATAGTACAATCCATGTGCTGCCAGTAATATTGCAGAAAAAGTTGCGAGAAAAGTTGCAATCATTATGTCCCGACGTTAAGTTTCTATTTGAGAGATTAGATTAAAAAATCGCGCAAAAGTGCAAGCCCGATGAAACGCACTACTTTGTTAGAAAAATTGCACCGGGTCTCAACTCCTACACCAGCCCTACACGCAGATACGCGCAACATTATATGCCATCGCTGCAGAATTCTACTTCTACTGTTGTGGAGTTCTGCAACCATGCTGCAACTTTACGCGCAACTGAAAGTAATCGACACATGATGTTGCAAATGCTGTTGCGCGCATCTTTGCTAGAAAAGTTGTATCGTACTGTGAAACGGGCCGTGACTTGGCCCGGCACCCAAAAAGCTCTCAAACTGTTCATTCCCTATAGCTTCCTTAGCGCTCAATACTTACGGCTGAGGGGGAATTGAAAAAGCCGTCGTCAATGCTTCAGTCCCCTCGGCTTCAGACCGCGAGCGTTGTCTACCTAAGAAGGCTACTCACTTTCTTGTTATTGAGAGATCAGAAAAACCGCAGCAGGGGACACCGTCACGGCTCAGTACAAATGCATGAGCGAACTCATGAACATATGACTCCAAATTGCATGACTGAAAATCTCTTCACGTCATTACTTCGTCACACCTCGATTGAAGCACGATTTCGTGATTTTGACACATCGTACGGAACTTGACATGACACAGTCACGGATATAGTATGGTGAAAACAATGAGTTGTTTCCAGACCACACGCATATCACAAACTCTGTTATACGTATCTAAATATTGGAATACCCGGATGAACTTGATAGTGATGACGTCACAGAAGACTCTAGACTGCTCACAGTCTAGATCGTCTAGATTTAGCAGTTAATCAAAATAAAGAAATATTGGATATGTGAAATAGAAAAGGAAAAAGTTATTATAACATTAAGCTTTTCAAATGCAACGTCACGCAGTATGTTCTAGTAAACATATGACGTCACTGAGTACTCCATCCATGGCAAATACACGGCTGGACAAAATTTGCATTTGACAAGTACAATAGAACAGTTAGGCAAGAAACCTCTGCGTCGATACACCAATTTTCTTAAACGTTGTAGAAGAGCTTCAATCTAAAAATGGCGGAGACTTCGAATCAGTTTCTGTACCTCTGCGTTCGAGTAAGTTTTTCAATTGATAAGTTGCTGCCAAATTTATCATAAGCGAGTGACGTTTAATTGCTTTTTTCATTTTTAGAAAATCTTGTATTTATCTTTATTTGGTATATAATCAATCTTGGAATTGATTATATGCCAAATGAAGAAAAATACAAGATTTTCTTCAATTTTGGAATTGATTGTAACTTATATACTGCGGTGTGATGTATATCGAGCCTTTAAAATCATATACAAGTATAAGTTGATGCTAAGAACTCGAACTCGAAAAACAATATAATTGAAGTATTTTGTTTTTCGTGCCTAAAGAGTAAACTAAACAAACCACAGGCAAAGCTAATATTGTTTTTGATATCGTATACACAACTTGTTTGGTATTCACTTAAAATCATCCGTTCAGACAACATCATAATAGGCTTTGAAAAGAAAATGATTTTTCATTTAAAAAGAATTCCAATCCCTCATTTACATGCAATCGAAAACCGAGCTGTCGCGACGGATCCTTTTTAGTATCGCTTAGTCAAAACAGAACGCTATCAATTAATGTCTGGGAATACCAATGATAAAGTACTTTTAGATTAATAAGAGTGTAATCTGAATGTCGTGAAGATCGACATATAAAATATTCCACCACTCGAGATGAAATTACGCTTGGCGTAGTTAATTATTCAAGCAATACTGCTCAGTTTTTATTTCCAGTGTTTGCATAATTATATCAATAATTATAAAAGTATTAATAATTTATCTGATAATTTATTGATAATCCTAGTTGTTTAATCAATTAAAAGAGCTGCACCATCGTATCTTCGGCGTGAAACAGTTCTTTTGGTGAATACAAAAGTGAATACTTTTGTGATATCAATGGTCTCTACGCACCAGCGCATAATCATTCTTTTATACTATCATTAGTCATGATAAGTACATTTAATTCTTTAATAACACCCTGAGCCGCTTAGTAAAATATTGATCTTGTGGACCAGGGAGTTTTTCGAAAGGGCGATAAATATTTGAATCCTTTTCCACTTTGAAAAGATATTGCGAACAGTTCAAAAACGATATGGGATACCGTTGTGAATTAAATAAACAAACAAGCTTTTCAAATGCAACGTCACGCAGTATGTTCTAGTAAACAAATGACGTCACTGGGTACTCCATGCACGACAAGTACACGGCTGTAAATAAGAAAATAAGAAAGAAAGAAAGAAAGAAAGAAAGAAAGAAAGAAAGAAAGAAAGAAAGAAAGAAAGAAAGAAAGAAAGAAAGAAAGAAAGAAAGAAAGAAAGAAAGAAAGAAAGAAAGAAAGAAAGAAAGAAAGAAAGAAAGAAAGAAAGAAAGAAAGAAAGAAAGAAAGAAAGAAAGAAAGAAAGAAAGAAAGAAAGAAAGAAAGAAAGAAAGAAAAAAAAGAAAAAAAGAAAGAGGAAGGAAGGAAGGAAGGAAGGAAGGAAGGAAGGAAGGAAGGAAGGAAGGAAGGAAGGAAGGAAGGAAAGAAGGAAGGAAGGAAGGAAATGCAAATTACAAAAGTTCTGCAACAAATGCACCTCTAACAAAAGGGAGCCTGTTGAACCCCTAGGTGAGATGGGAGCTAGGGCACAAACTGTACGTGCAGCAGTTGTACTTGGACCGAAAGAACAAAACAAGTACAGCCCTACATGATAGAGGGGAAGTAGCTGCCATTTTCAAAAGTCCTGCGACAAAAGTAAAATTTGTCAAAAGAAAGAATCACTGGATATTTTTTAATCTCCATCAAATACTGCATAGGCAAGAGAGAGGGCGGGGAATTAATGGAAAGACCAACGCAGTAGATGGTCAGGATGGTCACATTTTTGTAGGAGATTCTTCTCGGATACTTTTTCTCAATACTTTTCCAAAATATCCTCTCGGCAGTTTCCACTTTATATGATGGTGCACCCCCCTCCTGAAGACGGTGTACCCCCTCCTGAAGATACAGAGCCGTAGCGAGGTCTAAATTATTGGGGGGGCTCTCGGGATTTCAAGTCACATTATAGTGAACGAAAGAGAAAAGTAAATTTGCACCACGTGATGCTTTATGTATGGGCGTATCCGTAGGGTCCTAGCGTGCACGTGACCCCTCTTGTTGGTGAGCCTGGGGGTGTGATCCCCTTCGTTTCGATGGTAGTCAAACTTGTATGTTTTTTGAGGTTCAAATCGTACTCATAGTTTGTAGGTGATGTGGTAGAATACAATATTTAGCTATAGCGAGCGCGAAGCGCGAGCCGCTCGGCACGAATTTCGGCAGAAAAGGAGTTCTCAACCACCGTTTCTAAGTTGTTTTGGGATGTTTCTCTTGGGCCAGTGTTATATATAGCTACATTGAGCACAAAGTCAAAGTGCAAGCCACTTGGCAAAAAAATGGCCATTTTTTGCAAAATTGAATTTTTCAACTTTTTTTGTGGGGAATGAAACGTGATGTAGTTAGTCGTCAAGAGCTCAGTTGTATTTTAATAGCAATGTAGGTACCATCTTTAGATTTCCCGAAAAAAAGTACCACTTTTTAACCATGTAGTTGATATGGAATATTAATTGCGAGCGCGAAGCGCGAGCCGCTCAGCGCATACTTTTTCGAGTGTACATTTCAAAGATAAGAATTGACGGTTCGCTCGATACATGTCAGCTTAGATCTGTAACAGTGCACTTTTTACACTAAATTCTGTAGCAATGTGTTATATATACATCTGAATATTGTATTCATTTAATATTTAAAAGTTTAAACTTAAAAATTCAAAAATTGAAAAACCGTTGAAAAATTATTGGGGGGGCGAGCGCCCCCATTGCCCCTCCCCTAGCTACGGCCCTGAGATAACCCTAGATCTGCCCCTGTGGTAATTGCCTTTTGCAAAAGTCCTTGAATGAAAGCACAGGATTAAGATTATTAATTCTACGAACATTGCGTATTCAGGCAGCCGACTGCAACAGAGACGTCGCAGCTCCCTTACACAGCACTCATCAAATTCTCATGGTCTGCGAACTCCTGGGAATCGAACCAGCAGTCATCCCAATCAACCCAAATCAGAAGAACAAAGAATTTCGTAATATTATCACCTCGGGCAAGTTGCCAGCTCTGGTTTATGGGACGGAGGAACCGTACACTGTCATTGATGATAGTACAGAGGAGATCATCGAGTTTCTCGAGCGAGCTGTTGAAAAAATAGACCCTGATCCACATAAACGACTGAAAAGCTCCAACAAGGCTGCTTTAGGTATGTACATCATATATATACTAGTTATACAATGGTTTCAAGTGGAATACCGTGGATTATTCCACGAGAAAACATTGTATACAGTGGCGGATCTAGACATTTTGAAAGGGGGGGGGCACCATTTTACAAAACACGTTGGTGGAGGCGTAAACCTCAAACCCCCTTCTAAAGTAACCTCGCAAGGCTTTAGCAAGCCATAAAATTGTAAGATGCTGAAACAACCTATATCATTATCCTTTTGCGCGAAGCGAGCGCGAATTTAAGCTAAGGCGCGTCAATTCGATTACAATTACGATAAAACCAACAACATTTAGAAAGTAAAGCTTTGAGAAAGCATGTTGTCCTACATGTTCAGACAGAATAGAGAGAGAGTGAGTGAGAGAGTTAAAGAAAATAATAAATAGGGGCCTATTGAAAAGGGAGAGGAACCGGCCCCCAGGTCCCCCTCCCCACTTGAATCCGCCGCTAGTATAATTATATTATCTCACAACATAGAAACCGTATTGTTTCAGGGGGTTTCTAGGTCCTTAGTTTCCGATGCAAACGTCTCAGTTGGAAGCTGTTAAAGCCGGTTACACGAGCAAAATTAATAACAGATTTTCTTTCACTTTTATTTTTTTGGGGGGGGGGGGGGGGAAGGTGGCTGGTGTACAAAATTTGACAGAACTTTTCAGTTTTCTTGCCAGAGGCTTTCTGATATCAAGCTTATTTGACTTTAATTTTCAGGATTACAACGCAGAAGTTTCCTCTCTTCATTCCGTATGATGATGCGTAACAAAGCAATGGAAGAGAAAGCCAAAGCTTCACTTATGGACGACCTGCACTGGCTAGACATCACTCTCACGGCACAAAACTCCAAGTTCTTGGATGGCGATACTTTCAAATTCCCTGATGCTCATCTATTGCCCCTCTTGCATTTGATACGAGTTGCTGGCAAGTCCAAGAACTTTGAAATTCCTGAGAAATTCACGAAAGTTTGGGAGTATATCAGAGCAGCAGATGAAAACCCGGCTTTTGCAAAGCATAAGCCTTCAGATGAGTTGATTATCAGTCACTGGAGAGCCTAAATGTTGTTTAGCCTAACGGATATAAATATGTGCACGATGTAAAATTGCAAAAAGTCCATGCGGTTCAAATGGTCATGGAAAAGACTGCGGCAATTTTAGATTTTTTTCTATAAAGATACTATTTAGTTGAAGGTTAGAGTAAGGAATTCAAGAGCCTTTGCATCAAGCAGGCTTGTAACAAATGTCAATTCATGTGATTGGGTTACATTGTAAAAGTCATCAGAAAGTTATAGAAAAATTATTGAATTTTCTTTCCCATTTTCTGTGCGACCGGATGCTAATTTGTCGTAATGGATAGAGCAGTGCTGACATACAATGATAATTCCAGTAACTTCGGAATAAGAGCGAAATATGCGAAACAATTTCCAAAACATCTCAACTTGATTCTAATGCTAAAGGCATGGGAGTGGAATCGAAATGAGATTTTCGCGCGCAAAGATCCAGCTTTACCCTCAGCTATAGGGCACACATTCACCGCAATTTATCAAACGTTCATTTCCTTTCCAATTGTATTTTTCAAAGGCCCCATTTTTCTTCCATTACTTAATGAGTCTTAGTGAAACAAACTGCTTTTTGTAGTCAATGTTAAAAACAGTACATTTTATTTACAAAGTATGACGTTTGGAGCTTTCTTTAAAAATAGAATGCAAAAATAACCATAGGTAACCAAAATTACATACGTTGAAAACTGACAAAAGATATTATCAAAAAGTTTTCCCTTGCATTGAGTACGAATGGGAATTTCTCGCTTCTTATTGACCGAATCGAAATATGGCGGCAAATTTGAATAACTATTGTTCTGAACTGACTAGCCTCGTGTTCACGCAGAAACACAAAAGCGTTTTCACATGAATGAGAGGCTAGTCAGTATAAAACAATAGTTATTCAAATTTGTTGCCATATTTCGATTCAGTGTATACTGGTACGTGTATATTTCTTACTTTTAAACCCGTAGTGGGAAGCGGAAGGGAGTCTAGTAAGACTGGTAGACCATAGCCCGCCTGTACAAGGAGATTGCGGGCAACCCTCGGGATTTTCATGAACTCTCCATCATTATGAAACGTTTAATTTGTGTCAGTCCATGTCATGAGTGTGCTGAGCTTGTCTGTATCAGAAGTTGTGAGCCTGTAAACATGAGGTTTTGAGTCTGTATGAAAGATCACGCTTTGCCTTATCTGCTATTATATATCTACGTGGACAAGATATCACCGCAAGCGATCCCAGCGCCAAACAGTTCCATCGTCACAAACACAAATAAGTATCCTGAAAATACATAACATTTTTGTTTAAAAAGTAAAGAAGATAAAGAAGATGAAACTGTGCGGAAGGCAAGAGCAAGAGAGAGAGATCAGGGCAAATACACAAGAAGAGAAAGGCCAGGATGGAGGGAAAGTTGATTGTGATGTCAGAGGAGAAACTATTGTAGGGGAGGGGAGAGGTTGATTCAGTAACTCACTTTCCATCAAAGCTAAAAGCAGTTTGTCGAATTGCAGCTGTACATTTGTTGTGAACCAAAGTAGAACACCTATGGAAAATAAATCAGATGGAAAACAAGCTTACTAGGGTCTACCATACCTTGCCTTACTAGGGTCTACCATACCTTGCCTTACTAGGGTCTACCATACCTTGTCTTACTAGGGTCTACCATACCCTGTCTTACTAGGGTCTACCATACCTTACCTTACTAGGGTCTACCATACCTTGTCTTACTAGGGTCTACCATACCTTGTCTTATTAGGGTCTACCATACCTTACCTTACTAGGGTCTACCATACCTTGTCTTACTAGGGTCTACCATACCTTGTCTTACTAGGGTCTACCATACCTTGTCTTACTAGGGTCTACCATACCTTGTCTTACTAGGGTCTACCATACCCTGTCTTACTAGGGTCTACCATACCTTGTCTTACTAGGGTCTACCATACCTTGTCTTACTAGGGTCAACCATACCTTGTCTTACTAGGGTCTACCATACCTTGTCTTACTAGGGTCTACCATACCTTGTCTTACTAGGGTCTACCATACCTTATCTTACGAGGGTCTACCATACCCTGTCTTACTAGGGTCTACCATACCTTGCTTTACTGGGGTCTTCAAAACCAATGTCCCATACAAACACTTTTCCTGCTTGGTTACCAGCGGCCATTAACTAAGAAAACAATTAAACTTTGAGTTACAGTCCAGCCCTTCTGGAACTTTCCCATGGAAACTATTTACATGGTAGATTTTAGCATCTTTTATAATAGATATAGAGTTTGGTGTCATACTGAAATTGTTCTAAATTCTATTGATATCCTTAAAACAACTATATACTGGTGGTGGATATGTGATGTAACATACGCGTTGTTCATAGTCCAGTGAAAATCTCATGTACCAGATATCACACTGATGGAAGTCAAATCTACAGAATACAAAGAGAAACAGGTTTTACTTACAAAGGCTCATGCAATAGCTCAGTGGTTAGAGCATCTCACGACTTGTACACAGAGTGTCAGCCTTTTAATTACAATGTGGGTCTTGGGGTCTGGTGATATGCGGGTGGGGAGTATTTTATACTCAACAAAACTACTACCAAACCTATTACTCACTTTTTTATCAGAAAACATTGTCAGTTTCTTTACACTATAAATTCTATAATACATAAATCTCTAGTTAAACAACCAACAATGTTTTGATCCTGAGCTGTGCTTCATTGCCAGACTTGGGTTGCACAAAGGCAGCCTAGTGTACCATTAAGGCCTTCAACGTGATGGCATTGAGCTGTGCTAATATAGCTTAATTAACATATGATCATGGGCTGCAATGCGGAGAACTGCCCCCTATACTATCATTATTACCTGTGCAATACTTCGACACCATGATCGCTGTTACCAGTCTATTACAGACAGAAAAAAATATCAGTTTCTGAGTCATCATTAACAGTCATTAACAGATGTAAAAATATGTTGTAAGACAAACATACTTTTTGAAGAATTTCTTCAAGCTTTCCATCAGGTTTCCAGCACACTACACAGTTTTCACAAGACTACAATGAAAAGTGCAATTGAAAAGATGTCCAAATGTGAGAATTTAGGAGAAGTACAGCAAATGAGCATTAACAAAGAGAAGGGCAGGGAGCAGGGAGGGAGGGAGGGAGGAGGGAGAGATGGGAAGAAAGAAGGTAGGAAGGAATGTAGGAAGGAAGGAAGGAAGGAAGGAAGGAAGGAGAGGGGAGTGACAGGGAGAGAAGTAAGCAAGGAGCGAAAGAAAATGGAAGGAATGAAAAGAATGAATGAAAGGATAAATGGAGGGCAAAATGAAAGGAAAAAAGTAGGAAATATTAAAACAGTAAGAAAAAAATGAGAATAAACGAATTTAAAATATAAACGGAAAAAAAGAAAAAAGTTTTACACAATGATATAAAGTATGAATCATAAAATGTATGTACAACATTGTACCTTTGAAAGGACAAGATCTCCCAACCATCGCACACAGTCAACATAGTTCCTATGAATATCTCTTGTTGTAAAGTTTGGGTAGTGAAGATGAGCAGTTTTGAATGGTCTACAATCACAAATGATTTGAAATTTCAATCCTCAGAAAATAGCTTAAAATAAAAAACAGGAGTCAGATTGTTTTTGGACAGTCAGATTATTTTTGTGAAGTGATTATTAATCGAAATGCCCGTATTTTTCGATAAATATAAATCGAGTTTGACGTGCCAAATTCGTTTATTAATCGAAAAATGCGTATATGAAGATTCTGCTTTTTGCGCGTACGAAAGCAGAATCTTCATAAAACTTTAATTCTTTGTTCTGCAAAATGTATTATGAACATTTTTACTTTTTTTGACGTTCTCAAAAATTTCTAATCACTTTGTTTTCTGGTTGGTTGCTGTGGTTGTCTTCAGAAATTTTTCTGGACTTGGAAAGCCAATTTGAAGTCAGCTCATTTTTTTGTTTACATATAATGACAGCCAATCATCAAGCGAGAAACGTTTTCTGTTTCTCCGCCCGCTTTTCTCCGCCCTCATTTGCAGTGTCAGTAGTTTTATAATTCACAAATCAAAAGTTATAAATTACACAAGTTAAATTATACAAGTTTATAATAATCTGGAGTCTTTTTCGCGTGAATTCACTTTCAAAAACAAACAAATATATTTTTCTTTTTACGTTCTAAAGAAAATTTTCATTCACTTTGTCTTTTCTTGACTTGGAAAGCCAATTTGAAGTCGACTCATTTTTTGACCAATCATCGTTTGTTTACATATAATGACAGCCAATCATCAAGCGAAAACGTTTTCTGTTTCTCCGCCCGCTTTTCTCCGCCTCATTTGCATATTGATCAATAGTGTCGGTAGTTTTATAACTCACAAATCAAAAGTTATAAACTACACAAGTTAAATTACAAAAGTTTATAATAATACGGAATTTTTTTCGCGTGAATTCACTTTCAAAACAAACAAATATTTTTTTTTCCTATTTTACGTTCTAGAAAACTTTTATTCACTTTGTCTTTGACTTGCAGGTTCTCTTGACTTGGAAAGCCAGTTTGAAGTCGACTCATTTTTTGACCAATCATGGTGTGTTTAAGTAGAGACAGCCAATCACCATGCGAGAATTACTTTCTGATTCTCCGCCTTCTTTTCTCCGCCCTCATTTGCATATGCACTCTCTAAACTATTAAAAGCAAAACATTTTCATTTTTGTCTCTAAACTTCTGAGTTAAAAATTCAGGATTTTGTACATTCACGCGAACAAAACTCCGTAAAATTATAAACTTGTGTAATTTATAACTTTTGATTTGTGAAGCTACCAACATGCATTTTTGAATCTTACTTGATCAATATGCAAATGAGGGCGGAGAAAAGAGGGCGGAGAAACAGAAAGTAATTCTCGCATGGTGATTGGCTGTCTCTACTTAAACACACCATGATTGGTCAAAAAAATGAGTCGACTTCAAACTGGCTTTCCAAGTCAAGAGAACCTGGAAGTCAAAGACAAAGTGAATGAAAATTTTCTAGAACGTAAAATAGGGGGAAAAAAATATTTGTTTGTTTTGAAAGTGAATTCACACGAAAAAAAATTCCGGATTATTATATACTTGTGTAATTTAACTTGTGTAATTTATAACTTTTGATTTGTGAGTTATAAAACTACCGACACTGATAAACAAAAATGCATTTTTGAATCGTACTTGATCAATATGCAAATGAGGGCGGAGAAAAGCGGGCGGAGAAACAGAAAACGTTTCTCGCTTGATGATTGGCTGTCATTATATGTAAACAAAAAAATGAGCTGACTTCAAATTGGCTTTCCAAGTCCAGAAAAACTTCTGAAGACAACCACAGCAGCCAACCAGAAAACAATGTGATTAGAAATTTTTGAGAACGTCAAAAAAGTAAAAGTCTTCACAATACATTTTACAGAACAAATAATTAAAGTTTTATGAAGATTCTGCTTTCGTACGCGGAAAAGCAGAGACCTTGTTCCTCGCTCTTCTATAAAATCATAAACTAAATTGTCAGTTTTCGGCTCTGTCTTAACAACTACGAAATTCACTCAACTACTTTTTAACTCGTGGATTGCAAATTCACCAGTTATAGTGAGGGGTCAGAATATGCAAATGAGTCACTCACTCACTCGCAAATCTGTAAACATACGGAACCTTACAATAATACCTTATATGGTTGAGAGTTTAAAACTGTCTGTCCGTCCGAGGATATCGCATAAATAGTATAAACAAACATGTGGGAGTGGAAGGGAGGGGATGTGTGGGAAGGAGGGCAAGGAAGGGAGTGGAGGGTGGGGGAGGTGGGCGGTTAAGGGAGGGGAGGGTGGGGAGGAGAAGAAGGAGAGGGAAAATTGAACCAATCTGGCTGATATCAAGCGACATGGAGCGACTCGCTGTCAGCGCTATTTCAGAGCTGGACATCAGTTCGAATTCTAGCAGAAACTGCCCTCGGATGACTTCAGATTTATAAAAGTCAATATTATTTTGAGGTAGAGTATTTTGAGGTTGCTAATATAATGTCTCATCAACATTACTATCATTTCCATGATTATCCATCACTGTATTTTTATCTGCTAACATTGAGCATGATTGACAATAAAGTGCATTCAATATAATCATGACATTGTACAAAATACAGATTGCACTAAATAAGTTAATAATACTGAAAAATCATTTGTTTTCCATTGTTTATTTGGTGTAATTTTGCACCATTTACCAATTCCTGTTTCCTGGCTTAATTATTGAATACACCCTAGTCACCTTATTACGCAAAGGCAAGAATCTCCTAGTCTTTCTAGTTAAAATAAACATTGTAAATATTGTTAGTTAATTTAATAGTTCGTTTTTAACACGGCTCTCAGGAAGAGCATGACTGTAGACACCGTGTAAGCAAATATTATGTGCAAGCAGTGGTGAAATATTATTAATTTAAACAAACTACTGATCTATTAAAGACAATATCTTCGTACTGTCTTTAATAAGCTTACATGTCTGTCCTCAAGTGAAGTTCTCTGCCACAAATCGATCTGTGTCGTGTTCTTGGACGATCAATACATTATAAGTTGATTACAACAGCTGGTAAGAAGGTTATCACTAAATTCGAGAATTCGATATTAACGATTAAAGCAAAGTATATCTTGAGATTAAAAGCCAATAGTTCGAAAAATTCCGATTGATAGCGTCTGCCATTTTGTTCTCCTAATCTCTCGCGACCACAGGAAGCCTCGTGGTCAACAGTGTACCCCAAAGGCTTCTGGGTAATTTGCCGATTTGCGACGTTGATAGATAGATAGACCGAAAAGGTAAACCTAGACTCGAGCTACCACAGGTAGCCCGAGTAATGAAGGGTCTCTGGTTGATGTAGTAGGTAATTTATATTTTCGCCTTCAAATGAAAACTCGTCATTTCACTAAAATGTATTGTTTGGGCTTCCTGTGGTCATTTCGGTCAATCCACGAGTTACCTCCACCATTGGCGGTTTGATTGAAATGAGCAGTCTATCGACTTGTGAGCTCGGAATGAATTTGGCATTTATTAATCAAAAAAATACAGGCATTTCGATTAATTATCACTTTCCAAAAACAATCTGACTGTCCAAAAACAATCTGATTCCTGTTAAAAGCAACTTTAATATATCAAAATATATCAAGTACATAATTATGCCTTCTTACTTTTTATCTTTGTTTGCATCATATAAATAGGAATTTTTGCAAGCCTACACACAAATGGACAGAAAAAATGGGTTATAAATACAAATTATACAATGCAAGCTCATTAGTATCCACTAAGTGGCTTTCATCTTCTGAGGAACTCATTTGAACAATCACCATTCTCAACTCCACAAGGTGTTTTCTCAGTTTTAGCTCAAATTTCAAAACATTTTTCTCTAAATAATCCAAACAAAAACAACCTGTACTTAACCCTTATCCTTCTGCTGGCTGATTCTCATTGTGAATTTTTGAAAAACTTGTGTTCACTTGCATATAATGGGAAAATGACTTGCATTCTCATTTGTTCTGGGCCTAACCATATACAAAGTTATATCTTTATCAACAAGGCATTAACGCCAACCTCTTGTATTGCATCTGTTTCTAAGTTCCACATCTTAAGAGAGTGATCCATGCCACAAGAGATAATCTTGGTTCCAAGAACATCAAAGTCCTGCAAAGCAAACACAAAGCTTATGTTCAGTCTTTCTTTTTACATCTAAAGTGTCCTCTATAGTCTACAATAATTCTTGGGTTGCATGTGACGTCACGGCAGCCATCTTGGATGAACTTCAACAAAAGATTTCTCATCGCTTTTCTTGTTTGTTCATCCAACATGGCCACTGGTTCTTTGCCAGCAATAGACTTTAATTGCTTGCCTCAATGTTTTCCCATTACAGTCCTCTTGGGAACTGCATTCATTTGTTTGAAATGCTTTAATTAGGAAGACATAAAACAATGTTCATCTTGAACAAAGAATCTTAGTTCCCAAGAGGATTGTAATGGGAGTCCTGTAGTGAGTAATTGAAGCAAGAAGATAAGGTCTATTCAAGACATGCCTGCAAACATGGACTTCCATGCATATATGACTTTTGTTTCCCCCAGGGGGGAGGGTCTGTGTCATGCCAGTTGTCTATAAAATCATTCAAAATTCCCGACATAACTGTGCCATGACCGTGTGGTACCATTTTCACAGTCATATGAAATCTACTCTATTGCTATACTTACCACACTCAGGACTTCATCTCTGTGTCCATCAACACCACCAAATATGGCGACTAAAGCATCTGTCTTGACATTCCATAACCTTAGACTATGATCTGAAAAAACATTCAAATAATTTAAAATAAATATGTTTTTAAGACTGCCATGACCTTTACTAGACTATATACTATCTTTTATGTGAGCTCAATGTTGACAAGCAATTTGAAGTTGCTGGTACCTGCAAACTAAGTGCCTAAAGGGAATGAACCCTCATTAAATTATCCTCTTCTTCATCATCATCATTATTAATAATTTTTTTTTTTTTTTTTTTTTTTTTTTTTTTTTTTTTTTTTTTCCTCAGACTTTTATTTAGATTTTCTCCACTATATATTTACAAGACATATCAAACATACAATGATTATGGACATATATCTATATATCTATATAAACCATTAATATCAAGTCTGCTTACTTTTGTTGTAGTTGTTGTTATAATTTTGTTACTTATTTAGAAATACCTAAATATATCTTAATTGATTATTTTTGCTATCAACACTTAATTGAAACACAGAACATTAGAAAAATTCATATAGAAAACTAAATATATTGTTACTTACTGTTAAATTAACTAAACGCGGTCTTAAGTCTTTCCCATTTTCCTTCATGTAAAACTAATTTATTTTTTGCAACTGCAATATTTCTTTCGATTCTTTCAATATTTTTAAGGCAATTCTTGAATAACTCAAGAGATGGTGGATTTTTCTTGTCTCTAGACTTGTAGAGTAGTAGCTTATACATCAATAATATCATATTAATCTCTTTTTCATCTACTCCCTATTAGTATAGCTACTCCTCTACTTCTAGATGTTCCATTAGCCAAAATTAACGAACCTTTTGTTCGTTTAGACCAATAGTCACATTAGTCACATTATTAATAATTATTATTATTTACATGATAGTCTAATATTTATCCAACAAATTAGATAGTGGTTGAGAAACCAGTCATTGTCCAGTTCCAAGATATGCTTCACGATTACCTCCCACATACAAAGGAATAAGTATGAGGCTACCGTATTTACTCGAATAAGCGCCCCGGCGCTTATTAAATTTTTCACGTCTAAAACAGGGCGCTTATTTGGGGGAGGCGCTTATTTGGGGGAGGCGCTTATTCAGCGGGAGGAAATGCGTACACAACTGTCAAAGCATGCTTTCCTCTTAATATCAATAATATCAATGTTATACTACTACAACAGTACTGGTATTAGTATACTTTAACAAGGTGCAAGGTGCTTTAATATTCGGGGGAGGCGCTTATTGATTTTTTTTGTCCAAAAAGGGGCGCTTATTCGGGCGAGGTACTTATTCAGGGGAGGCGCTTATTCGAGTAAATATGGTATGTGCATAAAGCTGATAAAACTTTTGTCTTGTTATGAATGTCTGAGCTTTATAAACATAACCTCATCTTGATTCCTTTGTATGAAACAAGTAAGTATATCTCCACTCGGAAGTTGGCTTCGGGTAAAAGCACTGGCTGCCAGCAATTACTGAGAACGCTGTGTGAGAGCTCACCTTTACTGCCTGATAGCAACAAATGTGGGTCGATAGGATGAAACTTGAGATCATTGATTGCTCCACCGTGACCTATGTAATGCTGAGAAACAAAGTGAAACTTAAATCTTCCAGGTAAATTATCACTACTAAGTGTTTAGCCTTGGTAGTTCCTACAGTACCAGACTGGTCTCCCAGGATGCAGACGATGCACTCTTTACCCCCTCTTCATTAAAACTCCATTTTAAAGGCCCACTTGGATGAAAATCAATGAAAATTGGAAATGTCTTGAAACTTAGTAAAACCTATCTGTAAGACTCCCAATAATCACCAAAAGCAACATTTTCTTTACATTCAAACGAGACGAATAGAAATTGTCAAGTATTTTAGCATTTAAGTTGTGGGTAAATGATGTCATTTACTCAACCCTATAATTGTTCTTTTAGACTTAATATCAAAATTTCTCATTGATAATGAGTTTGAAATGCAGAGTTTTGGGCAGAGGGTAGCTGGTTATTCAGCTACGTTCATCTTCAGATAGAAATAAACAGTTTCCAATTTTCATTGATTTTCATCCAAGTGGGTCTTTAAAGCTACATGTAATTAATATTTAAAGCTAATAATTAAAGCTATACAAAATGGAATGAAGTCAAGGAGGGGTGAGGTGACTAAGGATTGAACTCAGGACCTCTCACTTGGAAGGCCGTGTACTAACCATCTTAGCTGGACTTAATTGCTCCTAAGTTAGTTACCCTTTAACAATTTTCTATAATTGTTAAAAAGTTACTCTTAGAATACAAAGAACTGTTTTTATAGAAAACAATGTTATCACACAAACAAAATAAAATCTCCCAGCCTCTACTAATAGACTGATGCCAAGATCAATGGATACTGTTGCTGCATTGTACCATCCAACATTTCTTATCAAGATTGCACTTAAAAATATATGTTGATTACTAGAAACCAGGGGTTTCATTAATAGGCAGTTACCGGTGGTTTATCGCCATCTGTTTTGCCATTCACTGCCGGTTATTTTTTTCTAGTTATACAATATTTTAATGGTAGGACATCTGTATTTCAGATGCCTATCTTTAGTAGTGGAACCTGCTATTACTAATGTTAATGAAACCACTGAGAAACTCCAACCATAATGTTTAGCTTGTGTATCATTTGAAAAGATTCAAAAATAGCCCCAAAAACATTACAGAATATAGTATTGTAACACTTACCTTGATACATTTCATACTGATGGGACTATTCAAGAAAACAAAACAAAAATATTAGTCATTATTAACTAAAAGGGAGTACCCCAGGGATCAATCCATGTACCTAATTAACCTAATGATTGCTTTGTTACCAGCAACAGCTATGAGTGGTTCTTCAGTATGGCTGCACTCAATGACACACACACACACCCCATAGTGAATGAAATGGGGTACCCCTACCCCCCCCCCCTCCAGGGGTCAATCAACATACCTAACAAAACTAATGATTGCTTTGTTACGAGCAACAGCTATAAGTGGTTCTCAGTCTCCAGTATGACTGCACTTAATGACACTCCCAACCATAATGAATATAATGGAGTACCCTACCCCTACCCCCCTAAGGGTCAGTTCACATACCTAATAAACCTAATGATTCCTTTGTTACCAGCAACAGCTACGAGAAGTTCTCCGGTATTAGGACTACAGGTCCATGCACAGGAATAAAAACTTTCTTCGGGCTATAACACAAGTTAAAGATGCTAACAGTTCCAGTACTTAAATAGGAATTTTAGCAATGATATATATACATATACCCTTTGTCATGATGTCCCTTCCCCTTCCCCTCCTCTCCCCTCCCCTGCCCCTTTCCCTGGCTCTCCCACTACAGGCTAGTTATTATGCACAATATTATTAGAGCCAATTTTGTATGACTGGGAATACAGCAGCGTCCGGATCACTGCACGGTATGGTTACTGTAGGAATTTTGAATATTTTCATAGACATTATGGCACTGAAATGGTTATAATAAAGGGCGGTAAGTTTCTTACTCATACCAAAAACCTCTCTATCTGCGGCAATACTGCAAGGATACATCAGCATCTACGTATGCTTGGATAAGTTTAATGGTTCCTTTCTCTTCACATTGATAGACTGTCAACTAAAATCACAATCAGAAAGAATGTGATTAATATTTCTAGAAATAACTCTGCATATAGTAATCATGAAGCTCTTGCAAATTGGACATCTCATTACACTTGAAGAAAATACTGTGACTTCACTTGCTAAATTCCTGTCTTTTTGAAAAATCTATTTATAATGAAAAAGTTCTATGATATTGAAGATTGCAGAAGTATTGCCAAAACATGTTCTTGTGTTGAACATTGAAAGCAATACAATGCCTGCATCATGTTGTGATTTGGAATTATTTTGTTTGAAAATTTTGAAACCATTCTCATTAATTTTTCATTATTTGTTCCAGGTTATAATTAAGGAATATAAAACGCATGCGCATGTCTCTGTTCTGTGATATAAACACGATGGAAGATGTAGAGCAAGAGAAAAGCAAGCTTAGGAACACGAGGCATAGCCGAGTGTTTCTCTTGCTTTTCGAGTGCTCTACATCTTCCAGAGTGTTTATATCACAGAACAGAGACATAAGCGATTGTTTTATATTACTTTTATAAAATATTTTCGACGTTTTTTGAGCGAGCCATGTCTCTGTCCTCTGATATAAACATGGTAGCCAGCCAATCAGCACGCACATTATATCTCAAATATTTAAATCAACTGGTTTGAAAATTTTGTCAAACTGCAAATACTTTCAAACCACTGCATATCCATACCCTATTGCTTCCGGTTGTTGCAAAAATATGTGAATCTGATTCTTCATCCTTGACAAAATAGTTGAACTGCACAGAAAATAGTGGTTGCTTGTGGTCTTCCTGAATACAACAAAATATAGTTTACCATGACTGCACAGTTATCCCTTCAGAGTACTGTATGATGCTATGTGTTTCTTAATCTCTACACTACCTTTGGCATAGAGCCTTAACGGAGGCTGACTTTGAACGTGTGTCCACTATTGCCTAATTTTATGAACTTTATTTGAAGCTTATGAGAAGCATTTACATGTTTGCAGGAGTATTGTGCTCACCACCTTTAGAGTACTGTATGATGCTACAGTTTGTATGTGTTTCTTAATCTCTACACTACCTTTGGCATAGAGCCTTAACGGAGGCTGACTTTGAACGTGTGTCCACTATTGCCTAATTTTATGAACTTTATTTGAAGCTTATGAGAAGCATTTACATGTTTGCAGGAGTATTGTGCTCACCACCTTCATGATTTTTTTTTGCTTAAGCATACCATATACCTTAGCAGGTACATCTCAAAAAATCTCAATTACTTCTTTTAATTACCACTAGACCAATATTTCCATCAACTATACAACATTTTAAATGTGGCTAAATGTAATTTAGGCAAAGTTAAAGTCAAGGCCGTTGGTCAGCAGTCTGCTGCTGCGGGGTAACTTCACCCTTGTTACAGGGCCAGCCCATGTGCTTGCTGCTGCTGTGGATCGTGCGATCCCTTATTGCTTGAGTGCTACTGTTTTTGTCCCTCCCTCCTCTCCCTGGTGGTAAGTAGTGCAGGTAAGTATAAAATTCCATTGACTGCTGTCAGTGTGACAGGTGCTAGGTGGTGGACTGTGAATGGTTACCATGGTTACCTCCTTGCCACCGGGGACAGGCATCACTTGTGGTGGCATTAGAGCACCTAAGCCCAACCTCATCACTGCCGATGAGTTTAAGCTAAAAGAATCAAGATTACTATGAAGTTACTGGATGTTTCTTTAAGGTAAAAATAAAGGCACTTCAGCCAATTGTTTCAAAAACAACCATCTGTTTGACCCAAATTAATAGACCTTACATTACATTCGACTGAATTAAATAAATAAATAACTGTTTATTTGAGTGTCCTAGTCTTATAGCGCTTGCGCACTAATTGGGGGACACTATACTCTCACACTCACTACCTCTACCTTGAATATTTTGCAAATAATCACTTGGCTCACCAGTTCGTTTTTGATGGAGGGAGGAAAACCGGAGGACCCGGAGAAAAACCCTCGAAGCAAGGGAGAGAACAAACTAACAAACTCAACTCACATGAAGTGCCCTGTCCGGGAATCGAACCAGGGACCACAGTGGTGAGAGGCAAGCGGTCTAACCACTCGGCCACCCTTGCTCTGAATTGATCTTTATACCACATTAATCACGATACTTCAAACTGTCAAATGGTGTCAGCTTCTGAAAATTTTATCTGAAAAATTTTGAAACCTTGTTTGTTTTATCATCACAAATATCTGTGCATGTATGCATCAGCTGATTTTGTGAGAACGTATTTCCTCACAGTTGAGCCACCCAAGAAACATTTTATGGAAACATGTTTCTGGGAACATGTTTCCTTGTTTAGCCAACTGGCCTAACTCTCAACCGACTGAGTTGGCAGTTTACAGTCAACATTATCAAGCCCTGGACATGAGTTGGTTTAATGGTTATCTTCATGATATTATGGAGATGATGGTGATGTTGATGATGATGATGATGAGCAATTGGTGTTGATGATGAAGTGCATGAAAAAGCTGCATTTTGTACATTTGTGTAACAATATTCACTTAAGCTTAATATGGAAGTGAATAAATTAAGTCTCAGATTTCCAAAAGAGTAATTGTACACGATATTAGTCTGTGGCACGCGTTCTTTCATGATAGCTCTCTTCATTAAAATATGCTTGTCGACATTAACATTTCTTAGTCCTACAATACATCAAAACACAACACGATTGCCCAACTTACACTACCTTGAGAAAATTCGCGCATCTGAAGGCGACGTTTTTCTTTCTCCTTCTTCGTTTTCCTCGTGGAACATTTCTTTTCAAAGTCGAAGAAGTTGTTGTTGAACTCGTGGAGTTTGAACTGCTGATAATCGAATCATTGTCACTATCTCCATCTTCTCCTTTCAGGTCTTTAGACTCTCTTTCTTCCTCTAAATCAGGATTAGTATTTTCTGAGGTCTTATTTCCTTCTTTCTTTTCTAAACATATTCTTTTTGTCTCCCTTTCGGCATCCATTTTTAGTTTTTATGAAAACACGCGCCAAATCAGCGGTTTGTATCGCAGGCTCGCAAAATTTACCACAGCATGCCCAACAATATATACATATTTGAAAAAAAGTAAATAGAAAGTAAATAGAATTTGGGATATAGAACTAACTAATGAAAACCTTGTTAGAACAAAATATCGAACCAAACATTTTCATTTCTCCTGGATTTTTATATTTTTTCGATTCGAAATATTATCCACGTGATCATACACAGGAAGCCCGAATTGCGTGTCATATGACAATCTCGTGTTTTGTGAGTTGTTGTGAAAGATCTTTCTTTCGGTTTCCGTTCTTCGTCATGAAGAAATCGTGTCTGTTATTCTGCTTCGTCATTTTCTTCTCTTGCTCCTACTCTTCGAGCTTCAAGCTCAGAAAGGTGAGGTTTGTCCTAGATCTCTTGATTTCTTGATCATGACTTGGCCTAGTTTTAAAACATTTAAGCTTAATGATAAACTGAAAATTTGATCCATGCCCATACATGTCCTTAAGAATAAAAGAACGTTCTTTTGCAATGGAACATTAAGTGGAAGATCTTTTAGCACTCATTTTTTACCATAAATTACGAGATTATATGTAGACGATTCAGCAGCTGTAAACACAATAGTGCTATGCATGAAGTGTGGCGCGTTCAAGCACGCACTTTCCAATCTGTTTGACTTGCAACTCCTAGGCTTTTTGGTCTAGAGATCAATTACAGTATAACAACAACAACAGCAAAACCTTTTTATTTGGCACTGTATACTTAAAGTGCATAAGTCAGATATCCAAATAAATTAAACTGTTCTAAGGTTTTAAATTTCTAGTTTCCTTTCTCATATCAGCATGCATTTATAAACATGTGCTGACACTGTATAATAAGGGACTGGACATTATTTACAGGGAGGGGGGGTCTGGTGCAAATAGAGGGGGGACGACAGATTTTTATGCTCGCTCTGTAAGAATATGTTATGCACATGTATGTTTGTAGAAAGGGGGAGGGGCCATCAAAAATTGAGCAGTTACCTTTTTGTATCTACTGCAGAATGCAGTAGATACTATGTCATCGTGTTGAAAATGGATATACTTCATGCTTCACTCAAATTATGAGATCATGGTATATTGGTATTCACCCGGAACATGTATGAGTTCTGACACGAAGTTCTATGCTTGTTAACAATAGAAAGTGTTAACAATAGAAAAGTCGGAATATTTTCGGAAAATACACGGGAACAAACAAGTAAAGGTGAAATGACATACGAATATCGACCGAATGTCTTTCGGAATTACGGACAGGTAACTGACAAGCACGAAGTTCCATGTGACTGACGACTGTTGACAAGTTTGACAGGAATTCAAGTCAAAAATCTTAACTTGGTAAGTGATGTTTTTAACAATGTTTTTATGCCCATTGATAAGGCTCAGCTTTAATAGAATGTGTCAGGTTTATTCTTATGGAGAATTTTTAAATTAGATTGTTTTTGAGCCGGCCGGTAAGTAATACAATATTGAAGTGTTCGTCTCGATCTCGGCGTTTGAGCCTTTTGCAAATGATCTATCTTAATAGCAACAGTAAACAAGTTTACAACGATTGCGTGTAAACTATCATCAAATAACTCACTTCATTATATAATATTTCAGCTCCTATTAAGGAAATGTAATGGCCTTCAGTATGTACGAAGAGCTCAAACGTGGATCTTGATTGCAAGGCCAAACAAACACTAGCAAATCCTTTTATAAAACCTATGGCACTGTCTATGAAAGCTGTCTCTATTGATGGACGTAAAAACATTGTTAAAAATATCACTTACCAAGTATTTTCCGAACGTAGTTTAATTTCCGAAAGACATCAGTCGAGGTAATAACAAACTGCCCTGTCCAACTCTATAAAATTATTCATCATTCTTCGTGTTTTCTTTTCAATGCATTTCACATTGTCAAAAATATTTCTATAACACTTCTGCAGTAGATACATGCACCTTTCAGGTGCCTTTTATTTTATTTGTATCAGCCATCCCCCTCCCTACATGTAAATGAAGGTTCATCCATTCATTCATTCATTCATTCATTCATTCATTCATTCATTCATTCATTCATTCATTCATTCATTCATTCATTCATCCATTTATTCAGACATGCATTCATTCATTCGTTCATTCATTCATTTGTTGCTGCATCAGTGTTTCATGTTAGATAATTTTCTGCTCAATTGTGTAGGTTGGAGATCAATCATGTGATGATGGAGCATTTCCACCCAAAGAGTAAGATTTTATAAAAATGTTGTACGTGTTGAGCTTTTACCCTTTTTCCAAATTTCCCTTTTTTCTAATTTTTTAGAAAAAATGTGGTCCTCATAGTTGTGACACCTTTTTGAAATGCTTATTTTCTACATTTTCAACACAGCCCACAAGTTTCTACTGAAGTGATCAACTTAGACATCAACCCCAGCGATAGATACAATGATCTGGTTGCCAAGAAAAACAAAGAAGTAAGTATACATATTATATCATCAGGAATCAGTGGAGACAAATAAGTTTGTCCAATAAGGAAGTCAGATCCTTTGCACTCTTAGGTGGCTGACAAATCTAATGGAAGAAGTGCAAGGCCTTCTGCAGCTCATGTAACGGGTATAATCATTGGCTGGTGGCTCAGATCGGCCTTTTCACACTCCTTTTGCAGCATCCATTTTTGCTTTACCAGTTAGCATATGCTTTCATGTATGGTCTTTGTCCATCCAAATCTGTTGCAGGCAAGATCTTTGCAGGCACGATCTTTGCATTTGAATACACAGATATATCTGTTACCTAGAAGAAGGGATGATATTGGGAAAGGAACTATATCTTCTGCTTACATCAACATCATCATTACCATCAACATCATATAATCTTTATTACAATATTTGTCATTTATGATTTTCACAGTTACATGATCTTCTCAACTACATCAAGAATTTCACCAGTTTTATCTTAAATGGCAAGCTTTTTGGATATATTGATAAAGACTTGGTAGGTATACTAGGCAGCAAGGGATAGGAGGTTAAGGGGGTGTCAAATGTTCAAGGTGAGACTTTGTGAGACCTGAGATAGTTGAGATGTTTTTTTTTTTTTTTTTTGCAATCCTGATTTTTCACCAATTTTTCCTTTGTTTTCAAAATTCGACACTCAGATCAGATGATTTTTTGCAAAAAAAAACAAAAAACAACAACAACAACAACAAAAAAGAGACTTCATCTGACCTGCAAAATGTGACCAAAAGTTTGTGGACTCTGACTTTTTGATGGGGCCATTTTACAGCCCTACATTAGAAATGTTCTTTTTCAAGTCATTTGAAAGTAGAGTGATTTAGCATCCACTTTAAAGTTATAAACTGTATTAATTGTCTTTCTTTTTAAGGCATTCTTGGTCTATACCCTACCTTCACCATATAAGGAAGAAATCCTTGGTCTCAGCAAAGCTTCAGGATTAGCTGTTGGTAAAATATTTCATTTGTCTTTAAAATTCTTTGTATGGACTGAATGACTATTGTTTAATAGTCAGTTTTTTACTTATTCATAGACTAGGTAATCAGTCAGAGTATTCACACAGTCATGGGAAATTAGTCATGAAAAGTCCAGGCCTGGAAAAGTCATGAAATATAGGAAAAAATACCAAGGTCATGGAAACATCAATTACTAGCCAATTAGATAAAGTAAACTTAGACATAGTTCCATTTCCATTTCATGTGCACCCATCTAGCAACACCCCTGGTTTACAGCCCTGGATCTATATGTTATCTTCTATGAAAATGTCATTGGCTAATACAAATAGAGCTATTGAGTAGTTTTTTTATGAATATGAAACATATCAGTCTCTGAAAACAGTACTGTGACGAAGTTGGTGTTAGGTTGTGAATTAAAAACATTCACAGTTCCTCTCTTGTCCATGCTGTGGCATGATCTATTTTCATTTCTTTCAATAAATTGAAAGTATCATTTGAAATTGTCATTTTTTGTGTCATAGGTGAGGTTCTTTTGTACAACATTTTCTATGAAGTGTTTACAGTATGTACATCAATAGTTGCTGAGGACAAAAAGGGTAAGACTTGCATACCAATTCAGTTCGGTTTTTCTAATTTCATTGCATTGCATTCCATTTCTCATTTTGTATGATTCCTAGGTAAATTGTATCATGCAAGAAATCTAGATTTTGGACTATTTCTTGGGTATGTAGTGTACATTAAAAGTTTTTAATTTAGTATGTATTTAAGGAATATAATATGTGCGCATGTCTCTGTATTGTGATATAAACACAATGGAAGATGTAGAGCAAGAGAAAAGCAAGCTTAGGAACACGAGCTGTAGCCATCTCTACATCTTCCAGAGTGTTTATATCACAGTACAGAGACATAAGCGATCATTTTATATTGCTTTTATAAAATATTTTTGACGTTTTTTTGAGCAAGCCATGTCCCTGTCCTCTGATATAAACATGGTAGCCAGCCAATCAGCGTGCACGTTATATCTCAAATATTTTGTAAAAGTTTATCAATTGTTTCTAAACAGTATCTAAATAATGACTTTTAGATGGGATAACAAGACAGACACTTGGGGATTGAGTGAAGTTCTTCGCCCTCTTATTGTCAACTTGGATTACAGAGTAAGTGTAGCATTCATGTTGCATGCAATTGATCCTCTTCAATTCAATTAAAATATCGCTTTATTTTTTTCAACCAGCAAGGAGGAAAGACAGTTTACAAGACTGTAAGCTTTGCTGGTTATGTTGGAGTGATAACAGGAATGAAACCAGTAAGTTGTCATTGTCTACAAACCAGGGTAATAACTCTTTATTTATTGAGGATATGACAAGTAAAACTATGCTTTTTTCCAACTTGGTCCTCATGAAGATTGCTCTTAAAATTTGGTGCTCTATTTTCCATCATCTCATGCATGATGGGATCGCAGCACAGGAGTACAGAGCGTCCCTCCCACCCAACTGCATGTAGGTAAGGAGAAGGGTACCCTGCTGACTAAATATTCCCTAATACAGGCAATTATACACACCCTGCTTCCTTCCAGAGGTGTTTGTGTGTGTACAGCAGTGGCATCAACAGTTCAAATTCTGACTGATGACATTTTGACTTCAAGTGCTTGTCTTGTTGGTACATGTATCTGTTAGGATGTCATGTACCTCACCTGTTAATAAAATGTATGTTACTTTCTGTTTTTTATCATTGTATAGGGTCTATTCTCTCTGACTTTGAATGAAAGATTTAATATCAATGGTGGATATATTGGTAAGCTCTTTAGTGAATGAACACCAAGGGTAGACAATGATATAAATTAAGCTCCCTCAAAGTTCACACCAGTCTGTATTAGGAAGATGCCCTGTTTGGCCCCCCAAATTTGCACTGTACATATTTAAATAAATAAATAATCTTTTCACAGCAGCATATCCACATAGTGGTTCTTCATCTGCTGGCACTCACACTCACTACCCCTACATGAAATATTTTATGTACAATGGTGAACTCACATGTTGATTTTCCTCTGATCTACAGTAAACTCTCTAAGGTGAACATCTCTTCCATGAAGGAAGGTAATATATTATAATGGAGGTGTCCACCTTAGAAGGAGTTTGCTGTAGAACGTCAGATAGACAAGTAGCCTGTTCATAGGTGAATAGATGAGCAGAAAAATAAGCCGTCTACCCAGTCTGCAGTAAGAATGTGAAATAAATATCTCAGTTGATACTTGGAGAATGAAAAAAAGTTCATGGTCTTTTTCATTCTTCTTAGAGCGTTGTGATTATTTAACTTTTCAGGGATTATTGAGTGGATTTTTGGTAAACGAAGTGCAAAGTGGTCAAGCTTTCTGACAAGAGATGTTTTAGAGAATGCAAATAGGTATGGAATGTTTGCACGCCAGACTATTTGATAGAACAGTTTTCGTATAAGTATGGAACAGATCGCCCTGTGCCGTGTCCGTGTCAGTGCCGTGATGTCCATAAAGACATTGGAAATTCCTGCCTTAACTGTGCCATGTCATGACCGTGCCGTTTTCACAGTCATACAAAAACTGTTCTAATGACATTACAGTACATAATATTAAGCAATAGAGCAGATTTCGTATCAGTGTGAAATGGACTGCACCGTGCAATGACTGTGTCAGCACCATGATGTCTATAAAAACATTCATTATTCCTCCCGTGACCATGCCATGCTGTTACTGATGCTATTTCACATTCATATGAAATACTTTCTTTTATAACATGCTTTCATGAATCCAATGTGGCAAGGCTCATATGCAGTTAGTGATATTGGTTAAACATTGATCAACAATTCTGCAATACATGTATTTGTATATATAAGGCCCAGTTCAGACGTCCAACTTTTGCCGCGTCAAATCTAATAACATCAAAGAAGGCCGTCTAATTATCCATTGTTTTCAATGCATTCGACGCGGCAAAAGTTCGACGTTTGAACTGGGCCTTATGCTCTAAGGAGTAAGTGCAGTGCTTCTTTCTGAGTGCCTTGAACTTGAATCTTTCCTTAGCTATTCAGAGGCACACGACATGCTTGCCAACACTGAAGTCCTAGCTCCCGTGTACTATATTCTTGGTGGTAACAAGTCTGGTGAGGTATGTTGCTATGGTAACAATAAAAGTTTTCCTCAATGTACAACTGTACTTGTTGTGTGTTGCATGTTTACTCTACTCAAAATACGAAGAGCGCGTCTGTATTTTACATTTCTCTTGAATTCTAAACCGAATTGTTTCTCAAACATTTTCTTTCTAGTCTGCTCAATTTGATATGTTATGAACACAAAATGTGTAGGGCGTGGCATAACACGTGGTTCTGAGAAAAGGTGTGATTTTCACCCACGCTCCTAAAACAGTTTAAGATGGTTCTAAAATTGTGCTTGTTTTAAGGCACACCTTGCGCGCTTTAAAAACGTCTAGTTTTTATTTTAATTCCTTGTTCATTTTTTAACAGGGTGTGGTCATAACACGTGCTCGCACTAAAAACTTACAAGAGAACAGGTACATTTGATGGAATTAAAATAATCCAGCACGGTTCTTCTTGTATTGGTTCTTGTCATGCAATCTCAACCAGGCGCCGATCCAGAAATAAATCATAGCGTTTCCCTGAGCAATGAGTCAGGAATAAGTGATTTAGAGAGATTACCAAAATAATGCATCTTTATTACAAAATTACGTGAAGTGAGCGTTTTCCATGAAACGCGTAAATCGGTCTGAATCCGCCCCTGTCTATTAATTCTTAAAAAGATGTTACTCCTACTAGAACCACAACTATTAAAACACTATTAAAGTCATTTTCGTATGACTGGGAAAAAGTGCGTGCCGTCCCATGTTCTGTCGTGTCTCAGCGTTTTGATTGGATGAGACATCAACCGTTGAGCTATCAACCGAGACCGCACGCATGGCACAAAATAGAACTGGAATGCACGGACTTTATCGCAGAAAAATCGTGTGTTCATCTTTTAGGGCCACTAGGTTATCAGTACAATTTTATATTGTAACTGTTGCGTGTCTACCCTCTTTAAATAAAGTTATTACATACCAACTGAATGGCAATAACACTTTTTCTGTCTCTCTCTCTCATCTAGACTCGACATTGCAAAAGGAAAGTGGTTCGTCCTCCAGACTAACTACGATTTCTGGGAGCCTCCACTAGTAATCGACGATCGACGAACACCGGTACGGATAACCTCCTTATGTCAGCCATATTGGATTTTGTTTTGCAAACCTACTGACCTGGGCCCGGTTGTACGAAGGTTGGATAAAGTTATCCACCGGATAAGAGTTATCCACTGTATAGATTTTGTATAGATTTTATCCGCTGGATAAGGATTTATCCGCTGCATAGTGCTATTCACCCTTCGTACAACCGGACCCTGTCTAGTATGACACGCATGTGCGACTTGTGAAACGATCCCGATGAAAACATTCTGCCTTTGCTGGCGAAAACTAAGTTCCAGAAACCAAAGTTAGTCCCCAAAATTCAGTTTAAGGACACTGTAGTGTATTCTCGCCTTCCTTTTTCATCTAGTACTTTCTTGTTTGTACCAATGCTCTAAGATATGATATGGAAAAATCCATTGCTATTGCTTGGAATTCCTGTGGTCAAGACGCAGGCGCGCGTAGACCCGCGAAAACTTGCGCATGTGCAGTTGCTTTACTGCGATGTCGCCTAGCATTAGATAAAGCAACTGCACATGCGCGAGTTTTCGAGGCAGGGTGTTTCATTAGCCCACGAAAATCGTGGGTTTATGTCCGTTACCGCACGCTGAAGAGCCAATGAGCTTGCAAAATTTAGTACAGGCCACGAAGTTTGCGGTATATTTATTATATTTTAATTGCTCTTTTTGCAGGGAATGCTGTGCATGAACAAGTTAGGACAAAATGTGAGTATATCTTGTTGGTTCGTATGTTTATATTCGTACTGATTTAGCAACAAGAGTGGTTTAGTTGGTTAGTTGTGGCTTTCAGATCAAAAGCAAAGAATTTCGCGTTTTCACTCCTGTGATATTAAATACCTATGGGGTAGATTGCTAGGGAGGGGAGGAGGCAGTTCCAAAACATAGGAGATTAGCACAGAACTGTCATCTGAAGACGAATGGCTTCTTTAAAAATCTCTTTAATTTAAGACCTAGTTGTAAAATACCTGACTTGCCGAACTACTTACTGATGGTCACAACGTGATTCCTTTTTACAGAACCTAGCATTCAAAGGCCTTTATAATGTACTCTCTACACAGCCAGTATTGAATAAGGTTGGTGTTAGATTTGATGAAAATGGTATTTCAGTGGTATTTGTTGTTTCCCTCTTTCTTCCACTCCTTCTACCCTCTCCTCTCTGTTCAAACACTTTGTTTGCTTGCTTTCTCATTTTGTTGCACCTTAGTTCTTCCTTGCTGGCGTGAAGGCATGTGTGCTAGCCGGCTTGCTTGCTTGCTCCTTTCCTTCCCTTCCTTCCCTTCCTTCCTTCCTTCCTTCCTTCCTTCCTTCCTTCCTTCCTTCCTTCCTTCCTTCCTTCCTTCCTTCCTTCCTTCCTTCCTTCCTTCCTTCCTTCCTTCCTTCCTTCCTTCCTTCCTTCCTTCCTTCCTTCCTTCCTTCCTTCCTTCCTTCCTTCCTTCCTTCCTTCCTTCCTTCCTTCCTTCCTTCCTTCCTTCCTTCCTTCCTTCCTTCCTTCCTTCCTTCCTTCCTTCCTTCCTTCCTTCCTTCCTTCCTTCCTTCCTTCCTTCCTTCCTTCCTTCCTTCCTTCCTTCCTTCCTTCCTTCCTTCCTTCCTTCCTTCCTTCCTTATTTTCACTCTTTCTTGCGTCTTCCATTCATCGCACCTCATGTTCTTTCTCTCTCTTGTATTCTACAGCTGACTACATACACTGTTGTAATGCAAGTCAATTCTGGTGAAATGTTGTCGTATATAAGGCATTGTCGTACACCATGCTTTCCATGGTAAAAAGAAATAGCGATAACCTTTCTTACCACGACATGCAGATTGAATAAGTCGAATAAAGGATGAGAACACAAGAGAATAGAGATACCACTCGTCCAAGTACAATCCAGTAACTTAAAGTGGTATGCATTCATTTTAACCGGATTTTGACACAGTACAATAACTAATATATATATTAGGTTATCTAATGCTTCTTCGTTTGAAGATAAATATAATTAATGAGCAGTGAAGTGAATTTTTGCACAAAAAGATATTTCAATATTATTAATTAATTAATTCGCATTTAGTCGCATTTTTTTCCAGTTACGAATCTGAAGTACGCTTAGTATTCATTGCCAATTTATTTTTCTGTAGACAACTTTTATAATGAAACTTTTTGTAAATAAAAAATGAAAAAGCAACAATAAAGAGGAGTCTCAATTTCAGACAGAGGGTTGAAGTACAACTGAGGGAGAATTTGCTCCATCAATCAAGGGACGCATAGGGTGTACCTAGCAAGGGCGGATCCAGGGGGAGGGTCGCGGGGGTCAGGACCCCCCTGTGTTTATCAATGAATATGTCATGAATTTGCGACAGCAGTAATTTTTTTCTGTGAAAAGACTCACTTTTAACATTCACTGAAATATCACTAAGCAATGCCAACCCTCTACCCATTCAGTTGTAAATATAATATTTTTGTTTCTAATAAAAAGTGTTAAAAAATCACTAGTCTAAGCAATTAATGTCATATTTTCAGCGAGTTTCAATGGCTTAAGACCTTTTCGTTTGGGTTCCCTGTTTGTAAACGTCACGTGACCCCCACCTTTGAAAAATCCTGGATCCGCCCTTGCCTAGGGCCCTTCTTGACACGCAGGCTCCCTTATTCTAATAATCTATATATCAGCCGAAAGTTTCGGGGGGAAAAAACAACCATCCCTACAAACACTTTGCCCAGAATATTTCTTACTGTGTTTGATTGACATTTACTGCACATGCGCAGCGAAGTAAGGAGTTGGTTTCATCTGTGCGTGATAGAGCAGAGTTCGTATGAGTGTGAAATGGGGCGCGTCGTACCGTGTCCGTGTCAGTGCCGTGTTGTCTATAAAAACATTCGAAATTCCTGCCGAATCTTGACTGTGCCGTTAACAGTTATAGACTTTACACACCAGCGGTTGCTTGGCAAAGCTGACTACTATGGAATCCGAGGTAACTTACAGCTTTGGCTCAAAGATTTTCTCACCGAACGTCGTCAGCGTGTAGTTGTCAACGGCTCGTACTCCAACTGGTCTCCGGTCAAGTCTGGTGTACCACAGGGAACAGTCTTGGGTCCCATTTTATTTCTCATATACATAAACGATCTACCAGAAGTAATATCATCGTCCATCGAACTGTTTGCTGACGACACAGTCATCTACAAGAAAGTCGAAACACCTGAAGATCATCTTATCCTCCAGAAAGACCTTAAACTCCTCGAGGCCTGGGCTTCTCGCTGGCAGATGAGATTTGCGCCAACAAAGTGTCACACCTTGCGTATAACGTTAAAAAAATATTCATCTGAATTTACGTATAACTTATGTAATACCGCTATCGAAGGCGTTAGATTCCACAAGCACCTTGGGGTATACATAACGTGTACACTGAACTGGACCAAGCAATGTGAGGAAGTACAAAAGAAGGCAAATCGCGTGCTTGCCGTCCTACAACGCAACATTCACTCTACTCCGCGTGAAGTCAAAGAACGTGCCTATCAAGTCCTTGTACGCCCCATCACCGAGTATGCTTGTACAGCTTGGAGTCCTCATACCGCAAAGGGAATTGCAGCTGTAGAATCGGTTCAAAGACGTGCGGCCAGATTCGTGTATAATGACTATCAGAGATCTACAAGTGTGTCTTCCCTACTCGACGAGCTTCACTGGCCATCACTGCAAGATCGAAGGAAAATGGTAGACCTCTTACTCTTTTACAAGATCCACTATAACTTAGTCAGTTTGCCTTTTCCTAGTGACATGACTCCTAATATTTCCTGTACCCGAAAGTCGCATAACAAGACATACAAGCTCTTACGTGCAAATATTGATCCTTACAAGTACTCTTTCTTCGCCCGTTGCATACCTGTATGGAACAGTCTCCCGCCTGACGCTGTTAATTCTACAACACTGTCCCAGTTTAAGGCTTCTCTAAAAAGTACCACCATACTTACTACCAAAATTTAGACCTTGACCATCCATTGCTGTAATTAGCCAAGCTATTTGCAATTAAAATGATTAAAGGTTATACGAAATCTACCCTATGGAAACAACTTAAACGTAATTGTGTGTATGTGTTTGGGGATTGGGGAAAAGAAGTGGGCCCGAGGTTGGTCCTCTTGTAAACAAATGAGTTTTTAACTGTAAGAATCAAGAAATATCTTATAAAAAAGTCCGTTTTTTCTTCCATATAAGGAAATTTGCACTTACCATATTTGGGAGTTGGAATAAATTTCAAAAACATAATCTTGATTTCTGGCCGAAAAAGGACTGGAAAGTAAAAATCAGGGACCCCAGTTTCTTTTACCACAGGAAGCCCGAAAACGCACCAATTTATTGATATGAGTATTACATTGAGGTAGAAGATTAAGCAAACTTATAAATGAGCCTATAACTGTCGGGATTTCACTGTATTTTACTAAGGGATCTATGTAAATAACGATTCTAAGACATTAACCTCGGGCTTCCTGTGTCACGCCGTAGTCCAAACGTACTCTGCATAGCATAGTGATCTTTATTTTAATAATGTACAAATTTTATTTGCACAGCTTCTAACATTCTTGTGATAATACATACTCAAACATAATTAAATATATTGTTAATAATAGTCACTAATACTATATTTTGATGAACTTGTTCTAAAACTCGGATATTGCAAACTTGTACGTGAATAAATAATTCTAATTTGTTGTTGTCTGCATTTTTATAGCAACTTGCAAGAAGATTGACACATGAAAAATACAATTTACCAATATATCAACAATATTCCAAGGACGACTTCCAGAAATGACGGCCTAGTACATGAGAACGAGGCCAAAAAGGCCTTGTTACCAGAAAATAAGCGTAGCGAGACTTCTATTGCTATCAAAGATGATGCGTTCCTCTTCCTTTTGAAACACCTATTTTCTATGCATTTTACAGGATATACTTAGACTCATTTGATGCTATGATGATTTTAGAGGCCTTTCTGGCTTCGTTCTCGTGAACAATGAGCCCGCCATTTTTGAAAGTCGTCTATTCTTGGTTTGCACTGACGTCATCATAAAATTTTTCGGGCATAATATAGAATATTTTTGAATAAAATATCTTGCATCAAAGAAAGCAGTTGAAGGTTTGTATATGTGCGAAATTTTTAGTCATAAGAATATTTTGATAACGAGATACGAGCGATCAAATATCTTCATTGTTTGGTGTGAAATGTATGGGTCCGCCATCTTGGTGCACAACCTTTGTACACCAACATGGCGGACAGTAACACGAAGGACCAAAATCACGTTAATATCGCTATAATTCGTGTTTTCTATGCAAATATTCACCAAAACAAACTTATTTATCACTTACAAAGTTAAAGTCGTACGATTTGAATCACATTTGCCTATATTTCTGCGTCTTTACGATATACGTGACAGTGTTGCATGACAGAAATTGACTCGCAATAAATCGAAAACCGTTCATCGAAAGAACTCAGTTTTTTGTGTGAGGACTTTTCTTAATGATGCAAATAAAATATCTAGGAAACAGTTTCGTGTGATGAATAGTTTAGATTTTAGCTTTTTGATGACGTCACGTGCAAACCAAGAATATACTCACATTCAGATTTTGTTTTCTTTTTATGCAATCATAAGCCGTAAGTCAATTGGCTTCAATTGTGACTCAACGGATGTCTGAATTATTTCAGTCAGTGATCTCGAACCTGGTCTATATCAGCAATATAACTTATAAGTCTTTTAAATTTCGAAATTTCAATATCTTCTTTCATTTTCATATATGCCAAACTTCTTGCAATTTAATTTGGTGTATACTAAACAAAAATGTGAACGCATGCTTCTCTGACTAACTGTAGACTCAATGATAATGAAGTCTGATAAACGTGTGATATTTTACATTATATTCCGAACGATTTCTCTATATATCTTCCTAGTCGTGTCCTCCGTGTATCCAAATGATCATTTTCAACGTTACATTTACTTTTACTGCTTGACGCATGTTAGAGGGTTTATTTGTATATATGGCCTTGAAAGAGGTTGATTGTTTTACCTGGAAATGAATAAAAAAGAAAATTATGAATCAAGGGCTTTAACTTTAATTTGTTCAGGCAACCTTAATACATCTTGGAAATTTCATCTAGCGTTGTTAATCTACTTACCATAATGACTGATCATTTAAGAAATTTGATATGCATTCACTATTGTACGATGACATCTCTAGATTGATTTCCTAGGAATTAAGGAATTAAAGGAAGTGATAATTTTTGTTGGAATATTCCATATAATAATAATTGATAATAATAATAATAATAATAATAATAATAATATTTTATTCATTTCTAAAGCGCAAATATCAATTGGCCTGTATAACAAAATGAGCAAGGAACTGGGTCTAAGTTTGAAAAACATATAGAAAAAGAAAATATAATAATAAAATATCACTAATTAAAAACTATCATATATTAGTGTAAACACAATATAACGAACTTAGCCAGTTTAACGTAATATATACAGTTAAAAGAAACAAGACCTATTCAAATTGTATAAGTACATAAAAGTTCTAACTATATAAATCACATCCCCGAATCAAATGTGGCAAAATCGGCTTCAAAATATGAGCAATTGTAACACAGTATGCTTTCAGACGCCAGGCCGGTGAAGAATACTTTTGATTCATGATCAAGGCAGCGCGCACCTCAGTGAGTTTATAATTAAGATCTTTGCATGGCTCCGTTATTGTAACACTAAAGTCTGATTTTTACGAGCGACAGAAGCAGAAGCGGAAGCAACATACGCAGACGCAGTGCATGTTGTATTTTGTAAGAGAAGACAATGAACAGCAGTGCATCACCGAGTCTGGCTGTGTATGTTGCTAGCTTCCTTTTCTGCCTCCGTCGTTCGTGAAAACCGAGCTTATATCGATGTACCTTTCGAGGCTTCGAACATTTGAATTAGTTATCTAAGGCACTATTAAACTGAAACTGAAACTAATGTTTAAAATTTATTTTCTGTTGCACCATTTGTACAGGCAGTTTTCGGTCTACTAGGCTCTGAAATAGGCTCGATATCGCTGGTCTTGGCCATTGATATTTTAAACCAATAGAAATAAACCCTGCCAGATTCTGACAGGCTCTCTTGTGATTGGTCGACGAGGTCGCATGTTTACAGCTAAAGGATTTTTACTGGAACCCTTAGCGGCTCGAAATCGAGCCTAACTCTGAAGTTGGCAAACTGCGATAACAATCTTTACCAAAGACGCATTTATTGTTCATGTTATTTCGCGTACGTACCTCATCTTGGTCGATTCCAAAGGTTGATATGTTCGCTAGGTCTTTTTCTGTATTTTCTGAAAGTGGTAATCATTTAATTAAATTATATTCAGCTATATTTAGTTAAAAATCAAAATCTTATTTCTAGAAAACCGACCTGTTTCCTAGTTTTTCTTGTAACCCCCACAACTGTGTAGAACTGATAACATTTCCATGTTTTCACTTTAAGAGGGTATTTTTTCTATGTAGTAATATAATGCCGGGCTAAAGGTGCCAAAAACTAGCCCTTTTTGCAAGTTTAATTCAAATTTTTGCTTTGAATTAACACTGAAATTATTATTTTTAACAGTTAGGAATTATCTAATAGGATAAAATATAATTAATGCCAGTTTAAAACTGTCTTTGAAATTTCACAAAGTTGTTTTGGCGCATGCATTTTTATTCAAATTTAGCAACTTTCAAGTTGATTAAAAAAAAACATATGTGGCAAATGAGCGACTGAATCATTTTCGATTCAAATTTTCACTTTGGATTAACGCGTGAGTTTGACTTTTATCGACCTAAACTAACTACAAACAACCTAAGCGTTCTGTAAAAATAACTTTCGGTTATTACAACACTTAATTTTCGACAGTGGTTTTTGTTGCACAATGCTTGAATACAAAAAAAAACTCCTCTTAATTTTATTCTGTATGCTATTTATAAAGTACGGTATCGCTCTAAAAACGACCACTGTGTAGTTATCTATATGAAGGCCAGGCGTGCAGTTTAAGCGCCCCCCCCCCCCCCGATTAAACGCGCCGCCCTCGATTTAGCGCCGCATGCGAAAGCAAAATTTTCAATAACCGCTTCCCTCGAATTAAGCGCCGCACGCATTCACACAATTCAGCACTTATTTGAAGAACCATCCGGTTATCATCTGGAATAAGAAAACAAGTACAGTATATAACTCAGCGTTGAAATTTTGTGAGAAATAAGAGGTTTGAACGTTTGAAACACGTTTATAGCAATTATTGACAATTGCTTAAGCATAATAAATCATTGTCATCATAAATATCATAAATAATAAATCACATTTCTGCATCAAAACAAAATGAAACTAGAAAGTGTCGTATCTTCCTTTAAGATCATCGTACAACTGCTACACCCTTTTAATAAATCATTCCAAAATATTGTGATTTTCAATAAACACCGCCCTCGAATTAACCCTGCTCCCGATCTGAATTAGCGTTACCTTAGAAGTCTTAAAACACGTCTAGTCAGATCACTCATATGATTCCCTTAATATTTGGTAATCAAGCAGAAACATACAAATAAAAACTTTCTAAAGCGACCTTGCACCTTTCTTACACCAACACATTTTTGTTTGCGACGGCAGGGAGTCTCTTCGATCGATTGCATTTCATGCTAGCTGGCACTATTTGGAAACCGGAAGTGTTGAGCTAGCCTGAACAAGCTTAGGGAGATTGGTTGTTTACCGAAGTTGTTTTATAGTCTAAAAAATTTAGTGGATATGATTTTTTCGATGTGGCAGCCGCCAATAACCTCAAAATACTACGGCAGTTTTCAAAAATAACTGTTTATTTAAGAGTCCAAGTCTTCTAGCGCTTGCGCACTAATAGGGGGACACTGTTACTCTCTCACACACTACCTCTACGTTACGTATTTTGCAATTAATCACTCGACTCACATGTTGATTGTTGCTGAGGGAGGAAAAACCGGAGAACCCGGAGAAAAAAACCCTCGTGGCATGGTAGAGAACAACACATCAAACAAACAAAATTCACATATGATCTAGGCGCTCGAGCTGGGACCCGAACCCGGACCACAGCGGTGAAAGGCCGGTGCTCAAACCGCTCGATCGGTGAACCATGCCACCCACAATTTTGGTAATTTCTCCGGAAAAAAACAAACAAACAAAATCGAATTCGATTCAAAGTTTAGAAATGGGAAGCGACTACTATAGTTCTCTTATCTTTAGTTATATTATTATATAGTTCGACATCACAGCGTTAGTGCCTGGTTTTCATTAACCCGTGAAACATACTGTAGTGGATCACTCTTTACAACCTAATACACCCTAATTCCATTGTGTTCTTTTGTTGTCATTTGACTATCACATGTACTTTAACTAAAACAAGTTTGTTTCACGGGTTAATGGAAACCACTCGATCTAATAAATCTAATTGCTTACCATTAACTAAATAAAGGTAGAATACTTTGAATCGAGTACAATTGTCTGATTCTTTTTCGGAAAAATTTCCGACAGTTGAAAACTGCCGGTCAACAGTACGTAGTATTTTGAGGACATTGACCGGCTGCCAGTCCGGCAAATTATAGGCATAGCGAAATTTACTTTCAACGTTGCTACATAACAGTAGTAGCATTTCAAAGCTAAGCGAATGTAAACAAAGAAATAACAAAGAAAGTTATTTTTTTTAACTCAGTTTAGGAGAAATTAAACTCACCCTGGTCTGAACAAGCTATGACAGGCTCCGACTTCAAGTCAGATTTTTGTTTTTGTTTCTTTTTGGACTTCTTCTCTCTCTTCATGATGTAAACCTTCCTAGCTTGAGCCCCGCGGGAAAAGCTTTCTTCCCTCACGAATTGAACACCAGGGAGAGCGTTAATAGCACATCTAAAGTTCGTTTTCCATTTCTTTGCTAACTCAAGATCTTCTTCTTCTGTATGACGTCTCGATGGTTGATATTTCCCTGTGTAAATGGCCCATTCACGAAATACCAAGACATCGTCTTCCCAGCTCCAGTTCTGCAAGGAACCGTGCTTCCAAGAAATTTCGAATTTCCCCAGTCTTTTATCAATCCACTTCAGCCCTGGAAACGATTTCGAGTCGAGTTTTTCTTTTATCCATTGCTTCATGGGCATCCTCTTTGGGTATCTCATGTTAGTGTTCGCCCTCTCTGCAAGCTGACTTCAATATGTTAACATAAGTCGTCAGTTCTTGTAAAAAATATAATGTAAATTGATCCAAGTTCCTAGAATTTTAAGGTTTAGTGGTCAACATTCCAACAAGTTATCGATTCCAAGAATTGAATTGTGTTTGCTACATCGTCAAAATAAACGCATTCAAATTTAAAATCCTTAGACAAATAGTGCTAGATCCGCTAACATCATTGTTAATAACATCAGAATGGCGTTGTAATCAAGTAATATAATCAGAATAGACCAGAAATTCATAGACACAAAATTTGTTTTGACTTGTCTGACGTGACGCGACACGGAAGTGGAGTGTAACGCAAGTACCCGCGGGACTAATAGTTCAAAAAGATCGCGTTACAAGGCTGTATTCGTTACCTCAGTTTTGCGCGGTATCGACAATTTGCAAATTTTTTCAACCAAAGTTTTTATGGTCCTCTAAATAAATTTTGGTTATGAAACTCGGAAGGATAATAAAGAGACTAACAAAGGAACAACAAGCTGTTTTAAGTTGATTTCATGCTTGACCGACTACACCCTAATACTTTAATTTGATTGGCCTGTTGTCAGCCGGAATGCTTTACGTCATAGTTAGGGAAAAATGAACTAAAAAGGTTCTATTAGCCATCACTTCGAGGTTGAAACATGCATCTGAGAGCATGGCGGGGGAGGACGAGGATATATCACTGCGACACCGGCTGCAGTTTTTAAAGTATGCATATATCACAATTCCTGGCATCTTGCTTGTCCAATCTAACTATTGTGGACCAAAGAGCTCATTTGTAACTGTTGGTGTTTGTGACCAAAGCCTAAAACCATGTAAACTATTACATCTCCCCAATTGCAATTCATATTTTCTTTCGTTAATTCACGTACGATTGAGATTCCTAAGCTGAACACCTTTTATGCGATACAGTAGAATCCCAATTTCTCGATCGAGCCCTCAGTTTCTCAAACCTCCTCCCGATATTTAGTACCATGAGCTTTTATCATGTACTTCCAAAAATCACAGTACAGCAAAGGTTTTCTTACAAATTCACTCTTCAAAAATTCATATTCTCGCGAGTTTTGGATTTAATTCCCTCAAACTTCACTGACTTGCTAATTTTAACATGCTCTTTCCAGCTATGGTAATTCTTTTTCTGTTTTACGAATTTAAAAATACCTGATAATTGTAGTTTTAACCCCGATTTTTAGAATCTCCTGATAATTGTCGAACCAATTTTCGCTTACTTTGAAGGTTCAAGATAGTGGGGATAATTCTGTAGGCATGATATAAGGGGAATAATATGTATAATATGAGGCGTAGCCGCTGGTTTCTTCCTTGAACCTTTTGCATTTCGTGGTAAATTTATCTCACTCGTAATCGGATAGCTATTCAGGTGATGCATCTTTTGCTTTCTAAAGCAGCAGGAGCGCGCGCTAATAGCTTATGTCCATTCAGTAAATTCAAGGGTTATCAAAGGAAAAGAATCGCAGATTGCATTCGATATAATTCGTTCAAACGGGACTCTGGCCGCCGATCGACCCATGTAGACAAAATATAGAATGCACATAGTCATTGCGCACTAGGATCATATCTGTACAGAGCGGAGAGGTTTAGGGAGGAGGGAGAAATAGCCCCCAAAAAGTAGGGAGGAGGGAGAAAAGAGGCAGACAAATCGGTTTGGGAGGAGGGAGGAAAACAATTATGAGATGTAGTGAAGGAGAAATGGCCGAAAAAATTAGGGAAGAGGGAGAAAAATGGCATTAAAATGAGGAGGAAGGATATTGAAATGCCTGTTCCTCTCCGCTCTGTACATGCTAGATCTTTTGGTTCGAATCTTGAAGCGGCGTTTCCATTTTGGAATCAGAGTAATAAACTTGGTTTTTGAACATCTAAACCAAAAAGACTTGAATCATTAAAGTTAGAGTGCGCGAAAATGAGGCATGAGCTAGTTACTAGATCAGCAGTTTCAGATAATTTTCTCGTCCAGAATTTCATATTCTTTAATAGAAGTCATGGCAAAAAGCGAGTAGATACGTACAATCTCGAGAAAATGTAATTTCCGTAATTCTCATGCACCCTGAAAGCAAAAATTGGCTCGTAATGAAAAGGAAGAATATATAGAGAAACATTTTATGGAATAATGACTGTCAAACTCGGGAAAAGCGCGCAACGATCAAAATGCCGCGGTCGGCGCTTGTCGGCAATTCCAGGAATTACATACTGAAAAGAAAGAATATAATGGATCCGGAAAACTTCTGATCTGATCGAATTCCTCAAGTACTTAGATATAGAACTCACTTACAATGCAGTTCAGTAGTTTCTTGGTTGACCATGCAACTCTTGCTGAACATCATTTGCTTGCTTGTGCTGAACCAGCGAGAAATTCAACGATTTATACCAGAAGTGAATTCTGATTGAGCGATTCCGAAGGTATTCCCCTTCATAACTTCGAAATTGAAATGAATTATGGTTGAAAAATAACAAGGCTTTCGGTTGTTTTCAAAGATCAGTTCGGTTTATTTTCCAATATTAGTGGATATATTTAATGACAAATATCATTATATATTTTATTCTATATTATGGTAAATAATATCTTAGCGAAGTGCTTTATATAAAATTTGCATTAGTCAAGTCAGCTAGGTACGTTTTAGGGGTTTTGAATATTTTGTAGAGTCAATTCCAAGAAAAAGGGGAATCCCCATGAAATGAATTCGTTCTAGCCTTCCGTCCAATGGGCATTGATACCGGATCATCTGGAATTCTGACATGTCATTATGTTTTGACTTAATGTGAGTTCAAGTTCAAGTTTTTCTTTCTTTCTTTCTTTCTTTCTTTCTTTCTTTCTTTCTTTCTTTCTTTCTTTCTTTCTTTCTTTCTTTCTTTCTTTCTTTCTTTCTTTCTTTCTTTCTTTCTTTCTTTCTTTCTTTCTTTCTTTTTTTATTTCTTTATTTTTTTTTATTTAATATTTATATTTATGTTATTAATATCTTTTTATTTTTTATTTATTTATTTATTTATTTTATTATTTATTTTATTATTATTTATTTATTTATTTATTTTTTTATTTATTTATTTATTTATTTATTTATTTATTTATTTATTTATTTATTTATTTATTTATTTATTTATTTATTTATTTATTTATTTATTTATTTTTTTTTTTTTTTTACACTGTGTGACACCAAGAATAGATTACATATGCATTTATACATTTTAACAGATATATATAGATATGGAATAGTAAAATAAAAAGAACTCAATTTACAAACGATCCAATGAAATTCGTGCACCAATCCACACATTTCAAAACAGGAATTTTTTAACCCTCAAATAAACATAAAATCTCGTTAAAAGGCGAATTTAAAATCTATAATTTACACTTCTAACCAAATAGCTTTTCACTGAAGTTTGGGAAAACCTTCGTAGCACTCAGTTGCCATGTAATCGGATTAAGACTATCTATTGTGTTCTATTGTCGTTCTATCTATTGCATGTTTTATGTGTTATTCATTATATTTTTATGAATATATTACATCAACTTGTGCTACGTAGGTTTTCTATAAGTCGGTCTATTCGCTCGTTGGTCTTCCTGTGGTGAGCGACACAATACACAGCGAAAACTATACGACTTATTGAATTAGTCTACCTTTCAGGTTTTTTATTGCTTTTTCGAAGATATGGCGATTTCGATGACGTCATTCCCAAAATATCCAATCAGAGTGCACGTTATATACAGAAATGACATATAAACAATAGAAATTCAATTCGCTCAATCAGAGCGCGTGTAAGATTGCGCATGGTAAAAATTCAAAGCACTTTGTTCAAACGATGTTTAAACCGTTAGTCAGGAACTTAGCCAAAGCATAGCTATATAATGTAGATATTTTAGATTTGCTGCAGAAAAAAATCGTTGCATCATAGCTCTGCAACATTTAGATACGAGGCTATCAATGTTCAATATGTTACAAGAGAAAAGTTCTACACTTTTGAACCAAGGGCACTAGGACAAAGTCGTTGTGTTTATGTGTAATAAATCAAGTTAAAAATTGTACTTATCTGCAGTCAATCCTTTGAAGCTCTGAAGTCACATTATTTCCTCTGTTTTTGACCTTTCTGGCCTCTGTTCTAGCTGTTATAATGCTTTATGTTTGGTCAAACGAACGTTCCAACGGTTTGTATCGATACTCGTTTGCAATTGGGGTCCAGTTCCCCCTCCGCCAAACTTTAGTTAGCGATTAGTAGTAATAAGTTAATCAAATTCGACTTAAGATCACTCTAGAGTTTAATCTTTAATCTTTACACAGGTTGCCCACTCACAGACGTGATTTTTTGTTTGCATTTTTGCATTACTGGCTTAAAACAGGGTGTAACGCGTGACGCGTGACTCGGCCTAAAATAAGTGCGTGATTCGTGAAAATAACAAAATTGATTGTGTGATTCGTGAATTCCATGTTCATCGTGACGCGTGATTCCCATTTTAAGATGTACGTGATTCGTGAATGAGTAGTTCGATGTCGTGACAAATGCATGACTTTTTGAGATAAAGTACCCGGGTTTCACCGGTATATTTCACTTCCTGTAGACTGCTACGTGATACTTGTTTGTAAACACGTGTAAACTGTAAACTGAGCCATGAGCCACGTCACTTGAGGTCAAGATCATTATTATTCTCAGCAAAAAGAGCAAAAACAAAAAAAAAAACTGAAAATAGAATTGCTGGAAAGCGAGATTTTGACACGTTTATTATAGTTGAAATTCGTGATTCGTGAATTCGAGATAAAATTGTACGTGACGCGTGAATATCGGAAATATTGATACGTGAAACGTGATGCCGACCCCCCCTGGGCCACCCTGTTAAAATAGCTCAGTTGCTCACAAAGCTAGTGGACTCAAACCCTGTTCTAAACTTGATTTTCCAGGGCGTTTTCGACCTAGTAGTCGGTTAGAGTCCATTCGGATTTTCAAACATATTGTTTATCAACATTATTCACTGAATATATTGCAGAGAAAAGTTCACGCTTTTAAACTTATCATAGGTAGGTACCTAGCATGCATGGGACTAGGAGTCCCGTTGTACTAGCTGCCTCGTGGTATGCATTATTGATTTCTTTCTATTTTGTATGTAATCCTATTTGTTTTTTATCTATTGAATTTACGATGCATATCCGTTAAAGTTGTTGAAAAAATTTATATAAATGATGAGATGTAGCTCTTAGAAAAATGCTAAGGCAAAGACGCTATTTCTTATATTCAATATTAGCGGCTCACACGGCTCACACGGTTTAATAGATATTTCGGCATCAGAGCCTATGGCTATATACCAGAACGTTAATATGAATTAACAATTATTCCCTTAATTGTTAAACAAATGCTTGTTTCATTAGTAAACGATCACAGTGTTTAACCAAAAGCTTTTCAACTGGTGCTGCTATAACAACTGCAATCATCGAACCAAGATAAACCACAGATGCTGCATTAACAATTATTCCCTTGTTAAGCAAATGCTTGTTTCATTAGTAAACGACAAACAGTGTTTAACCAAAAGCTTTTCAACTGGTGCTGCTATAACAACCGCAATCATCGAACCAAGATACACTGCAAATGCTGCCACTCCCATGGCAAACTCCCTTCTTCTTGGATCCTCTATTTCCCCCAATATCAGGCTTATGTTAGCAAAAGTTGCTTCGGCAAATACTCCTAGTGTAAAGACCAACACTAAAACAAACCATACATAAGGTAAAAACCTATATAAGGAAACAAGAATGAGGATGGTTATGTGCAAAGCTGATATCAGCCCGAGTAACCAGGTGTGACGTACATGCATCAGCTCCGACAGACCAGGTCTGATGTACTCAGCCAGTCCAAGATATGAACGACCAATAAATAACCCAATGAAAGACAAAATGAGGTAATATTTGTAATGGTCTGCCGGGGAGAAGGGTGAGTTGGAGAAAGCTATTGTAGTAGTGACACCACTTAGCACAAAATCATGCGACAGAATGCCAAAGAAGATTTGAAAAACGTCTGGGAAAATATGGAGAACTGTGTGGAGTTTCTCAGAAAACGTAAGGTTTTGGTGCAAGTTTGAGTTTTTCGTATCTTGGTTGGTGACAGTTTGGTATCCCATTCGGGTGTTTTCTCGACGTTTTTCAAGCATGGAGTAACACATTAGGTAAATCAATGGTTGTATTATCATAACAGCAGAGATAGCAATTTTGTAGGAAAGATGAATCCAACTGGTCATTGCTGAAAGAAATGAATTTATTGCAGATTAGTTTTGGAATCAAAACAGAGCAGAGCAGAGCAGAGCAGAGCAGAGCAGAGCAGAGCAGAGCAGATCAGATCAGATCAGATCAGATCAGATCAGATCAGATCAGATCAGATCAAATCGTGAAGTAGCAAGACATAATAAATGTACAGGTTTTAATTTTAAACTGAACTTTCCCTGATCTGATCTTGCTGGTCCTTTTTAAATGAAGACCAGGATCAAATGAGACGCAAGTCGACGCAAGTTATAATTAGAATACTACGCGATGCAACTTTTTCTGCAACATATATTGCGCTCAACACAGTTGCACGCAAGGATGGGAGCAAGGATAGCAAAGTTGGCTAGTGCACGGCCTTCGGTGCGAGAGGTCCCAAGTTCGATCCCCATCCCGACCTCACATCCTTGTTTCGACTTCTATCCAATCTGTGTAGCTTTAATTAGCTTTAAATACCCTTAAACCAGAGCACTGATGGAGAGAGAAGAGCTAGTAAAATGAGCGCACCGTCGACCTCAGGTTTGTCAGTTGAATTACTGCCAGAGCCAGTATCGACGTTAAATATGGTTGCTTTACTTTACTTTACTTTTGTAAAAGTTACAAAAGTAGGAATTCGAACCCTATAACTTTCAACTGCTTTTGGCTCGACGTTGTGAAAACTCTGCAAATCCTCCAAAGTCGCCGTATTTTTAAAAAGGTAGTCGTCAACCATGGTCCATAGAGAAAAGAACCAATCAGATTTCAGGATTTGCAATAGACCACTGTTTTCATGATCCATGGTTTGTTTTCATACAAATTAGTTATAATTACAAATCGCTTTTGGCCAAAACCTTTACACCTGTACAATGTGACGTGATATATACAAAGAACCAAATACGTAAGCAACTCCCGTATCAATACAATAACCAAATGCGGTTGTCTTAACGTGATAATCACCAATCATTTCTGGTCAAAAAATTATTACCTGTGATATACAAAGGACCAAATACGTAAGCAACTCCCGTACCAATACAGTAAACACTTACGGTTGTCTTATCGTGATAATCACAAATCATTTCTGGTCAAAAAATTATTACCTGTGATATATAAAGGACCAAATACGTAAGCAACTCCCGTATCAATACAGTAAGCACTTACGGTTGTCTTATCGTGATAATCACAAATCATTTCTGGTCAAAAAATTATTACCTGTGATATACAAAGGACCAAATACGTAAGCAACTCCCGTACCAATACAGTAAGCACTTACGGTTGTCTTAACGTGATAATCACAAATCATTTCTGGTCAAAAAAGTATTACCTGTGATATACAAAGGACCAAATACGTAAGCAACTCCCGTATCAATACAGTAAGCACTTGCGGTTGTCTTAACGTGATAATCACAAATCATTTCTGGTCAAAAAATTATTACCTGTGATATACAAAGGACCAAATACGTAAGCAACTCCCGTACCAATACAGTAAGCACTTACGGTTGTCTTGTGGAAATAAGCCGTCAAGGAAATTGCAGTTACATCTGCTATTACTTCACTAAACCCAGTCAGACATATACCAAGATACTTTAACCAAATTCTTTTTCCAGCCAACACAAGGCTTACCATAGCAGCAGCATTGACAGGCAAAATCATCAGGATAAACACAAGAGGTGGTAGCCGGTCGAAGAAGTAACTTATGATAGGTGGAAGAATAGTTGTGGGTATCAGGAGGAAAAACCAAATCGTACCTAAACAAGAACGACTAAATTAGCACCCAGCGATTGGGTAGGTTGTGGGGGCCGGGGGGGGGGGGGGGTACCCTACAGCAATAGCGAATGATAGCCAGATTTTTTCTCAAGCATGTTAAGGCCTGGGAATGCTTTGTGGGGGGTCTAAAATCAATCTTATTTTTGTTCTGTAATCGTTTTTGTTTCAAACCTCATGTAACTTGACGACCTTAAGATTTTAGGGTGAAAAGTTTTAAGATAAGGTGATCACGTGACCACGGTCCTGGCTCCCATCAACCCAAAAACTTTGATTTAAAACGGGGAGATGGATGTCATGTGTAGGTAGAACTTAATGGTATATTTTCCCTTCTCCCTAAGAGATGTATACGAATCTGCCTTAATACCCGAACTATCTTTGCTCGTTAAGGCGATATTTGCTGGTTTTTTGACTTGTCAAGTAGGTCACGTGATCTATTTTGCATAATATCGCCTTAACGAGCAAAGATAGTTCAGGTATTTGCTATAAAACAATAACCACAGGTTTTTACTACAAAGCAACAAATTAAAGCAAAAGAAAGCAACAACAACAACAACAACAACATTTTTATTATTGCTCAAATTTAACAAAGTTATAATAAAGTTGCTACCCGCAATTAGTATGAAAAAAAACTATTCGAGGCGGGAGCAATTACGATAGATAACCTAAATGGTAAGCTTGTAGTTTGCAAAATGATATAATTCATTGAAAAGTTTACAAGGTTACATACAACTAAAGAAGGGAAAGAATGTAGAAAAAAGGATCGACATACAAGATAGTGAATTAAAATATAATAGTTAATGCAAGAATACACTAAATTTAGTTTCAAACTAATATAATTCAGAGGCTGTTCTGTAATGTATCGATTGAAATATAAGAAATAAAAGCTAATCCGTAAACCTCTTAATATGTTCAAGAATTTGGGAAAAGTAAAAAAGCAAAACAAAGTATAACCAAAACAAATCCAAAACAAAAACAAAAAGCTGAAACCGAAGGAAACAAGAAAGCAACAGGTCACAATTTAACATTTATTCAGTTTCGCTAAAAAACAATAGCCTCAAGCCGTTTTGTTAAATGCGCGTGTGTTTTATTATCTTACTTGTAGATCCTGTGTGACCAGCAAGAATCTCCTCGGCACTGGAAACTATCACACCAAACATCGTATACGATAGAATTCCAAACACAGTAAATAGAAATAATGTCTTGAAGCTCTCTGGCCTTTCGTCTTTGGTCTGTTCTTCTTCTTCTTCCATGCTCTAGTCGTTTATAATTATAAAAAGATCTAATTATTTCAGAATCCTTGTAGCTAATGTAAGTTCCGTTAACATGAAGGTAGAGTTATTCTAGACAAAAAGAAATTGTACTTGGTTTTTATAATGCAGACAAAAGACCTAATCGGAGCAAAAAGGACACGAATTGACATCGAAGGAAATGGTATACCGTAGTCCAACGAACATATTGCTAGGTTTCAACTTGGTATCATTTGAATTGCATCCATGTATAGAATTTCTTTCACGTGAGTGACAAGTCATTGGCGTCGTTGGCGCGAATATAATTACAGCGAAATTCGTTACCTCGCGACCTCAACGTCGGCAATGTTTTTGTCTTTTCTGATCCATCCATCATTCTTGGGGGAGGAGCTTTCACGAACTCGGTCAGTGATTGGTTGATTTGAAATGAGTTCACCCCCGCTCTGATTGACGCCTCAGAAAAACCCAAAATCAACCCAAAATTTGTAATTTGCTCGTCGCGATGCGACGATTTGGCTGTAACATCCATAACTTAAATGATGATGGTGGTCAATTATTTGCATATTTTAAGCCGCGGATTTTACTCCAACCAACAAACATATTGCAAATAATTATGTAGAGAGTGGAGATTCAGGCTATATGACTTATTCAGATTATTTTGAAAATGCATCTTTTTTCTACGGTAAGACCTTCTGTCTACATTAACCTGGAAAGCAGTGTTTTGGTCTTTTGTCCAAGGCGCGAAAACGGCGAAAATAAGATGCATTTTGGGGTTGATTTAACCAAGATAAGTGTATCCGTACGTGTCATGATTAGACCCCTGTTTAGTTATACAGGAAGGTAGGGTTTCCCCTAGTCCTAGGGAAACTCATTTTGTTTGTCCGTAATTTGTATATTTGTTAATGTTTGTTTCTTCTGAGGAAAAGAAAACAAAGAAAACAAAACAAATTAAAGAGTACGTTCGAACTAGAGTCACCCTATTTTCTTGTCGGACAAAAGAATTCTCTTTCATTTCTTTTTGTCAAGAACAAGTCTTTAAATTCTCAACAAACACCTTCAGGCTATACTATCAGAAACTAAATTATTAGCATGTATTTTGTAAGATGTTTTGGTACTAACAATATGTTGGTGGTCATTCAATTTCGCGCGCCATCTCGCCGTGAACATGAGCATATACTTCTTTGTTATCCTGAACCAGAAGAGTGCAAATCTTATAGAAATCAATGAGGAAGTTAAAAGAATCAGCATGTCACAATTCAACAACATTTTTTTCATGGATTAATAACATATCATACAGGAATACAATTTTTAGAAATGGAGGCCGCTATTAGTATTAATATATATATATATTTATAAGTGTTTTATGTATGTCAATTTTTTTTTTTTTTTTCTTGTTCGTTGTTGGGGGCAACCTTGCCGGGACCTTTGAGTCCGTTAGTTGCTCCTTCACCTAGTTTCAAACTGTGCTATTTTGCAGTTGTGTCTTTTCAGTTCGTTTTGTTTTCTCTCTTGTTTTTGTAAATTTGTGAACTAAGTGGAAGCTTCTAAATAAATAAATAAAAAAATAAATAAATATACTATATATAGACCTTAAAATTTCGATTCCAGTGTTTTCTTTGGTACCTGTTAGATCAGACTAGTGTGGTTTTCATTTAGTGATAATTAACCCGTGAAAAAAAAAAGTACGCAAAACGTTAATACTGAGTAGACTATACTTTTGTTCTTTAGAGTGATTTTCATCGGACTGTGAAATACTAACTAGCTATTAGTGTATACTAAGCAGTCAGAATTCAACAAAAGGAAACAATGGAATTGGGATCTACTAGTGTGCATTAGCTTAGTAACTATTTCACAGTCCGATGAAATTCACTCTAATGAAAACCACTCTGTTTGGTTTTTATTTTAGTTTGATAGTGATCATGATTTTCATTTGACCGTGAAAGAAAAATGACTATTTAGTTTGTAGTAGTTGATAATTAAGAAACAAAAGAAAACAATGGCTTTAGAGTCTACTACCAACTATTAGTTTGTCTTTCCTTCATAGAGTGATTACACTTAACCCGTGAAATAGTTAGTAGACTACTAGTTACTAGTAATACCATGATCACCTCGGGATCCATTGTTTCAAGAGGGACGTTTAATGTCTAACATGGGTGTTCCTAAAATGTGAAATAGCGAAATGGCGAAATAGCGAAATAGCGAAATAACGAAACAGAAATACTCAAAAAATATCTAGTTTGATAGAGAAAATATTTCTTAATAGTTGTAACTATAAAACCTAGTTCAATCAGCTATTTTTGCTTCATTCAAAGTTGTTTAGTCTTCTGAATGTACATCATCAACTTCAAATCAATGATCTCTATCTGTCGTCGGCTTTCCGCGTCTAAATTCCCAGCTTATTTTAAAAACTGCTAAAACAATATTTCCAGTTATGAGTTGATATTTTTGAATTTGTTACTTTTCGATTCACTGGTTATTGCCCTGAAGATATGTTTAAATTCTAAAAGGCGTATTTTATTTGATTCCACGTTACAGCCGCGTTTCAGATTACACGTACTTAATTGATAACGCTGGTTATCTGGTTATGTAATAAAGGTTCCAATTACATCAATAGTTGTTGGTTAATTATTCGATCACTCATCCATCCATTCATTTATTGACTGATCATATATTCGCAATATATCCACTGAAACTGAATTTATCATTCTCTCATGCAACAATTCACCTTTCATAATGTGTTTGTTTTTTCTGTTTGTTTGTAATGATATAGTGAATACAAAATAAATAAGTAAATAAATAAATGAATAAATAAATAAATAGATTAACAGACAGCTAGACAGAAATAAAATAGAGAATGTTACTGAAAAATTTTCTATCTTTATTATATAAACCAATTTAAAGTGTAAAATACGATATAATAAACAGAACATAAAATGTCCGCTTGGAGATACAAGTTTTATCTCATTTTACTTTTTATCTGTATTTTTTAAGACTCGAGTATAAAATCTACACGCTGGCATTCAATGTTCTATATTTCTAATGAAAAGGTCACACTTTTTATTTTCAAGCAACGTTCGTTTATGCCCAAAACGCTTCTTATGGATTTCTTGTGTAGCTCATTGAGTTGTCCACGCACAAATGGGGAAACATACACTAAACCAGGAACAAACAGTTGGTTCTTCTCCTGAATACAATTTACTTGGAAATGGAAGTAGACGTTTCCCGGTTTACTTTTTCGCTTTTCACCATCTCCATCGAAATAGTCTCTTCTCATGTTAGAGACGATAACCAGGTCGTTGGGCGGTTGTGGGATTTGTCCACACACTTTCAGAGAGTTCCCGCAACCGTAGCACTTTGAGACTCTACTGTCACACTGTTGCAACACTGAGGCAGAGTTCAAAAGACCCAAAAGAAGGACTGGGTTTATATTGTTGTTTTGATTTCGGTTGCTGTTGGTAGTGTTGCTGCTACCTGTTACCCGCTACCCGTTACCCGTTGACCCGCATTTTAGACACGCCTTGATATCTTCGGCGGCCATTGATCGCTTGATGGCGATTTTCAGTGCTTTCTCCTCATCTTCATTTTGAAGATCACCCACCTCCGATCTATATTTGATACTACTTCCGAATAAGACCTTTCCATAATACAAACAGATTTGAAAAGAATAAAAAGACTTCTAACAGATACAGTAAGCACAGTTCGTAACCCGGGTTCGTAACTAGAACGATTGTGTGGCCAGTACACGTGTTCACAGCATGTGATTTCCTGGCTACGGATTTCAGATTTCAGATAACCAGCGGTATCAATTAAGTACGTGTAATCTGAAACGCGGCTGTAACGTGGAATCAAATAAAATACACCTTTTAGAATTTTAAACATATCTTCAGGGCAATAACCAGTGAATCGAAAAGTAACAAATTCAAAAGTTTTAGCAGTTTTTAAAATAAGCTTGGAATTTAGATGCGGAAAGCCGACGACAGATAGAGATCAGTCATTGATTTGAAGTTGATGATGTACATTCAGAATGAAGCAAAAATAGCTGATTGAACTAGGTTTTATAGTTACAACTATTAAGAAATATTTTCTCTATCAAACTAGATATTTTTTGAGTATTTCTGTTTCGTTATTTCGCCATTTCGCATTTTAGGAACACCCGTCTAACATCGCTCCTACCTGAATAGAAATGCGGGAAATTTAGAACTAAATTTCCCTCATACATCATTAATGAGGGAAATTTAGAACTAAATTTCCCTCATTAATGATGTATGAGGGAAATTTAGTTCTAAATTTCCCGCATTACTATTCATGAGGTACAGTCCCTCATATATCAATCATCGGGACGATCGGGACAACTTTACACGCTGTTCCGAAACTCTATAACTTTCTAACGCACCGATACCTCTTACCACTGCACACTCTTACGCATGTGGGAGCTATTCATTCTATTTTGCGCATGTGCGTAACGAAGCAAAGAAAGCTTAGCGAAAACAATTTAGCTTTCGAATTGATTAACAACCTATAAATACTTGTCCATTGTAAGTATAAAACAAAGAAATATATTTTCAAAACTCCCCAGAGAACAGGGTTATGCACAATTGGTAAAAGAATTCAGTGTACAATATGTTCAAGGTTTGGATAAACAAAAAAGCGAAGTGCATGTATTTTCGTTTATTTCCTCGGTGATCATGGTGATCATGGCCGAGGGAGGTTTAGTGGAAGTCCCGAGGCCGTAGGCCGAGGGACTTTTACTAAACCTCCCGAGGCTGAGGGGACATTTAATCACTAATATCCCGAAGAAGTCATGGTATTACTTTGTAATACCATGATCACCGAGGAAATAAACGAAATATACTTCGCTGTTTGTTCATCCAAAACTTGAAAATATTATACAATTCTTTTACCAATTGTGCGTAACCCTGTTCTCTGGGGACTTTCGAAAATAGATTTCTTTGTTATATACTTACAATGAACAAGTATTTATAGGTTGTTAATCAATTCGAAAGCTAAATCGTTTTTCATAATGCTTTCTTTGCTTCGTTATGCTCATGCGCAAAATAGAATTAATGCATAGATCCCACACGCGTAAGAGTGTTCAGTGGTAAGAGGTATCGGTGCGTTAGAAAGTTATAGAGTTTCGGAACAGCGTGTAAAGTTGTCCCGATCGTCCCGATGATTGATATATGAGGGACTGCAAAGTTGATCCATTAATTATGGATGAGGGACGATTAGTTCTAATCATCCCTCATTCATGAGTAATGAGGGAATATTAGAACTAATTTTCCCTCTTTCTATTCATGAGGGAGGGATGTTAGCGATTAAACGTCCCTCCAAAAACAATAGATCCCGAGGTGATCATGGTATTACTTATAATAAACCTTATTTCCATTGTTCTCTTTTTTCTCTATTGAACTATTACACACAAAAATTTATTTAGTGTTTCACGGGTTAAGTGTAACGACTCTAGTCAAGTGGAAACAACTCTATATAGTGTTAGACGCTTTTGATACCGTTGAGATGCAAATGTGCAAATGTTACCTTGGGCATGCAAATTACGAATACTGGCATGTCCTGTGAAATCTTTTGTTGAAAAGAATCATTCAAGCAAATATTAACTTTTGAAACCGATGGAATTTTGCCCCTTTTTAAACAATAGATAGAGTTGCGAATAGACCTTTTTGCGATAACAAACATTCTCGACATCTCGTGCAGATAAAACAAAAGAACTTTTTATTAATCATGACATCTTGAATATTGCATTGTTCAAGGCTCGTGGAATGTTTGTACCTAGTTGAGCGTTGAACATATAATTTTAAATGTAAACACAAAATAAACTAAAAGGGATTTGTTTTTACTCCATGTTATATGTTATGTCTACTGCGTTTAGACATGTACTCACGGTTCTGACTACCGAGTATTCGATATGCTAATTTAGGCCCCGTAAACACATAGGACTATTGAAGTCCACACGAAAACGATGAACGTTACACGAAAACGATGAACGTTTTCGAATCCTTTTAGAGTCGTCAATACGTATGCGGTTTCGTTTGTAAACGTATACTTTTTAACCGTTTAGCTCCGTCCACACGCGAACGCTTTGTGAATGTTCCATTGATAATTCGTCAGCGCTCTCCACACGAAAACGGAGTTTTCGAAAGTATCCACTTTAGAGAACGACTTCGAAAATATTCCTTTACGGTGAGCGTTTTCATCGCTTTCGTGTGGATGGAAGACCTAAACGCATAAAAAAGTATATGTTTTGGAACTATGAAAACATAAAGATAGCTGCCAGGAAATCCCTTTATACCTTTGCTTTCAATAAATTCACATAAGCTTTGGCACTCCCGTCTCACTGTTTAGCATACTAACCAGTACTTGCGGTCACTTCATATTGGTTTGTGTGTGTATACAGACCTGTATACATATCAGGGGATACCTCACACATTGAAAATTCCATCTTGAACAACGAATCCTCGAAAAAGTAAAATGATAAGATTGCATGGGGTTCGGGGATCGATCATAAATGTCAGTGTAATTACAGCATTAAATAATATATGAGTATATACGGCGCGCAGAATCGTCCAAAATTATGACACTAAGTTTGAACAGATAAATGTTGGTTGACAGCGTTACATCGCGTTAGATGATATTTCTCTTCTCAACACAAAAAACTGGGTCAAAGACTACACAAATCGTTTGAAGACCAAAAACCCAGTCGAAGACTCAAAAAAAAACTTGTTAAAAGGCAGAAAAAACTCGATCGAAGACAAAAACTTGGTCCAAGACAAAAACTTAGTCCAAGACAAAAACTTAGTCCAAGACTAATAGCTCGGTCGATGTCAAAAAACTCGGTCGAAAACTAAAAAAAATCTAAATTAGGTCTAAGAACAAAGATCTAATAGTCAAAGGTATCAGTTTCGTACTCTGTTTAGAGCAGCATTTGTATGATGTAAAAGAGACCTTGATCACCATGCAATGATCGTATTAAAGTCCCTTGATGCGTTCCTTGCCGTGACCGTGCCGTTTTCACAGTCTTACAAAAATTGCTCTAAATCGTCTTTTCTCCTGTGAGGACGTGTATAAAATTGTAACTAAAGATCATGCTTTTAGAGTAGTTTTTGTCTAGCTGTGGAAAACTCACGACACGCGAGTAACAGTTCTTCAATGGTGCACTGTTCCCTTTTCAGTCTTACCACATTTCAAACTCTTCTTCTCTTTCTTCTATCTTTAGCATACAAAAATATTCTGAGGATCGCCGGCTATAAGTACGACGATCTCTTTAATTTTCCCGCCATTATTGCGATCGCAATTATGGTCGAGATTCGCAAAACACTGTGGATTTCTTTCTTTCAGACCAGTTATGGTACAATTTGCCAACAGCATAAATTGATTCGAATGACTAAACAAAAAGGGAAATAAGTGATCTTTTACTGATTACAATATATGCAACGTGGATCGACATTCCGCATCAGAAACACTTTCACGATTGTTCAGTTGATTGCATCACCCTATCTCTTCCTGACTCCTTTAGTAGAGATGAATACAGGCAAAGGCGAAGTGAAAGCAATCGTGTAGATGAAGAACTGTTTAGTTGTTTATATTTACATTTACGTTTAGGCCTTCGACACGAAAGCGATGGAAACGCTCACCGTAAAGGAATATTTTCGAAAACTTCTCCAAAGTGGATATATACTGTACTTTCGAAAACTCGATCCGTTTTCGTGTGGAGAGCGCTGACATTGATTAATTATCAATGGAACTAAACGGTTAAAAAGTATACGTTTACAAATGAAACCGCATATGTATTGACGACTCTAAAAGGATTCGAAAACGTTCATCGTTGTCGTGTAACGGTCATCGTTTTCGTGTGGACTTCAATAGTCCTATGTGTTTACGGGGCCTAAATTAGCGTATCGAATACTCGGTAGTCAGAACTGTGAGTACATGTCTAAACGCAGTACGCATAATAACATGGAGTGAAAACAAATCCCTTTTAGTTTACTTTGTGCTTACATTTAAAATTATATGTTCAACGCTCAACTAGGTACAAACGTTCCACGAGCCTTGAACAATGAATATTCAAGATGTCATGATTAATAAAAAGTTCTTTTGTTTTATCTGCACGAGATGTCGAGAATGTTTGTTATCGCAAAAAGGTCTAATAACGGAAACATTTCGAAATGAGAATGAGAAAGTGCGACAGAGACGAGAAATTTGGTAACACATAAGAAAGTGACAGTGTACCACTAAAGAACAGTTAGTCACGTGTCGTGAGGTTTTTAGTTTTTTCATTTATTTCAGTTATTACAATTTACCTATCGTTTTCTTACTCTGTCCAGAATAACACTCTTTCGCAGGCTTTCCTTTCAAGAAACTACAACGCCTTTTCATCTTTTGTTTATCATTTCACTTATCTTTATAAAAAGCTAGAAAGCTTACGATTCCTTCGATTACCTTTTCTTCACTTCAGTATCAGCGTTTTCACCAAGTTGTTTCTTAATCCTCCATATTTCATGGCCATTGAAGCATTGTAAGATATCCAAAATAAATGATAAAAACGTAAATTTTTTGGCCGCTTAAGCATCTCCATTGCCCACTGATTTTTTTATGAATAATGAATTGGAATTTACATGTTTAAGAAAAAAACTGGACAACGGAGATGCATGACGACCAAAACAACGTTAACCCGAAGTAAGCGACCTAAAAATTTAGGCCGGCACGAGTCTGGGTTTGAGTTTTCTATCGTCGCGTCGTAGTCGAGAATGTGCCATGAAAACGAGGCAAGCCACAGGCACCCCAAGCAATCATTCAGAGCAGCGTGTTCCGGGTTCGTAATCCTCAAGGAATGAAAAGAATTAATTTTTTTTCGCCTTACTATGTAGTAAATATTAGCTTTTAATTTTTTTGTATGCTTTTTTCTGGTTTTGAAGCATTTTAAGCTGTTTTTTAATTTGATTTAATTTCCAATATATTTTGACTCAAGCGACAGCTTGTCTGGCTCTTTCTTATCAATGACTGCAAGGATAAAAGGAAAGATTGAAAACATGTATTTCAATGTTCTCTGTAATTAAATGGTATGGCTGAAATTTTTTGGCGTACAAACTAAAATAAATACTATTAGAAAGTCAATTATTACAAAGCAACAGCTACTCCCAAACAAGACGGTGTGCTTTCGTGACGCTACATTGAGTAGGCATTTGTCAACATGGCGAATTACTGTTACCCTAGCAGCTATAAACTTACTTAACTAGACGCACATAGTGCGTTTACTCGTGCCCAAGTGGAATTCAGTCTGGTATGAGAATAAATATGTTTTAAGGTGGCCCGTACCTATTGATTTGTTTGTTGGGCATGAATTTCAATCGCGTCCTTTTACATCAAAATCTTGTCCGATTTCTGAGAAATTTGCAGCCATTTGTCTACAAGCCTTGAAATTTGTACCGGTAATTATTTTTCTGCGAATTAGATCAAGTAATTTGAGATATCAGACGATTTTTAAAAATGGCTTTTTGAGAAAAATTGGTCATAAATCCAAAATTCCAAGGTGAATTTTTTTCCTATTTCGTCAATCAAGTATAAAGGCATAGAGGACTACATACGACATGTATCGTGCCAATTTAATAGTGCCTTAGAAGTTGCGATACAAAATTTGTGCTGCCTGTTACGACGCAAAATTATGTAGTCAAAACTACCGCCAAAATCTCAACAAAATTTCAAAAACAGCGAGAACTATATCTGCTGTAAGAAAGACAAATACCTATTGTAACTTGTGAACAAAATTTGGAGAGATGAGAAGCTAAACGCCAATGTTATCCTCAAGCAAACTTGGGGAGTACATTTTTGTGACCACGAGGCGAGCGTTGCGAATTTGTATTACTTCGACTTCTACAAATTCTGTCGAATTGTTTCGTGAAATTTTCTTGGTATAGGATAGAACAAGATGTTAACATACCTGTTGCCAAGTGTCGTTGTGTTTGCTGCACTAGGTATAATTCATTAAGCTTCAAAAGTCAGTAAGCAACTTCATCAAGCAAGTCGACGTTTGAACTGCCAAGGAAAACCCTCACGGTTTGTTAATTTATTCAAAACGACACCTTACTATCTGTTGCAAAATTCCACACGGGATCCAGACTTTTGGGAATAAAGACAATAGTTCTCTGAATACAATTGCTTCTGAGTCTAAATCCCGTGTGGAATTACTTGATCTAATTCGCAGAAAAATAATTACCGGTACAAATTTCAAGGCTTGTAGACAAATGGCTGCAAATTTCTCAAACTTTTTTGATGCGTAAAAGTTCAAGCGCGTTTTAAAAATCATTTTCATCGGGGTTCTCAATAATTTATAGTGGCGGCATGGCGATTTTCATAAACCTGATTTTTTTAGAAAAACTAGAGTTTTGTACAAAACCGCATTTATTGTTTCATATAATCAAGATCAAGTTCTGCGCTCTTACTAGGCTTCAACGATTTCTATGGAAGCGTTTTCGAATAAAACGCGCGCTTGAACTTTTACGCATCAAAAAAGTAAACAATTCCAAGCATTCAGTTTACTTGGCCGAAAACCTTACTTTTAGGACTCGGAAAAAGCTTTTTTTCTTTTTGAGCTCATATTGTCGACACATTCAATGACTGTTCGTTTGGAAAAGTAGAACAAAATCGATGTTGAGAAATGTGAATTTAGGTCAAGTTGATAGAGGTGCGCCTTTTTATCTTTTGTTTATCATTTCACTTCTCTTTATAAAAAGCTAGAAAACTTAAGATTCCCTCGATTAATTTTTTTCTAACTTCAATTAGCAGCGTTTTGACCAAGTTGTTTCTTAATCCTGCACATTTTATGGCTATTTAATTATTGTAAGATATCCAAAATAAATTATAAAAACGTAAATTTTTAGGCCGTTTACTTCGGGTTAACGTTGTTTTGGTCGTCAAGCATCTCCGTTGTCCAGTTTTGTCCTAAACTTGTAAATTCCAATTCATTATTCATAAAAAAATCAGTGGGCAATGGAGATGCTTGAGCGGCCTAAAAATTTACGTTTTTATCATTTATTTTGGATATCTTACAATGCTTCAATGGCCATGAAATATGGAGGATTAAGAAACAACTTGGTGAAAACGCTGATACTGAAGTGAAAAAAAGGTAATCGAAGGAATCGTAAGCTTTCTAGCTTTTTATAAAGATGAAGGAAATGATGAACAAAAGATGAAAAGACGTTGTAGTTTCTTGAAAGGAAAGCCTGCGAAAGAGTGTTATTCTGGACAGAGTAAGAAAACGTTAGGTAAATTGTAATAAATGAAATAAATGAAAAAACTAAAAACCTCACGACACGTGACTAACTGTTCTTTAGTGGTACACTGTCACTTTCTTATGTGTTACCAAATTTCTCGTCTCTGTCGCACTTTCTCATTCTCATTTCGAAATGTTTCCGTTATTCGCAACTCTATCCATCTATCTATATCTCTATGTTTAAAAAGGAGCAAAATTCCATCGGTTTCAAAAGTTAATCTTTGCTTGAATGATTCTTTTCACTGAACAAAAGATTTCACAGGACATGCCAGTATTCGTAATTTGCATGCCCAAGGATAACATTTGCACATTTGCATCTCAACGGTATCAAAAGCGTCTAACACGGAATAACTCTTATTAGTGTATAGCAGTCAGAATTCAACAAAAGGAAACAATGGAATTGGCATCTACTAGTGTGTATTAGCTTTGTAACTAGAGTGATTTTCACCGGACTGTGAAATAGTTACTAAGCTAATAGACACTAACAGACTCTGCACTCATTGTTTTCTTTTGTTGCAATACAACTATTAGACACCATAGCTCACCATTAAACACTGACTATTAGTAATTGTTTCACAGTCCGATGAAAATCACTCTATTTCACAGTCTGATGAACTACTCTGTTTAGTTCTTATTTTAGTTTGATGGGGTGGTTTTCATAAACCCGTGAAATAGATACTAAACTAATACACATTCGTAGACCCTAATTCTATGGTTTTCTTTTGTTCTGAAAGAAGTCGAAACAAGGATGTGAGGTCTGGCTTGGGATCGAACTCAGGACCTCTTGCACCGAAGGCCGCGCACTAACCAACTGTGCCATCCTTGCTCCTGATAAAGATTTACCTATAAAAGTATACCTTTTTACATCAGAGATCAGTTAAATCCTTTGTGTGCACATTATCTATTTCCAACCCCTATTCGCGCCAGTCCCTTACAGAGCGAGTATACATAAGGAACGCCTTCAACTCGCTCCTTACCAGTTCAAGTAACTAGCGTGAAGCTATAGCAGTCATGCCGGCTCAAGCTCCTGCAAACAACGTCCTGCAAGCTCAAGCTTTGATTAACCCTGGAAATCCTGATCCTGTGGCTCCCGCTGTTCCTGCAGCTCCTGCTCCCCAACAACAGGTAAGTTATAAGCTATAAGCCTATAAGGGCTTCAGTCAAGTCTCCTCGCCATAAATTTATTATTTTACAACACTTGATACTAATCTCGCGATCTGATTGGTTGTTTAGAGTGTGTCAATAAGAGGACAGACACACTGCTGACGCGTTTCAGCGCGCTGTTTCCACTCGCTGCGCTCGTGATTCCACTTGAGTTTTGAACATTTTATGACGTCAAGAGTGTGTCAATAAGAGGACAGACAACTCAAAACCATCTTCAATTTGTTAATTTGAATATACGATAATTAGTATAAATATTTCTCTCTCTCACTCTCTTTATTTTTTTATTGTTACTGATTAATTTATATAGCAAAATAAATTTGAACTTGAACTTGAACTTAACTGTACCGTACCGTATCGTAACTGTACCAGTATCATAGTTTCTATAAAAACATTTGAAATTCCTGCTGTAACCGTATCGTATCGTAATCGTACATTTTCCCACTCATACGAAAACCACTCTATTGTTTTAGAGCCTTGCGCGAACAAGTGAAGCGAGTCCAAGTTCTCTCTTTTTCCCATAGACCTAACTGAATAAACATTTGTCTAATACTGTTAAAATGTTGAAATAAACGCCTATCTCTAATATACGACCCTCTAATATACGTTGACCTCCCTCGTTTTTTAAATAAAGGCCTAGAATATAAGTAACAAATTATCAAACGTGAGTGAACTCGTGAATACCGTCTGTCAATAACCGAGATATATATTGAATGATTGACAAGCGCAAGTAATCCATGGTTTGACCGATGTCCATTATTGTTGACCAAAAGGGTAGCATCGTACATTTGTTAAGGCTCACAAGTTTACCAGTTCAGTGGGTGAGCGAGTGAGTGACACATCTGCATATCCTGACCCCTCAAAATAGATTGTGGATTTGTAATTCACGAGTTAAACATGGTTATTAATTAGAAAAGACTCCCGATGTGTAGGAAACTTGTCAACTTATCTCGAAACACGTTTTCTGAGTCCCTGCTTCATGGCCCTGCAGCTTATCCTCTTGTGTGAGCCGAACTTTAATCAGAATTAATATCAGGGTTGGTTTGTTTAACAAATAGATTCCATTTTCCGTACGTCTGTACTCTAATAGATGCACAGATGACATCAAAATGTGGTGAGAACAAAAAAGTACGCGCCACGAGACAAAATCGAGTCGATGTCACATTTCAACCAATCAGAGCGCGCATAAGATTCAATGATGTAATCTATGCGCGTGTCACTGTACTTTGATTACATCACATAGTTCTCGACCAACCAAAGCACGCGTAATATACAAATTATTATATATATATATTTATTACAAATAATACTTCGTACAAGTCAGAATATAATTATTCCCTTGTTAAACACGTAATTGTTTCATTGATGAACGATAAACAGTGGTTAAGTAGTAACTTTTCTACTGGTGCAGCTATAACAACCCCCATCAAATCACCGAATTGCACTCCAAAGATAACTTCGTACAAGTCAGAATATAATTATTCCCTTGTTAAACACGTAATTGTTTCATTGGTAAATGATAAACAGTGGTTAAGTAGTAACTTTTCTACTGGTGCAGCTGTCAGGAGGTTAGAAAAGTATAAATTTCTAACTCGGGAAACGAACTAATTTCATCCTCAGTTTCCTTGACAACCACTTGTCCTTGAGAACTTTTTAATTATAAGAACAAAAGCAATTAAGCTCTTGACCTTGTAAAACACCTCGTGTCAATAGGTCAGTAATTGGATCTTATTGATCGGAACTTGAAAGGCTTAGTTTAATTACTCGAAGGACTAGAGTTGAACTTTGTACTTCAGCTGTTCAACAAAACCGGTTCTGAACGTAGTTTGACGCAAGCGCAGAAGACGAACATCTGCCTACGATTCTAAGTTAGCGTCATCAATTAGTTTTGTTTACCAACAGACTTTGAGTCAAGAAATATATACTTGTTCTTGAATAAGACTTTAGTTCTTATATCTCAGTTTGTTTTGACTTAAATGTACAAGCGATTGTCATCGACGCTTTGTTAAGTTAATCCTTTTACAAAGAGTTATTGTAGGATTAAGGTCATTGGGTCAATAGGCCTTGTTCAGGTCAACATCTTGAATATTTAATGACTCCTTAGGAAAACCCAGTACAAACCAGTTAAGTGGGTTATGCTAATGAACTCCTATAAATAAGGCTAGCTACTAGCTTAGTTAGTTCATATGGTACATGTGATGATATTCCTACTCATAGTTTGACTACAGAGCTGTAAACTACTACTGTTTGTGACGACGAATAAAGATTCCGTGTGCACTCTACCATTTGGTCCCTCATAGAACAAAAACCACCTACATAACACAGCTATAACAACCCCCATCAAATCACCAAATTGCACTCCAAAGATAACTTCGTACAAGTCAGAATATAATTATTCCCTTGTTAAACACGTAATTGTTTCATTGGTAAATGATAAACAGTGGTTAAGTAGTAACTTTTCCACTGGTGCAGCTATAACAACCCCCATCAAAGAACCGAATTCCACTCCAAAGACAGCTAGCCCCATGGCAAACTCCCTCTTTCTCTTATCATCCATTTCTCCAAATATCACACTTATGTTAGAAAATGGCGCTTCTGCAAATACTCCTAATGTAAAGACCATCACTAAAACATACCATACGTTAGGTAAAAATCTATAGAAGGAAGCAAGAATCAATATGATCACGTGGCACGTTGATATCACTCCTAACAACCACGTATGACGTAAAAGACACTTATTTGACAGACCAGGTCTGATATAGTCTGCCAGTCCAAGATATGAACGGCCAATAAATAGCCCAATAAATGACATAATGAGATAATATTTGTAATGGTCTGCTGGGGGGAAGGGTGAGTTGGAAAAGGCTATTGTAGTAGTGACACCACTTAGCACAAAATCATGCGACAAAATACCAAAGAATATCTGAAAAATACTTGGGAAAATATAAACTGCTGCGTGGAGCTTCTCAAAAAACGTGAGATATTCAGTTGAATGTTGTTGTTCTGTCTTCTTTTCGTCTTCTTGGGTGACCACGTGATATCCCTCTCTGGTGTTCCCTCGACGGTTTTCAAGCAACGAGTAACCGAGAAGAGAAATGACTGGTTGCGCTATGAGAACAGCCGCGATAGCACTTTTGTAGGAAAGGTGAATCCAGCTTGTAACCGCTGTAAAATAAAGTATAGGATATTAAACAGTAAATGAGCTGACCAGCTACAACTACTGTTAAAGTTAATGAGTTAAAATCCACACTCGAAGATCAGCATTCATATCTAACTACTATTAAAAAACTCATTAATAATTCATAAGGCAAACACAATGAAAATCGCCACCGTGACGAGTGTCTTTATATCTGATAAAGATTCGGCCTAATTTGCATCAACTTTAACCTCGATTTTCTCCAAGATAAATGAAGATATTTTTGATTTTCTTTTAGAGAATAACTCTAATATGTGTTGGAGTTTTTTAAGCCGTATAAAGAACTCGAGATCGTGTTTTATCGGTATAAAGATCCTCGCCTACGGCTCGGATCTTTATATCCGATAAAACACTCTCTCTCGTTCTTTATACTATACTTAAAGTGTTTTCATAGCAACCTTAATTTGTTTCTATAACAACCTTAACCTGTTTCTAAAGCAACCTATAGTTGGTATAATAACATTTGTTACTATACAAAACTTTTTTAATTTTTTCTTACAACACGATTTTTTTTGTTACTATAGCAACCTTCATCAATTTCCATAGCAACCCGGCTTTAGTTTCTATATAGAAACTTTGATTAGTGTGTAAAGCAACAATAAATTCCTGTAGCCCAACTTTGGTAAATAGCAACCTTCATTCGTTTCTATGGAAACGTCCTATGACATAGTTTCTATGGCAACAGTGTATGTTTCTTTGGTAGGTCCTTCATATATGGTACATTATAATGGGTTCTATTGTATATAACATAATATTAATAATAATAGTATTTTGTTATATACAATAGGACCCATTATAATTTACCATATATGAAAATCTACCGTTTCTTTCACGTGAATCCACTGTACCTGTTACATATAAAGGACCAAACACCAAAGCAACTCCTGTACCAGCACAGTAGGACGATATGGTTATCTTGTCAAAATAAGCCGTTAGTGATAACCCAGTAACGTCTAATATTGCTGAACCCGATCCAATCAGACCAATACCAAGGTACTTTAACCAGAGTCTTGTCCCAGCCAATAACAGACATACCAGGGCAGCATTATTGATAGGAAAGATCATCAAGATGAACACAAGAGGTGGTATTCGGTCATATATGAAAGGGATTATGACTGGAAGAACGGTGGATGGTATCATGAGGGAAATCCAAACCGTGCCTAGAAGTGAAAAGAAAAGTTGTTTTGTCAGCCATCAGTCAGTCAGTCGGTCGGTCGGTCGGTCGGTAGGTCAGTCGGTCGGTCAGTCAGTCGGTCAGTCGATCGGTCGATCGGTCGATCGGTCGATCGGTCAGTCGGTCGGTCGGTCGGTCGGTCAGTCGGTCGGTCGGTCAGTCGGTCGGTCAGTCGGTCGGTCGGTCGGTCGGTCGGTCAGTCAGTCAGTCTCTCACTCACTCACCTACTCACTCACTCACTCACTCACTCACTCACACACTCACACACTCAATCAATCAGTCAGTTTGTTTGTCTCTTTGTTGTTTGTTTATTTGTTTGTTTGTTTGTTTGCTTGCTTCAGTTCTTTCATTTATTGGGATGGAATCAAAAATAGAGTAAAAAAGAAAAGTAAAGCAACCATATTTAACGTCGATAACTCGTGAGAGTAATTCAACTGATAAACTTGAGATCGACGATGCGCTCATTTTACTCCCCTCTTTCCATCAGTGCTCCGTTTTAAGGGTATTTAAAGCTACTTAAAGCTACACAGAAAGGAAAGAAGTTAAAACAAGGATGTGAGATTTGGGGATCAAACTATGTCCTCTTGCCCCAAAGGCCGCGCACTAACCAACTGTGCCATCCTTGCTCCTATAGCAAGAAATTGTCATCTGGTGTAGTCAGGAGTAGCCACAGCTGCACATATTTGTGTCGTATAGTCCAATACAGTGCAGTTATGTAACCATACAACACTTAGAGTAATTTTCGTATGATTGGTTGCGACAGGAATTCTGAATGCTTTTAGCGCACGTCAAAAATCAAATTTTATTGTTTGAGAGCCTTGCGCGCGAGATGACGTTGTCACTCAAAATAAACTTAGATACCAAGATCATCGCACAGACATCAATACCGAGTTTCGCTCTCTTACTATTATGGTGTCGTGGGTTACGTCAATTCCATGTGCGTAAAGAATATTTCGCGCAAGAAACGGATATCCAATAAGACACGGATAGATTATCGATGTGTTTTGGACACATATCAAGAAATCGTTGCGGTTTTTGGGCTTCCTGTTTTAAACAAGCCGCGGGTCCCTGTTCCTACACTGTCTCAGTCCTTTTTCGGCCAAAATCAAGATGGCTGACTTGGTTAGCACGTTTTCACTCGAATGGCTGTAAATTTGGATGACATTTTTGAAGAAAATCGCTTTTTTTCGCGACAAAAATTTATTCCACCTTCCAAATATGATAATTACAAATCTCCTTATATGGAAGAAGAAACTCGTGCGAAAACAGCACCTTTTTATAAAAACAATTCTTGATAAGGCGTTTATGAAAGTTAGTACGTATAATGATGTAATTTCTTACTTGTGGATACTGCATGACCATTAAGCATCTCTTCTGCGCCGGACACTACCGCACCAAAGGATATATACGACAAGAATCCAAACAGAGTAAAGATAAACACAGTTTTTACGTTCTCCGGCCTAATCTTCTCATTCTCACCCATGGGCCTAATTAAGCTCCTCTTTCTGATTTTCCTTGTCCATGGTGTTCGGAATAGGTGACTGGTTCATCTGATATACAAAGACATATTAGCATATTAGACATATCATCGATCGAAGCAAGACTCGTAAGACGTTAAGCTGACTGCTCGAATGTTTTCCTCTTCAAAGGGGTAAAATCTTTTTTGAAGCCCATGTGATATCGCTAAAGTTTCTGGTGAATCGAAGTTTTGCTTACGCATGGTATTCTCTGGCAGTTGTTCAGTGTCTTCAGTTAAATTTATAATTACGCATAAACTGTACTGTGGTTAACAGCAATTCATATATAGCTATTTCAATTAACGTTGTCGCTAAAAAAGCCTAAAGGCTAAAGCCTTTCAACTATCTTTTGTTTACTAACAAACTTCGCTGTAGGCTATCTGAGAAATTAAGGAATATGTGTCCAAGTTGTAGAATTTGCAAACCTACAGTGAGTTTCTTATTGTAATGATGTCACGCAGGCGGTGGGCGCACTACGATCGCAAAGCACTATGGTCATATTCAAAAATCTTCGTCATTTGCTTTCAACCGTAGAGTAGAACAGAGCTCCGACAAATTTTCATCTAGCATTCTCGCCCCTCGAAATTCACATTTTGATTAGAAAAAATACATTTTGTCTTTTCTTGACAGATTAGACGAAGAAGGAACGTTTTCTGAGAAGAGAAATTTGAGTTAGAATGTTTGTATAAATCCAGTGAGCTGTTTGTTTAGACCCGGTAATCAGTGGCCGTCCAGACTAAAAATATTATTTAATGTCCTCACTATTATAATCAGGATCTGTGGCCATGAAAACCTACAGATACTTTTAAAAGAAATATAAATTTATGGGCTTTATGTTGAAGTTCGTTGGAATATACTTATAGTCGTTCCAATTAGTAAAACGACTGATTCGCAAAGCCCGATGATCGCTAGGTGACACTGTGACATGGAGGTCGATCCAACGCAAACTTATAAAATGTGATTCCAAACTTCAGTTCTCTCTAGAAATGTACCCATATAATAATTGAAAGCCTAATTGTTAATTCACTGTGCCAAAAGGCGAATATTCAAGAGTATTCAAGAACTGAATACGCCTTCGAAACTTGGGGTATTCTTGGATATTCGACACGGATAATATACGTAACGTATGGTAATAGTATTCATTTTGAATTCTTACGCATACGCTACGTATTTTATATTTCTGTGGTATTCGGACTTGCATATGTGAAGTATAAATATACCGAGATTTTCAACTCGTATACTCAAGATATCAGAAAATGAATATCCCTGCGGGACTTGAGATGTTGTCATATATTCTTGACGAAAATTATACGCGAAGTATGGAAGGACGAATACTTATGCATACTTTACATATTTTATATTTCTGTGGTATTCGGACTTGCATATGTGAAGTATCAATATACCAGAATTTTCAACTCGTATACCAAAGATATCAGTATAAGAATATTCCTTCGGGACTTGAGATATTATCATATACTCCTGATGAAAATTATAGGCGATGTATGTTATGGCGAATACTTATGCATACTTTTCGTACTACATATAACTAGATATGAGGATTTGCATACTTAAAGAATGAATATACCGGAATTTTTGGCAGGCATTCTTAAGCTATTTCGGAATGAATACTTGCTACACAACATATTATCTTGTATGCCAGTATTTTAATACAATATATATACATCATGCAATGATATGGATACACAACAATCAAATTAACTTTTTCGTATCGTGCCTTCCAAAAGTATTTGATTTGTAATTACCAGTCCAAACAAACAAATCCAATCTTTTTCTATAAGCTGTCTGCATTGCATTTATAATATTCTCATTCACCTTGAAATCAAATAATTGATGTTGCATAGCTAAACAAGTTTGAGTTTTGATGCACTTTCAATCTTATTTACTGCATTAATTTTACACCATAATGAATTTACTTGAATAAATCCAAATTAATTTTAGTCTTAATACTTTGGAACTAACTTATGCAATAATACAAAAATGCATAAATATTGCAAGCACTCCACATTGCAGACCATCATGAAGATCTCATGGTCACTCCCATGGTACTGCAAATTACAAAGATCATGCAACAATTTATACAGTCTGGTATTATTACATAAATAAAAAATGCCAAAACTGAATTATTACAAAGTTTAAGACTTAACATTAAAACATGGGAAAAACAAAAATAACAACAAAAGCAAAGCAAAAAATTCTTGTTGATCCTCAGATATCTAATGATTCCCAGCTCAATCTGAAGTGATCAATGCAATAATGCAGAAATATATAAATGTTTCAAGCACTCCACATCACAGTCCAGCATGAAGATCTCATGGTCACTCCCATGGTACTGCAAATTACAAAGATCATGCAACAATTTATACAGTCTGGCACTATTACATACATTGTAAATATAAAAATGACCAAAACTGAGTGAATAATACCAAGCTTTAACTCATAACATTAAAACATGACAATCAAACAAAACAAAGCCAAAAACAATCTTGTTGGTGCTCAGATATTCTCAAATGACTTCAAGCTCAATTGTAAATATAAAAATGACCAAAACTGAGTGAATAATACCAAGCTTTAACTCATAACATTAAAACATGACAATCAAACAAAACAAAGCCAAAAACAATCTTGTTGGTGCTCAAATATTCTCAAATGATTTCAAGCTCAATTTGAAGTGTTCTGCATGAAGGTCTCAATGGTCACTCCTAAGGAACTGTAAATTACAAAGATCATGCAACAATATATACAGCTAGGCATTATTACATAAATACAAATTGACAAAAAACAAAAAATTCCAAGGTGCGAAGTCATGACATTCAATTGCAAATCAATTTAGTTGTTAAAAAATAAATCATTGCTATATTGTTATATAGCTATCATTTGTAGAATTTGTAGCAACTTTTAGTCATTTGACTTGTGCAACAAAGGTTGCATTTGTATTATGATATTAGAATGATTTTCATTAAGCTATGAAATACACTTTAAAAGCTTATTTAGTACTAGAGTGATTGCAGAAAACCTGTGAAATAGAAAATAGACTAACAGAAACTGGTAGACCTTATTTCATTTGTTTCCTTTTGTGTCTATTATACTATCACACCCTGGCTATTAGTTCTTGTTTCATAGGTTTTTTGCTCCAATTTTTGCTACTTTTCTCCAGTTCTTTTGTTTCATGTTGTATTTATCTGAAAAAATTATAATAATTATTATGGCATATGCAAGTACTAGCTCTCACTGACATTTGACTACAGTAAAGTTCTTTTCTTGAAGGCTTTATTTGTGTAGCAGTGCCAGATTCAGTTGAACTCCTTTTATACTGGTACTCTCTCCTTGAAGACTTTCCCTCATATATGATTTCCTTTCTTATAGCATTTAATTCTTCAGTTATCTTCTTTCTTTCCAAATTATTTTCATTCTGAAGTATGCATCCTAAAAGCAAACATTTTATAGATATAAGATGCAAAGTATCATTTTGAAAGATTTTGTATCTGGGTTAACAATCCATGCAGACTGTGGCAAAATGCAAGACTCATGTATTCCAACACAACAACATGAATTCTTAGGTTACTCTACACTAGGTGAGGACAGTTAAAAGCAATTAACGAGGTGCTGTTACTCTCCTATTTTGGTAGGATTTCTTCAGCTAATAAAACAGACAAAGTCCTAAATTCATGTCAGTGTTGTATGTGTGATACAGTGAAAAATTGGCGCCAAAAGCCCTCTATTGCTCTTCACAATCGATTACAGACGTCTACACCGAGAAAAACTTAACAAAAAACCCTTTGTCGTACGTACCTTTCTTTTATCTTGTTTCGTTGTGTCCTTTTAGTAGTTTTTAGCTCCAACAGCAAAAGAAAACCATCCAACAACAACAACAACTGTTCTTAAAATAAATCTTTTCTCTTCGAATGAATTATTAGCCAGCGGTAAGTCAATTCAGCGGTCAACACACAGGAATCCCGTACATTTTTCACAATAAACCAATGAAAACGCGGTATTTGATCACGTGGGTAATTTGAATGCTGTTACGTTGCTGTTTTGGGCGCTCGACATTTTGAGTAAACCGTTGAAAGTACAAGGAGATTAAGCGAATATTTTCTACAAAAATCTCTATTTTGAGCCTAAAATATGGCCTACATTAATCTCAAATTGAGGTAGAAAGATTGAGAAAGCTTTAATACGTGGTTGGAAAGAAGAACAAGCTTCATCAGAGTACAAATAGTCAGTTATTCTACTCTGAGGGAAGGGACGCTGACTGAGTCGCTGGTAAGTTGATAAGTATATTTGACCGAGATTAAGCTTAATTTACTCTACAAAAAGTCAACTTTTAAACCTTCTTACAGGCAGGGGGAAGGTCATAAAGGACATCCTCTTAGGATGGCCATGTTTTGATTTCACTATGTCAGGAATATGATTGTTCTTTCCAGTAAATCAGCTCGGGTATAAATACATGTAGCCTGCACATTGAGTTGTGCTCTCGGTTGTGATTAATGTTTTTAAACGAAAAGATCTTAAAATATATACTTTTATATCTTCTTAGTTAAACTGGAGAATCTTGGATTGCGACTTTCAAAGCGAAAAGGCCAAAAAAGCTCAAGCATGGGACTGAACCAGTGATCAACGTCTATTTCTTGGAGGTGCTTCATACCGCTCTATTCGTACGTCAACTTGTCCTGTGGCTACATTGATTGCGAACAGTTGAGTGTAAAGGACACTATTAGACACATTTAAGAAATAGATTCAAGGTAGTAGTCTATTATCTATTACTGTTCAAATGTTTATACCGCCGTGTCAATTGATGTATTTTATACCGTATTTTAATAAAACACATTTCAATGCTATGAATTTGTTTATAAATTTGTTTATTCTATTCATTATGTATTTGGATGCAGTTATAGGGGCTTTGAATGGGTAAATAATAAGGCTTTTGCAAAAAAATGCTTGAAAATCTACCGTATTTGGAGGGGATGTTGGGAGGAATACGTTGAGCATTCAAGAATATTTGTATAATACCAATGATATTCAGAGGGTAGTTCGATAAGAAGACGTCAGGGATTTCTAGTATTCAGGAATATTCGTAACATACGACTGAAATTCGGGGGATGGTTCGCTAAGAAGACGTCAGGGATGTCTAGTATTCAGGAATATTCGTAACATACGACTGAAATTCGGAGGGTGGTTCGCTAAGAAGACGTCAGGGATGTCTAGTATACAGGAATATTCGTAACATACGACTGAAATTCGGAGGGTGGTTCGATAAGAAGACGTCAGGGATGTCTAGTATTCAAGAAGAATTCGTAACATACGACTGATATTCGTACGGTAGTTCGTTAGGAAGAATTTGAAAATGTCTAATATTCAAGAATATTCGAAGCATCAACGAAACGAATTCAATAGAATACAAGAGTATGCGTATTTTGTACATCACGTCAGTCAAGAGTATACGGGACGAAAATGGAAAAACTGGCTGGATTCGTACCGAGTGATTCTAGCATGACGTTGCATCACTCGGACTTGAATACCATGGAATTTTTCTGAATACTTAAAGTATGCATGTCCATATTCAAGCATATTCTTCTCGAATATTTGCCTTTTTGTACAGTGTAATAAGAATTTACTGCTGCTTTATTTCTCTCAAGTTCAAGTGTGTAAAGCGGACTGAAGTGAAGTATTGTGTTGAATGAGTCTATTCGTCACGCAATTCAGTCTAAAATTCAGAGAATATCTTCTTCTTGGTACTGAAGTCCATCACTCCCGGCCATCACTTTACATCGATCCTACTCTATGGAACTTTTATTTATTTGCTGTTTCTGTAACAAAAGAGGAAGAATTTAGACAAATGTTTACAACAATCTTGACATTTATTAAATATTTCTTTCGGGGCTTGAAGCAGTGTATAAGTAGTGCATAGCGTTACGCGCAGCAAATTAGGTAAAATTCGACGCCAATTTTCTACCTGATGCAGTGGGGAGCGTTGGGGAGCGTTTATACTGCGTGATAAAGTGATCTTCTAAGAGTTATATTTGAACAATTTTAACAGTTGAGCGTGAGCTTTAAAGAAACTGCGAGGCAGAAACACTAGGCTCATCAAATTACAAAGAGAAAGAGCAAAAACAGGTAATTCATCTTCTCAGGCTATAAATCAATCAAATGGACATTTTTTCTCAATTCTTTCCATAAAACAGCTATATCAGATGACTAAAAATTATTCAGAATTATAGATGGTATTTGAAAGCACAGTATTAACTATGAAATTAGTCCTCAAACTTACCCAAATTTTCTACAGTCCGCCATCTTTTTTCTCGAAGAGGTGAAATTGTCGTACCATAGTGCTTTGCGATCGTAGTGCGCCCACCGCCTGGATGTCACGGTGATAAACATTTTTCACGATTCCGCTCTCAAAGCTTTAGGCTTTAGGCTTTTTTCAGCGACAACGTTAATTGAATTAGCTATATTTATCAAATACTCTTTTAGCTGCTAGGGACAGATTCGAATCTTTTCCTCTGTTAGTTCTATAATTATTGCTAACACTAACTATTTCATTGATTTCAATAAAATGTTCTTGCGCATTTCTAAAACCACTGTTGTCTGTTGTCGTATCAAGCGCTGGTCTGCCCGTTTGTAAACAGCTGCAAATCGCTCGTTCAAGTAGATAAAAACGTTTTCTGAAAACTAAGATTTGAAAAGATCGTATGCAAGAAGTTACTCTTTAAAGATGAACTTTATGTGTCCGACAACAACGCTGGAGAATTATGACGTCTTTAGCTCAATAGTGAAAGGTCAACTAACACTGAGTGTCCGTCACACAACGCACAGGAGGAAACAAGAAAAATTTATATATCAAAGAAAGCCGTGTCAGTGATCTAGCTTTCATAAGTTTTTTGGGGGAAAAATTCCACTAACGCGGATATGCGTACCGACTGTTTTTCTGCTCGCAGCATTTCACTTCTTATTAGAAACGGCTAGTTTTTATGTCTGTAAGATGTGGATATCAAATTATAGTCGACAAAAATAAATTGTGAAAGCCCAAACACAAGATTTATTAACACTAGCTGGACTGCTTTTAAATTACAACTGATAAGTTTTTGGTACGTTTTTCATGTAAGGGACCGTTTAGTATCAATCATTTTATTTCCATTTGAAAAAATACACGTATAAATATTTCACAGTTGACGTATTCGTAGTTCATTTACATTACCCTGCATGGGCACACCAGGGTATTATTCGCTTTATTTTCAGTGTGAGTCAGGCAAGCGCCGAAGCCGGGCGCAAGAAGCGAAGAAGTGGAGATTTCTCGTTGTGCAACTCTCTATAATATATTGACCGTTTGCCGGTCAAAGACCTCGAAATACTATTTGACCGGCAGTTTTCAAAGTTCCTTTTTCCCTTGGTGAATAAGCAAAATTTCAGAAAAATTATTTCCAAAAGCTTTTAAAATCTCAAAATAATAAATAATAAATTACTGTTTATTTGCTAGTGTCCTTAAGTCACCTTATAGCGCTCCCCAACTAATTGGGGAAATTGTCATTTTTCTTTTTGTAGATATATATGTAAAACACCTAATGTAAGCACAACTCCTGATATGAATTGAGTTTGCTTCACGGTACTGAGACTTATAGAAAACAGTACGTGTATTTAATTTAGGATCAAGGTGTAGCGGCTGGAGTTATCCTCAACGATGAATATAACAATATAACTCCCGTTGCGCCACTTTCAAGGGAGAATTTACTGATACTTCGGTGAATTTATAACGATGATTTAATGACGATTCGATTACATTAAGACACGGTAATTATAAGCCACGTAAAGACTGTAGATACAATACAAAGGAAGTAACATGATCACTAGGGTGATGATGGGTAATTGAGGTGTTGAGCTCTGGGTATGCGGCCAGGTCATCTGGGTAGGTGTTTGCTACGGAAGCCCAGGAGGGCCACTAATGGTTTTTGTTTTTGCTTTTAACTTTTCGGTTTTTGTTTTTAACTTTTCAGTTTTTGTTTTTTGGTTTTTGGTTTTGGTTTTATTTTTTGCTTTTCGGTTTTTATTTTTGAATTTCCGTTTTTATTTTTACATTTCACTTTTATTTTTTGCTTTTCGGTTTTTATTTTTGAATTTCGGTTTTATTTTTTGCTTTTCGGTTTTTATTTTTACATTTCACTTTTATTTTTTGCTTTTCGGTTTTTATTTTTTACATTTAAATTTTACTTTTATTTTTTGCTTTTCGGTTTTATTTTTACATTTCACTTTTATTTTTAGCTTTTTGGATTTTTATTTTTGCTTTTCGGTTTTTATTTTTACATTTCACTTTTATTTTTTGCTTTTTAGATTTTTATTTTTGCTTTTTGTTTTTATTTTTTGCTTTTCGGTTTTATTTTTACATTTCACTTTTAGTTTTAGCTTTTTGGATTTTTATTTTTGCTTTTTGTTTTTATTTTTTGCTTTTCGGTTTTATTTTTTGCATTTTGGTTATATTTTTTACTTTTCGGTTTTTATTTTTACATTTCACTTTTATTTTTTGCTTTTCGGTTTTTATTTTTTACATTTTACTTTTATTTTTTGCTTTTCGGTTTTTATTTTAGAATTTCGGTTTTATGTTTTGCTTTTCGGTTTTTATTTTTACATTTCACTTTTATTTTTTGCTTTTTAGATTTTTATTTTTGCTTTTTGTTTTTATTTTTTGCTTTTCGGTTTTATTTTTTGCATTTTGGTTATATTTTTTGCTTTTCGGTTTTTACTTTTTGAATTTTGTTTTTATTTTTTGCTTTTCGGTTTTATTTTTTGCTTTTCGGTTTTTATTTTTTGCTTTTATTTTTTACTTTTGAAAAAAAATTCTTTTTTTGAGAAAATATTTCTTTTTTGAAAAAAAAATCCGTTTTAGAGAAATTTTTTTCTTTTTTTGAAAAAAAATTTCTGATTTTGAAAAAATTTTTCTTTGAGTGGCCCTTCTGGGCCGTCCCATGATGCACTGCGGCACGACATCAACAAAGATGGCGGACACTTAGAAGGATGAGGAAAATCAATCGTTGCTTGTTATCTGCTCTTTATTACTAGCTTTCTTTCGTTTCTGTAGTTTTTGAAGTTTATCTTGTAAACTACGGACTACAAACAGACTTAAGTGCAACATACAGGCCCATATATACATTAGGATTGCTTAAATTAGTCTCTCTCTCTCTCTCTCTCTCTCTCTCTCTCTCTCTCTCTCTCTCTCTCTCTCTCTCTCTCTACCTCTCTCTGACTCTCTCTCTCTATATATATGTATCTATATCTATCTATCTATATCTATATCTATATATATATATGAGGATTTGCAGTCCCCCAGTCGGGCATTTGATCATTTTCTGGGACTCACAAATCATTTGATCATTTTCTGAGACTCACAAAAGTTTTTGTTCCAACACCCTCGGGATTTTGATGAAAAAAATTCAGCTCTTGATCAAGTCTCAACCCCTTGTCTGCACTTCTCCCACCTTCGGGGTTTACTTTGATGGCTACATGATTCAGTCCAATAAAATCTCAGTCAGTCAATAAGTACCAAATTATTTCATATGGTCACAATAATATGTGTAATATGCCCGGGGGGGGGGGGGGGGGGGTACTCCCCTATATTTGTTATACGGGTATGTTCCACGCTATAGGGTATGGTTTTCCGGCTTTTACTTTAGGTCTGGGGTAGGGTATCCTTTTTGTGATATGATTGTGATATGTTTTGAGATATGGTGCTGTTACAAAATGTAAAGGTAATTGTTCCTATATTACCCCGTGGGGTGGGGGTGGGGGTGGTACTACCACCCCAACTTGGGTAATGGTGTGCCGCCAGGACCTCAAAACCCTGACCCTATCCCAGACCTAAAATTTCGATTTTTCATACTCTACCCCAGCCTAAAACTGAGAATTGTACACCCTATCCCAGACTGAAATCAATATTTACTAACTTTTAAATGGAATTTACATTGTTTCTGTGTCAAAAGAAAGCGTAGCTTATTCCAGACTAAAACCGACCAAAACCTACCCCTATCCCAGACTTTAAAAAAGACCAAATTGTAACCCTATCCCAGAAAAAAAAAACATACCCTATCCCAGAAAAAATATCAAAAAGGATACCCTACCACAGACAAAATATCAAAAAGGATACCCTACCCCAGACCTAAAAGCCGGAAAACCATACCCTATAGCGTGGAACATACCCGTATAACAAATATAGGGGAGTACCCCCCCCCCCCCCCGGGCATATTACACATATTATTGTGACCATATGAAATAATTTGGTACTTATTGACTGACTGAGATTTTATTGGACTGAATCATGTAGCCATCAAAGTAAACCCCGAAGGTGGGAGAAGTGCAGACAAGGGGTTGAGACTTGATCAAGAGCTGAATTTTTTTCATCAAAATCCCGAGGGTGTTGGAACAAAAACTTTTGTGAGTCTCAGAAAATGATCAAATGATTTGTGAGTCCCAGAAAATGATCAAATGCCCGACTGGGGGACTGCAAATCCTCATATATATATATAGATATAGATATAGATAGATAGATATAGATACATATATAGAGAGAGAGAGAGTCAGAGAGAGGTAGAGAGAGAGAGAGAGAGAGAGAGAGAGAGACTAATTTAAGCAATCCTAATGTATATATGGGCCTGTATGTTGCACTTAAGTCTGTTTGTAGTCCGTAGTTTACAAGATAAACTTCAAAAACTACAGAAACGAAAGAAAGCTAGTAATAAAGAGCAGATAACAAGCAACGATTGATTTTCCTCATCCTTCTAAGCGTCCGCCATCTTTGTTGATGTCGTGCCGCAGTGCATCATGGGACGGCCCAGAAGGGCCACTCAAAGAAAAATTTTTTCAAAATCAGAATTTTTTTTCAAAAAAAGAAAAAAATTTCTCTAAAACGGATTTTTTTTCAAAAAAGAAATATTTTCTCAAAAAAAGATTTTTTTTCAAAAGTAAAAAATAAAAGCAAAAAATAAAAACCGAAAAGCAAAAAATAAAACCGAAAAGCAAAAAATAAAAACAAAATTCAAAAAATAAAAACCGAAAAGCAAAAAATATAACCAAAATGCAAAAAATAAAACCGAAAAGCAAAAAATAAAAACAAAAAGCAAAAAATAAAAACAAAAAGCAAAAATAAAAATCTAAAAAGCAAAAAATAAAAGTGAAATGTAAAAATAAAAACCGAAAAGCAAAACATAAAACCGAAATTCTAAAATAAAAACCGAAAAGCAAAAAATAAAAGTAAAATGTAAAAAATAAAAACCGAAAAGCAAAAAATAAAAGTGAAATGTAAAAATAAAAACCGAAAAGCAAAAAATATAACCAAAATGCAAAAAATAAAACCGAAAAGCAAAAAATAAAAACAAAAAGCAAAAATAAAAATCCAAAAAGCTAAAAATAAAAGTGAAATGTAAAAATAAAAACCGAAAAGCAAAAAATAAAACCGAAATTCAAAAATAAAAACCGAAAAGCAAAAAATAAAAGTGAAATGTAAAAATAAAAACGGAAATTCAAAAATAAAAACCGAAAAGCAAAAAATAAAAACAAAAACAAAAAACAAAAACTGAAAAGTTAAAAACAAAAACCGAAAAGTTAAAAACAAAAACAAAAACCCTTAGTGGCCCTCCTGGGCTTCCGTAGTTTGCACGAGGCTCACTTTGCTTTGACCTTCGCGTCGTCCAGATCAGCTCTGAATTCAAGTTAATAGTATTAGCCCCAAGGTACCTTTGCGAAGTGACCTCGATTTGCAGGCTGGCGGAGCCACATTAACTATCCGTGAAACTAAGACAATTCAATTTAAACAACGCCGCCTCGTTATTCCTCTGCCTTTTATTCGCGATTCTCTTCTGTGCCCAGTTACAGCACTCAAGAATCATATAGAGGTTAATAAGCTCACGCAAGAGGACGCTAGTATACCTTTGTTTTCTGTATTTATAGATCGCACAAGCGAACACGAGCCACTGACATACGCGAATTTTCGTGCCTTTATTAAGCGGGTGACTAAACTTTTAGGATTAGACTCGCGTCAGTTCTCTCCACACAGCTTTAGGCGAGGAGGAGCCACCTTTGCATTTTCTTGTTCAGTTCCTGCAGAGCTTATTCAACATCTCGGAGACTGGCGTAGCGATGCATATTTAGTTTACCTTGATATGTCAAAAGATCAAAAGTTGCAAGCAACAGGCGCTATGGCTCAACGTATTCACGCCTTGTTTCCATAGTCTTATTATTATTGTCATTTGTATTAGTTATGGTTATAGTTATCTTAATATTTTAGCCTTTATATCTTTTTAATCATCCCCACCACACTCACAAGGGTTTGGCGATTTTTGGGGGTCTTATTGAACGTTTTCTCCTGCGGTAGTTCAATAAACAATTTTTGCCAAACCCTTGTCTCTTGTGGTGAATATAACCGAATTGTAACATGATCACTAGGGTGATGATGGGTAATTGAGGTGTTGAGCTCTGGGCATGCGGCCAGGTCATCTGGGTAGGTGTTTGCACGAGGCTCACTTTGCTTTGACCTTCGCGTCGTCCAGATCAGCTCTGAATTACCCACCCACCTCTCCCCATAGGGGGGTCTTATTGAACGTTTTCTCCTGCGGTAGTTCAATAAACAATTTTGCCAAACCCTTGTCTCTTGTGGTGAATATAACCGAATTCTGTACTAAATATAAAGCCACAAAACTTATGTAGTAGTTCATACACTTCAAACATACTAATTATACCAATCATGACCAAATGTAAACTTACCTAATATATATATTATATAATCAAAGATCATACCTTTATCCTCCGTTAAACTCTGTTAATTACACCCTAAATCAAGTAAAACAACCACGATATACACAACCACGATGCAAAGTAAGTCGAAACCCACAAGAATTACAACACAAGGCTTATGTAAACATGTAATATCGAGCTACAGATACTAACAATACAAGTTTAGTGGTCTCCCCTTAGGGGACAAGGGGGCACAGCTTAGGGGATGTCCTTGGCAATCCCTTAAGGGACAAGGGATAGGAATGGCACACAAGTTTAGTTGTCTCCCCTTAGGGGACAAGGGGGCACTTAGGGGATGTCCTTGGCAATCCCTTAAGGGACAATTCAAGGGATAGGAATGGCACACTATAGTTTAGTGATCTACCCTTAGGGGACAAAGGGACAGTTAGGGGATGTCCTTGGCAATCCCTTAAGGGACAAGGGATAGGAATGGCACACTATAGTTTAGTGATCTACCCTTAGGGGACAAAGGGACAGTTAGGGGATATTCTTGGCAATTCCTTAAGGGACAAGGGATAGGAATGGCACACTAGTTTAGTGGTTTCCCCTTAGGGGACAAAGGGACAGTTAGGGGATGTCCTTGGCAATCCCTTAAGGGACAATTCAAGGGATAGGAATGGCACACTATAGTTTAGTGATCTACCCTTAGGGGACAAAGGGATAGTTAGGGGATATTCTTGGCAATCCCTTAGGGGACAAGGGATAGGAATGGCACACTAGTTTAGTGGTCTCCCCTTAGGGGACAAGGGGGCACTTAGGGGATATTCTTGGCAATCCCTTAAGGGACAAGGGATAGGAATGGCACACTAGTTTAGTGGTTTCCCCTTAGGGGACAAAGGGACAGTTAGGGGATGTCCTTGGCAATCCCTTAGGGGACAAGGGATAGGAATGGCACACAAGTTTAGTGGTCTACCCTTAGGGGACAAAGGGACAGTTAGGGGATGTCCTTGGTAATCCCTTAAGAGACAAGGGATAGGAATGGGCACACAAGTTTAGTGGTCTACCCTTAGGACACAAGGGGACAGTTAGGGGATGTCCTTGGCAATCCCTTAAGAGACAAGGGATAGGAATGACAGACAAGTTTAGTGGTCTACCCTTGCAGGACACAAGGGGACAGTTAGGGGATGTCCTTGGCAATCCCTTAAGGGACAAGGGATAGGAATGGCATACTAGTTTAGTGGTCTACCCTTAGGGGACAAAGGGACAGTTATGGGATGTCCTTGGCAATCCCTTAGGGGACAAGGGATAGGAATGGCACACTAGTTTAGTGGTCTACCCTTAGGGGACAAAGGGACAGTTAGGGGATATTCTTGGCAATCCCTTAAGGGACAAGGGATAGGAATGGCACACTATAGTTTAGTGATCTACCCTTAGGGGACAAAGGGACAGTTAGGGGATATCCTTGGCAATCCCTTAAGGGACAAGGGATAGGAATGGCACACTAGTTTAGTGGTCTAACCCTAGGACACAAGGGGACAGTTAGGGGATGTCCTTAGCAATCCCTTAAGGGACAAGGGGAATATGGAAGAAAGACAGGGGACACCATAGGCCAGTACTGGACATATCTCGGTGCTCATGCAAAAATATTGGGTCGAGCCACCTTAAGTAAAGAGACTCTGCCTGCTGTGATGTCTTTAATAATAACACATTTTGTTTTTTGGAATGTCGTTAGAACTGTTTGTTAATTTTCGAGTAGTCGTTCTTGGCAGAGTTCGATTGTCAGTTATATATATATTATCATGAGAGCGGAACAGAATATTATTCATTCGCGGCAGGAGTCATCAAGGTCACGAGTTATGTACTGACGTTTCCGGGCAAAGACAATCTTGGCCCTGCTATGTGTGCTCAAATTAAATCCATTAGCTACTTTAATACCGTGACGACTGGGTACGAGTTAATATAAAACTATATTGCTAATTATTATTCAAACCAAGATTGCTCCTTACCTTAATTGCTCATTAAATATTTAAAAGTACGATTTGAAAACTGATTAATACTTAAACAACTTCTAATTAGTTGTAGCCAACTATTCAAACTATTTGCATCCTAATCCTGGAATATATGTGATAAAGATAGAGTATTTTAGGTTGCTATGCTGCATTAAATAGGAAATTAATATACAATTATATTGCTAATCATTATTCAAACGAAGATTGCTCCTTACCTTACTCATTAAATATTTAAAAGTACGATTTGAAAACTGATTAATACTTAAACAACTTCTAATTAGTTGTGGCAAACTATTATAACTATTTGCAGCCTAATCCTGAAATATATGTGATAGAAGAAGTATTTTGAGTTGGAATGCTGCATTAGATCTAAGAGTTCTACTGTGCTTAATTTGTTCTAACTCTATGTAACGTGGCCAATGGGAACAACAAATTGCTTTATGAACTAAATTCAATAACTGCCATTCAAAATGCTCGTTAACAGGCAGCCAGCCAATTAAGCTTAATAATATCTTCGGTATTAACAAATTAACCTAAAAGTTGGATTGGTCAGCCCAATCTTGTAATTTCTCCATATCAACCTTTACTGAAGACAAAGTGGTACACAGTAGTGTCATCTGCATATTGATAACAGGTGTCATCTAGATCTCCCGGTAAATCGGCTACATACAAGTTGAAGATTAAAGGACCCATTATGGAGCCTTGTGGTACTCCAAAGGTAACTTTAACAGGCTTTGATTGACGATCATCAATTTGCGCAAATTGCTCTCTACCACAAAAGTAATTTACAGACCACAGTTAAGGAATAACTTTGAAAAACCAAGGGAACTCATTTTCTCGAGGACAGACTTGAATAATACTTACTTGAATAATTGAAGATACTCAAACTGTTACAAAGATTTACTTTATAATATAATATAAGAGTTGATTTGTCATTAAGGGGGTGTTTACATGGCACTAGGATCATCCTAGCAGGCGAATCATCCGGTTACCTGCTATACATTTACTGCATTCTGTTTAGTAGGATGATCCTAGTACCCGAATTAAGTGAAGGCACAAATTTCCATGTAAACAGAATGCAGTATATGTATAGCAGGTAGGATGATTCGCCTGCTAGGATGATCCTAGTGCCATGTAAACACCCCCTAAGATGTTTGGATTGACTTAGTGTTTATTTTTTCAACATCAAAAATTGAGTTCCTTCTTAATAAAAGAGAACTAAATTTGTAAACCCATTTACGTTTCTTGTAATTTCGTCTTCACATTTCATACTTCTTATTTGCACGACTCGCAGCCATTCACTATTGGCAAAAACCGTTAGTACATAGATTTTTTCATACATTTATATATATTGATTTTTATCTTTAAATTTATTTCATCCGAAAAAGTAGTTATTGTTAGAGCTGAACCAGTAGTGTTCCAGTAATGCCATAGTGGTCGACAAAGATTCTGTTCTTTTACTCTGCGGGACTAGGATTTAGTGAGCGGTTTATTGATGTTACGCGACAGTACATAGGAATGTAAAACAAAGAATGCGGTTCTACTTGTGAATATCGTATCCTATGATTACACTGGCCAGTTTACGTTTCTAAAACTGTCAGAACTAAATTAGAAAACTGAGATCAAGAAGATATACTAATAACTTCACAAGGGTTAATAGAACCATGCATTCCATACTCTATTAACTCTAAAAACATTCATTGCTTTAGAATAAGCTATTTTCTTAAGTGCGAAGAGCAATATTTGAAAAGAACAGTATGGAGTTGGTCTCCTTTCCTTAGTCGGTGTGGCTGTCAGAAGGAATTCCTTACTCGACCCGGCCCTTTCCTTACTTAGGGCTGTACTTTGGCCCTGTACTTTACACTGAGTCGTACCCCGAACTTGCCTCACTAGTTTGTGAAAGACTTAGTTAATGTGCGAGTGTCACAAATATCGACAGTCCTTATATAACAACTAAGCTATATCTGATTTCCTGCTGTTTACATCACATTTCTAGTGAAGCGAATCTATACGTTGGTCTTATGTTTAGGTTATCGTGCGTGGAAGAGGATGTGTCACACAGGAAACTCAAAGCAAATCCTATATATGATCAAGACAGTCAAGGTTACGACACTTAAAATGCTTAACTAGTAAAATTACTCAAAAATACATTGAGGTTAATAGATAGATAGGTGAATAAATCGTTTATTAATCAAAACACTTTGCAGTCATACAGCTGAATTACGTGTTGGAGGCGAAAAAAAGTTATATATATATATGCACATAAAATGAAAAATATAAGATAAGATAAAAAAGATTGCCGTCCTAAATATCAAAAATACGATATATATTTATAAGTAATATAGCATGGCTATGAGGTTGATTAGTGATTAAATGTCCCCGAAGCCGAGGGAGGTTTAGTGGAAGTCCCGAGGCCGTAGGCCGAGGGACTTTTACTAAACCTCCCGAGGCTGAGGGGACATTTAATCACTAATCAACCGAAATAGCCATGCTATTACTTTGTAATAGTATGGTTGCCGAGGAAGTATATGGGAAAACTAGAACGATTTGGACCATGTAACAAGTTACAAACGAATAAATTAAAAGTGCTGTTATTACTCTAGGGAACTCTATTTAGACACTATCACTCAACCAGAACAGTACAAAACTAGAGTGGTTTTCATAAACCTGTGAAACAAAAGTTTTTTATTAGCTAGTAATAGCCAGATTCAAACAATAGAAAACAAAGGAATTAGAGACTAATAGTACTAAATACACTAAAATGTATTTCACGGGTTTATGAAAATCACTCTAGTGCAAGAAAGACCAAACACAAAGAAAACAATGCCTCATTACAACTGCACTTGTCTGACTAGTTATTTATATTCACCAAATAGATCTAATATTTTATGCTTTTAGTGTTTGCACTCTACTGCATTTTAGTATAAAAAGAGAGTTTTGAGTAACGTATTCGCAGCACAAGTATGGCAGAGCAGCTATTATTTAAATAAAAAAAGTTGTGTGATAACATTGTCGTGCCACGCATGCGCAAGATTATTTCAGTCCATTCCAAATGTGACAAGCATGCTCAATAGTATTGTAATCCATCCCACATGGTTTAGACTACACTGAAAGGTGACTTGAAGCTAATTTGCATAATTCAAGTACTGCTAGCTGCGGATGTGTCCTCAAGAAATTTCTCAGGGACGTATCCATAGCTGGACCTCTTGCATAAACATGAGGTACGATTAGTTACCAATCGTACCTCATGTTTTATGCATTAGGTACGATTAGTTACTAATCGTACCTCATGCTTATGCATGAGGTTCGATTAGTAGCAGTGAGGGGGCATTTAGCCATTAAATGCTCCTCTCGGAACAATAGAATCCGAGGCAGTCATGCTATTAATATAGATATAATTTTAAAATCTCTTATGTACTAAAATTCATTACTATGGCTTATAATGAAAGAATTCTTATAATAAATACATAATTACTAGCTGGAAATCTGTAGCGTGATACCAGTTAAACCCGGCTTGAACATGCGTCCTCTGTCTGGGATCCTCATCTAAAAAACATACCGAAGATCTCGAAAAAATTCAAAGACGGGCAGCACGTTTCGTCACTAAATGCTACATCTACCAACCAGGAATAGTCACGAACCTTCAACAAGAATTGAAATGGCCGGCCTACACTCGAAGAAAGACGGAGAATGACAAGGCTGACTACCCTATACAAGATTATCTCTGGCGAACTGGGTGTAGAAATTCCACCGTATATAAAAAGGCCCACCAGAGCGACACGTACTATGGGCAGCTCAACAAATATTTACAAATACTCTTTCTATTAAAGAATGGAATCTGTTGCCGAATGAAATTACTGAGAAAGAAAGCGTCAACGCAGTTAAAACTGTTTTAGCAAACTTTATTATCAATTAATTTTGTCTTTTAATATTCTCTGGATGCCAAACCCCTTTGCGAAATTACGATATAAATACAAGAGAGCTTGTTCGGTGCATGGACAATGAAAACGACGACCATATCAACACTTCCTTAGTTGTCTGTTCACTTTCGATTTCAGATGAGTTGTAGACTCATTAGAGTGATGTTTATCTATCAGTTAACTGTTTAGCTTACCTTCTTCGAAACGTTTGGCAGCTAGGAAGTTCAGTAGCTCGATAGAGTATCTATCAGCAGAATCCGTTTTAAGACTCAATACATTATTGAGTCAATGTGGGAGTCGAAGCTGTAGCTGCAGGGAGTTACTGATGTACGGTCTATTGCTTACGAGAACGTATAAACAATATTTCAATTAAATCAATAATTGTTTTCAGCTATTATAACTAGAATTCTATACATAAACCATCCCAATAAAATTCTCTAAGCTTTCTATTTCCCCGGTGAAAAATGCAATACGTCCAATCAGCGTCGCGTATAACGGGGCATGTGATGGATCACGGGGATTCCTTCTCTTACCTCATTTTCTCTTTGTCACAGGGCATCTCTATTTTCTCTCTAACTAGCGCCTAGTCCCTCTCCATCAGCAACACAGGAGACCATTATAGAGACGCCTGCGTAGGAGGCTGTAATGATGTGTTTTTTTTATCCAAACAGACAATTCTGGTTCCATTTACCCAAGAATAAAGCTGTGATTACACAACACTTTTTACTGTGAAAAATATAACCAATCAGAATCAAGGTTTGAAAATTTCCGCCAATCAGACATCGAGAAATAACACTTGATTAATTAGTTTCCCGGGCGGCAGAGAATGTCGTCGAGCCGCTTTGTGCCACTTGAATGCTCTCTTGACGAGTTTATTGAAAAACAATCAAAGAAAATTACTTTGAGTAAAATAATGAGAGAACTACTGATCATGACCCCTTGCTGGAAGAGTTTTTGAAGACAAAACAAGTAGTCATGAAGACAAAGACGTCGAAACTATTAAACAGAATGAATTAATTGGTTTCTGCTCTTTTTGTCGAAGCAAAGAAAAAAGATGGACAAGACTAGTACGAGCCAACGACTTTCAGACAACGGCTTGAGTTCGTAGTTTGTTCGTCGAAGTCTCGTAGACATTCCATAACCCCCCAAAAAACACAAATTTATTGAAAATGTCTTACTTTCACTCAAATGGTAATATTAAACCAGATATCAAAACGAAATAAAAAATGGTGAAAATCGAACATACAAGAACTCACTACACCTCTTGTTTTTTTCGATCTCTCATCGTTCTCACTTCGTGATACTTCGTGCTTTCGGGAGTCACGGACATTCTTACACACCCGATGACATATAGTGCATGCGTTCCTGCCTTTACAAGGCAGTAACCACAAAAATCATTAAGGGAAGCCATTCAAATGTTAACCAATTAAAAATCGAGACGCGGCACTTTTATGCAGACAATTTTCCGGACTGAAAAATATTCTACATAAATACGCGACACACTCTTTCAGCCACGCAAATACTCACATTTCGTTTCTATCAAAGCAAGAAGCCTCCAAAGCGAACACTTGATTTCTTTTTTGGGGAAAAAATAAAACATAAAAAACAGCAAAAGAACAAAAGTCGAAAATGACAAAAGCCAATAGTATGGCAGAGGATGCTCCGAATGAAGAAGTGATTTTGAATGTTCAGACGGATTCATGTGAGTCAAGTGTTGCTCCATTGTTGTGTAATCAAGAGTGTTGTTCTAGTTCTCAGCTCAAAACTCCACATCAACCAGCAAATTTCAAAGCACCAAAACAAGGGTCGGACATTCCAGGAAAAGTGGAACAAAGATTTTCCTTGGATAACAGTTTGCAATACAACCATTTAAGTTACGGCTGTAAGGACCGTTGGTGAAGCTTTCATGATCAACAATTCGCCGGTCACAAAGAATATGCTATGTGAAGTCCACAAACTGCTGAGGCTATATTTGACTGTCTCTGTTTCTTCAGCAACATCTGAACGAAGCTTTTCCTCTCTTCGACGACTAAAGACATATCTACTGTTGGGGGACACTCGGTAGAGACTTTTACTTGATCTTGTTTAATTCAACTCAACTTTCAACTCAACGCTTTTACTCTTCTAACTAACTACAACCAAGAATCAAGGAATGAACACACGGTAACAACTACAGGGATTTACAGAGCCAGTAGAGCTTGAAAGAGTTTTCCCAGAGACAGCGCGGCTTGTCGTTGGTAATCCAAACTAGGCTAGTTTCATCGCCAGTTTTCTGTACTCGGAGTCCACTCAGTTCAGCTCACTGTGTTGCTGTAGTCCCTCTTCAAGCGAGTAGGAGTGTGTTCGTGATATCGTGCAAGTGTTAGAAAGGTAGTCCTATTTATACTGCTCAATTAATATTTAACTTTGTTCAGTAACCTGCTAAAGATGAGATAATGTAAAGTTAAGGAATGCGTAAAACGGTACAAGTAACTTTTAGCACTTCTGGATCAACGAAGTCACAACAGTTATGACTAGCATTACTAAAATATTCATAGCTTGTAACAGGTGTTTTTGAGGTTGAACAAAAAATCAGTAAAACATCAAAAATCTGCTCTGTAACACTACGAAGTACTATGGAGCAAAAGGGTCTGAAAAGTTGTCTTTTGTTGCACTGCCACCAGTCATTTACAGACACGCCCGACATTGTTCACATTGCCAAAGAATTTGTTAATGTGAATGAACAAGGTTCAATGTATTTTGGACATTTTTCAAAATGAGTCACCCCACGATTCAAAGGGCTCCGCCGCCTCTGAGAACAAGAACAAGAACAAGAACAAGAACAAGATCATCTTCCTTCATCCCACTTGTTGTCCCGCGATTTTAATTTGTTCTTCTACAATTAAATCTTCTATAAATCTTCTATAAATCTTCTATAAATCTTCTCTATATAAGAAGAAGAAGAAACACGTAGTATCCGAAATTAGGGACCGTCCGGAATAGAGGGGTTTCACGGCAGACATATGTTTGTAGTCAAAACAATAGTGATTTTCTTCCAAGAGAAATAAAACCTTTTGTTATTCAAAAACTTTCTATTGTACTTGCCCACAAACATGGCTGCGATGAAATCCCTCTGTTAGGGCAACGCACTATAGCATGATTTGCACTATATAAAACTGTTAAGTCTGCGATTTTATGTGCCAGTGCGTCAAACCAACTACAGGCAGTCCTGCAAAAATATAGAATAGTTTGAGCTTTGTAAAATGAATAGGCCTTTTGCATGAAACGGTCACATGGCATGGCACTAGCTAAATCCGCCATACTGGATGGCAAAATACGCATTGCGACGTTGAAAACAAAGACAAGTCAAGGTTAACTAGCTGGGGTCCTTTTGTTTTTGAGGCTGTTTACATTCCTTTGCCATCCAACATGGTGGAATTTATACATGTGACCGTTTCGTGCAAAAGGCCTATTGAAAACTAATGTCGATGAGTCACGGTTTGTAAATTCATAAAGATGCTAAAGAGATTTTTCACTGTATGACGGTACATTTCTAGACCAACTCCACACTGTTCTTTTTAAAATTGCTCATCGTACTCAAGAAAATAGCTTACGCCGCTAAGTACTGTACGCAACGCTGATTGGAGTATTGCTTTTTTCACCGGTGAAATATAAAGCGTAATTATTAGAGAATATTATTTGGATGGTTTATGATATTGAATTCTGGTTATATATATAATAAATAGCTGAAAACATCTATCGACTTAATTAACAGATTAATTGAAATATTGTTTATAGATCTCGTAAGCAATAGACCGTAACTCAGTAACTCCCTGCAGCTTCGACTCACACATTGACTCAATAATGTATTGAGTCATAAAACGGATTCTGCTGATAGATACTCTATCGAGCTACTAAACTTCCTAGCTGCCAAACGTGTTATGTTCAAGAAGGTAAGCTAAACTGTTAACATATAGGTAAACATCACTCTAATGGGTCTACAACTCATCCGAAATCGAAATGAATAGACAACTAAGGAAGTGTTGATATGGTCGTTTTTATTTTCCAAACACCGAACAAGTTCTATTTCTGACTAGCAAATCATTATGATGAATCAACACACTTGACTCGAAAGTCGTCTAAGTTTTTATATTTATTTGATGGCCTGTTAAGACTAATTTTCTGTGCTGCATGCAATCAGTGAAACTGCAATGCAACTGAAAAGCTGTTGAACGGCATACAATGGAAACGTTTACCTCCAAGAAACAGACGGATCTCCAAAGGTAGCTCTAGAGTCCTTAACTGCATTCAACGAGTGTATAAGAATAATTATGATTACTAAGGCCAAGTTCAGACGTCGAACTTTTGCCGTGTCGAATCTAATAGTTGCATTTTGTAAATGAGAAGTGCGGCGTCTGAACCTATTGTGTTTGACAGATTTGATTAAGTATTAAAGTGAAAAATTCAGTTTAAATCAAATTTGTCAAATTCATTTCGTTCAGAAGCCGCACTTCTCATCTACAAAATGCAATTATTAGATTCGACGCGAAAAAAGTTCGACGTCTGAACTGGGCCTAATATGCATGATTACTAATTGGCATGTTTATTACTGTTGAACCTTTCTAAAACACGAGTCCATCATGACGTCTTGTTTTCTCAACAACGCTTTACCATTCTGTAATCTTAGACAAGGCGCAAAACTGAAAAAGTCGATCGCAAAAAGTGCAGAAGGCATTTTGGGGTAGAGGCTGGTAACATAACTATTCTAAACCTATTTTTCATGCTGAATCCGAATATGACTGTTACCAAGACGTATTCTGCAATCTTATACGTGTAAATGACGTATTTTGTGAATTGCTACAGTCATTTCTACTAACGGCTTTTTCATGTAATTTCAAAAGTTCCCAAACTTAAAAACAATTACCATAGCTGGAAAGAGCATATCAAAATCAGCAAAACTGTAAAGTTTGAAGGATATCAGTTGAAAACTGAAGGAGATACGAATTTTCAAAAATCGAAATTTGTTAGTATCTCTTGCATAACTGTAAGTGTTTTCATACAAAATTTCGTTTTGAAGAGTTAGCAAGAAGTTCTTGTTTGAAACGTGCGAAGATGGCGAAGAAAACGGCCAGATTTCTCATTGAATTGTTGAGTCTCAAAGCTTTTCATTTTCATAATATTCGGGCTCGAAAAACAGACTTGAAAAATAAAACGAAATTTCATGTAATTGCCTGGAGTTTAAAAGATTGAGTAAACTGATGCTTGATCTTCTTAGAAACCAACATAGAGGACCTAAAATGCCAAATTTACGTCCAATAATTTATAAATTTGATTAGTTCTTGCAAAAAGTCCTTTGAAAAGGCATTAAAAAACTTCTTAATTAAGAATCTCTTTTCAACCGGCTTCAATATTTTCCGAAACTAGTCGACGTTGAGACTAAAAGTTGGGGGGAGAATGCTTTCTGAAGATACATTGGAGGGAGGGGTGGGAAGGCCGTAGGGGAAACACAAAACACTTGTTACGCGACACTTTTCCATGCATTTCATGCTCCTAGTGATTTTGTAGTCTATTAATAAGTTTGGCAAGGGACTTTTTGTGACGTAGATTTCTTATGACAATTTTGTTATGGCTAGTTGTTGGACCTCGCAGGGGCAGGACCAACTACACAAAAATGTGCTAGCCTAGGCATTTATCCTAGATTTTATATTTCATCTCAGTTCTAGATTTGTAGATTCGGAATAGTCCCAAGCCTTTTATTACCAAATGGTTTTGTAGGTTTAGTACGTTAATGTGTGAAAGAATCTTAGTATATACTCCAGTTTTTGTGGTTACAGGCTTGCAAAGCCGTAACCTCTATGTCATCGTGTGTGTAAGCGTGTGTGTAATTCGGGTTTGCCGAAGTTGACACGAAGTGATATATTCGGCAGGCATTCGGAATTGACTGGAGGTTTATACTTAGTCAGTTTTAGTCGATTTTAATGATTGAAATATAATTCACTCCAAGAAATATCGTCTTTTCATTATCCATTATTGCTCTTCTTATATAAATCTCTTCATCTACGTGAACTGTGTTGCACATTTTTCGATAAATATGGCGTTTACGACGATCCGGCCCGAAAGAGACAGGAAACCCAATGCTAGTTGTTTGATTTTGTGATGTATTTTACTGAGAAGTATTTGCCATTTATAGTCAATAGTTGCGACTATTATATGAATATTTCTGCTAGAGTGAAAGTTTTTTCAAGTTTTTTTTGATAAACATTGGGTTTACGAAGACATTCTGAACGAACTGAGAGAACCTGTGGAAGCATGGGCATTTATACTAACCGATTGAGAGCTTGATTACACGGGTGAGTTTATACCGCTTTGAATGAAATAATATTGTGCTATTTTGCCTACACAGCCAGATGTAGTTTTCAGCGATGTACACAAGCTCTTTTCGATTTATGATTTTGCAGATTTCTGTAATGCTTGTTGAGAATTTCGGTGACCGTTTGTAGTTTGGATCACGGCGTTCGATTCGATCGTCGATCGCACTGACGATTGTTGGTTTTACGCTAGTTAGTGCAGCATTTTAAAATACAAAAGTTTCCTATATTTCTTTGCATTCCTGCCATTAATTTCACTGTTGATTAAGTTTGAAACCTCGACGTGTTTACTCTTAGGTTTAAGTCTGGGTGAGTGAACTGGGTTTTATTCAATTAAATATTTTTAATGTTCAAATTAAATTTACTTTTCTTGTGTGATTGGAGCCTCTGTGTGTCCTTGGGGATGTCTATATAATGTTTTGGAAACTTTTACTACCTCTCGATTGAGGCGTACTGACCTTGTTTTTATGGCTATTGCCTATGTAATAGGCAAAGCCATTATGTTATGGTGATGTCCATAAGTAACAATAGAAAACTTCGGAACCAATCATCGAGCGCCTAAGTAACAATAGAAAAACTTCGGGACCAATCATCGAGCGCCTAAGTAACAATAGAAAAACTTCGGAACCATGCAATCATCGAGCGCCTAAGTAACAATAGAAAAACTTCGGAACCAATCATCGAGCGCCTAAGTAACAATAGAAAAACTTCGGAACCAATCATCGGCCTCGTGAATTCATCGTGGATGCCAACCGCATATGGTTTTGAGACAGATTGCTTTTTGATATATAAAATATTGTATTACAGACACAAACTATGTATCATATCATTAACATAAACATGGCAAGAAAACTGATAAAGTGACCGCCATTCTTGGGATTTTATACAGGAGTGAACTCTAATTTCAATGTTTTTCTTTTCTAGTTGTGTACTACTAAATAGGGAAGTTTAAGGGAAGCAAGGGTGGCCGAGCGGTGAGAGCGCCGGTCTGTCACCGCTGTGGTCCCTCGTTCAATCCCCGGACGGGGCATCACATGTGGCTTGAGTTTCTTGTTCGTTCTCTCCCTTGCTTCGAGGGTTTTTTCTCCGGGTTCTCTAGTTTTTCCTCCCTCAGTAAAAATGAACTAGTTTCGATCTAAGCTGTGCTCCGTGATCAGACATGAGTCGTATGGTGGCTGCTACGTGTATGTGTATGTAAATTTGTATGTAAATGTGTGATTGTTCAATTGTTCGTAATGAAAGCGCCCTTGTATAAACCTTCGACTCGATCACGTTGAGCTGCGCCCTTCGTAATCCAGCACTTGGCTGCGAGGAAGGGTGATGAGCTACCCCAAATTTATTTATTTATTTATTTATAGTAAATAGTAATTGTTTCACAGGTTTAAAATTGAAAACCATTTTACCATTGGTGTGGAATATTGATAAAATGAGATATTTATATACATTGTCTGTAATGAAATTGTATTTATCATTCGTTTGATCTATAGTGTCAAGTACGGTAGACAATGCGGCACTTTTCAGGTGACCTTTGACCGTAATGCAACGTACAATGAGTCTGATGCAACGTCACACAATACATATACAGCCGGAAACCAATTTCACTCCAAAAAGCGTCTAGTAATCAGTTTATCCTACGTCTTCAGCAATAAATTCAGGTTTTGGCCGTCATGCACGCTACAGTGAGTAATGTAACGCTCCATATCAAAGTACGCATGTTATTCATTGAAAAAGCTCTGAATTATGCAATAGCCATATGTAGTCATAGACTGCCTATTTTTGTTGTTTTGTTTTAAAATTTGAAATGTCACGGTGATGTCACGCAAGGTGTGCAGAATCCCATGAAAGCTTGAAATTTTGATTTTGTGACAAAGAACTTGCATGTGTGTGCTTTTGCTTTCATGTTTAATTTTCATGAACTGTATTTAATTACTTCAAATTAAATTTATTTGAATAATTTTGTAATCTTAGAGCAAACATAGTTAAACTGTGAAATATAATCAAAGTAATTAATACTAGTCTAACTAATTGTAAAAATTCTTTGTTTTCCATATTTGGCTAGCCGGTACAATTTCACAGATTAAGTGCAATCACTCTACTTAATCTTTCATGGTTTTAGTCATTACATATATTTCTACAGTTTTGTTATCTTTTCTCTCGACTCGTTGTTTTTTATTATTTTACCTGTAACCACATGTCCTCTTAGAGGGCTTTAATTATATTATGACGCAATTATAGGGTGTGATTGAAATCCAAGCAAGATTGACATTTAGAAAGTAGAGTCCATAGTACAAATGAGACTCCATGGTCAAGGTTGTGCAAGAAAGTTTAATTGGCCGGTTCAGATCTGAAGATTCTGGTGTGCACTTTGATTGGGTATGCCTGACAGTGTAACGTGAGTCTTGTTTGGGTTATGGTTCTACCTGCTACTAGATATATTGGTGTAATAAGCTTTGTAGGTCAGTCGATTGTAAGTTGCTTGCGAGTCGTTGCTTAATTGGTGGCTAATAATTGTCAGTCGTTAGTGGTTATCGTATTGTACATTGTTCAAGCTTTAAAGGCCGTTCAAATACAAAGGCCTACAAATTAACAAAGGTATGATTTGATGTTGCCGTCAAAGTGATCCCGGACTAGTTCCGTAACACAATAGTGCCCAGTGTTCCGGGGAACACAAAACTCGGGGGAACACAAATCCCTGTGACACCGGTCTAGCTCTGTAGACTTCTTCAGGGAGTTTACAATAAACTAGTTAAAACTCCTGTATTAAATTAAAAGACTAACTATCCTTAACTACGTATAGGATGTAGGAAACTTTAAATACAGGATTTTTAACTTGATCAGTGTTTATTGTAAAACTCCCTGAAGAAGTCTACAGAGTTACAAAAACCTAGCATCCATAGTGCTGCTCACTGGTGCTCTTGAAAAAAATTGAACAGAAATTGAAAAAATCGAAAAAATGAAAAACGGATTGAAAAATTTAGAAAAAATTAAAAAAAACCTAGTTAAGGAAGTTTACTAGGCATTTATTAGGAATGAGGAAAAAGTCAAAGCCAGAGGAAACTTAATATAAATTTATACGTGCTAACCGTTTAGGGAAATAATACATGAAAACTGATATGAGACCACATCACACTGATCAAGTCTTAGTAACAAAAAACAACACTAGTTACATTCACTTTAAGATTAAGCGTATCTATGTTCGTGATCTCAGTTCTTCTTTTTCCCCATTTTGAACAACTTTGTTTTTAAGTGATTCGTTTGCGGTGTACTGTATGATGTGAAATACGAGTCGTGAACAAACTTCACTGGCCAGTTTTAAAGTGATTATGAATGAGTAATGTTGGATATCAAACAATAGGCCATATGCACTAACAGGTCACGTGACCCCATCTCCCCTAAATCAAGTAGCATCATCAAAATGATTTCCAAACAATGAAAGAGCACCTCGATATTAGTAAAAGTGAAAAGTTTCAGATCATAAGATGTAATACAGGAGAAATGACAGTAAATCTAAGATGGGACATTTTCTTAAGATTCATTTGGAAAAACCATTTGGATGGCAAGGTCGTGCCATCCATGCAACGCGCTTTTCCGATCGAATCTTAAGAAAATATCTAATCTTAAATTTACTGCTATTTTTTCTCTTATTCATCTTATAAACTGAAACTTTGCACTTTTACTAATATTGAGGTGCTCTTTCATTTTTTGGAGTTCATTTTCATGCTTATACTTGCTTTAGGGGAGATGGGGTCACGTGACCTGTTAGTGCATATGGCCTATTGTTACCAGGTTACCTTCATGGCATTGAAACCAATTTTTTCTTGAGGTTTTGTCATTTTAAAACTTAGGACTAGTATTACCTTATTTCATGAAATAGTAAATAAAAATATTAAAAAGAAGAAGAAGAAGAAGAAAAGGCACGAGAAAGCAGACTATTCGTTCACAAGCTTTTTCTTGTACGAACTTTCGCGCCATTTTCACGTTTTGATCACGTGATAAATCACGTGCTCGTTGACGCCGAAAAGGTGAATTGTTGCCTTTCGCGGGCTTCCTGTGTTTTTACCATTGGGTTTCCTGTTTATTGAAAAGCGAGGTTTCTAAGCAATTTTCAAGATGGTGGACAATGTGATGTGTTTCATAGCTACAATTTCTGCAAGTTTTGGTCAAATTTTCGACCGTTTTGCCGAAAAATCAGCAAAATGGATCAACGTGACTTCCAAATAAGCTAATGCCTGCCCAAATATGGAATAGAGTTGACTGCCGAGCGAATGACAACTTTTACTGACAAATTACCTGGCCAGTATCGGCCTATATTATTAATTGGATTTCCGGTCTCTATCAGTCTATTTCAGAGCGAAATACATTTCTGATAAATTACTATTCCGAAAGTCTCGATCCCTGATTGCTGTTGATTTGACTACGGATCCCGATCCCACGTCTGTGATCTCTGATCCCATGGTTTGTGATCCCCGATCCCATGGTTTGTGATCCCGATCCCAAGCCTGAGATCCCTGATCCCACGTACCATGTCACGGCCTGGTCAGCCGGTTTACACAATATCGCAATCAGTACCTTTGTCATTAGGGACCGGTCATTATTTACAGGGAGGGGCTGGTGGAAATGAGAAATGTGATGCACAATTTTTGATGGCCCCACCCCCCTTTCCACATACATTCTCTTATAACAATAATGCAGTGTGTGTATGAAAAATGATGCCCCCCATATTTCCACCAGCCCCCCCCCCCCCCTGTAAATAATGACTGGTCCTTTAGGTCATTACCTGGTCTTCTTGCACGTTTTAGGTATCCGCTACTTCGAAGGAGAAACATCAAGTTAGCTTCCGAGGGACATATCACCGTTGTGAAGGTAAGTACACCTATCGTATAGGTGAAGGATTTTGATATTAATTTTGCATTCTGACTTTTATTCGCATTAGTTCAGTTGAAAATTTAAAGATTTTTGACAAACTAATTTGGATAGTCTAGACGCCGTCAGCCATACATGGAGTACTACCCGGAGTACTACTAACGACCTGATACCTGTTATATGAACCGGGCTAGCCCGGTTAAGCGGGCTGACTTCTTTTGCTTTATGGCCCCAAGGAAAAAGACTAAACAAAAGAATTCAGCCCGTTTATGAACCAAACCGGTTCATATATAAAGGTTCAAGACATAGGGCTAATTCAAGACCGTCTTGAATTTCATTGAAAGTCCCGAGCCAATAGTTTTGAACCAATTTAGAAACCTCCAACCTATATTTCATGTTTTTGAAAAAAAATCAAAAATTTATGATTTCTTTTAGATAAAAACCAGGTTTAATTTAATTTATGTAAATTAGGATGTGGGGGGTGATGGGGGAGATATAGCTGGTACCTTTTAGGGACTGTTTTGGGGTAAATAAACTACCTAAAATAAGCATACGAACGTACTAGTGCAAAGAGTACTAAGGAATACACAACAGTGCCCTACTGTGTACTAACGTACTAGTGCCGAATAGTACTAAGGAATACACAACAGTGCCTTACTGTGTACGAACGTACTAACGTACTAGTGCCGAATAGTACTAAGGAATACACAACAGTGCCTTAATATGTACGAACGTACTAACGTACTAGTGCCGAATAGTACTAAGGAATACACAACAGTGCCTTAATATGTACGAACGTACTCACGTACTAGTGCCGAATAGTACTAAGGAATACACAACAGTGCCTTACTGTGTACGAACGTACTAACGTACTAGTGCCGAATAGTACTAAGGAATACACAACAGTGCCTTACTGTGTACGAACGTTTAGTCTTTTTCCTTGGGGCCATAAAGCAAAAGAAGTCAGCCTGCTTAACCGGGCTAGCCCGGTTCATATAACAGGTATCAGGTCGTTAGTAGTACGTTCGTACATATTAAGGCACTGTTGTGTATTCCTTAGTACTATTCGGCACTAGTACGTTAGTACGTTCGTACATATTAAGGCACTGCTGTGTATTCCTTAGTACTATTCGGCACTAGTACGTTAGTACGTTCGTACACAGTAAGGCACTGTTGTGTATTCCTTAGTACTATTCGGCACTAGTACGTTAGTACGTTCGTACACAGTAAGGCACTGCTGTGTATTCCTTAGTACTATTCGGCACTAGTACGTTAGTACGTTCGTACACAGTAAGGCACTGCTGTGTATTCCTTAGTACTATTCGGCACTAGTACGTTAGTACGTTCGTACATATTAAGGCACTGTTGTGTATTCCTTAGTACTATTCGGCACTAGTACGTTAGTACGTTCGTACATATTAAGGCACTGTTGTGTATTCCTTAGTACTATTCGGCACTAGTACGTTAGTACGTTCGTACATATTAAGGCACTGTTGTGTATTCCTTAGTACTATTCGGCACTAGTACGTTAGTACGTTCGTACATATTAAGGCACTGTTGTGTATTCCTTAGTACTATTCGGCACTAGTACGTTAGTACGTTCGTACATATTAAGGCACTGTTGTGTATTCCTTAGTACTATTCGGCACTAGTACGTTAGTACGTTCGTACATATTAAGGCACTGCTGTGTATTCCTTAGTACTATTCGGCACTAGTACGTTAGTACGTTCGTACACAGTAAGGCACTGCTGTGTATTCCTTAGTACTATTCGGCACTAGTACGTTAGTACGTTCGTACATATTAAGGCACTGTTGTGTATTCCTTAGTACTATTCGGCACTAGTACGTTAGTACGTTCGTACACAGTAAGGCACTGCTGTGTATTCCTTAGTACTATTCGGCACTAGTACGTTAGTACGTTCGTACATATTAAGGCACTGTTGTGTATTCCTTAGTACTATTCGGCACTAGTACGTTAGTACGTTCGTACACAGTAAGGCACTGCTGTGTATTCCTTAGTACTATTCGGCACTAGTACGTTAGTACGTTCGTACATATTAAGGCACTGTTGTGTATTCCTTAGTACTATTCGGCACTAGTACGTTAGTACGTTCGTACATATTAAGGCACTGTTGTGTATTCCTTAGTACTATTCGGCACTAGTACGTTAGTACGTTCGTACATATTAAGGCACTGCTGTGTATTCCTTAGTACTATTCGGCACTAGTACGTTAGTACGTTCGTACACAGTAAGGCACTGCTGTGTATTCCTTAGTACTATTCGGCACTAGTACGTTAGTACGTTCGTACATATTAAGGCACTGTTGTGTATTCCTTAGTACTATTCGGCACTAGTACGTTAGTACGTTCGTACACAGTAAGGCACTGTTGTGTATTCCTTAGTACTATTCGGCACTAGTACGTTAGTACGTTCGTACATATTAAGGCACTGCTGTGTATTCCTTAGTACTATTCGGCACTAGTACGTTAGTACGTTCGTACACAGTAAGGCACTGTTGTGTATTCCTTAGTACTATTCGGCACTAGTACGTTAGTACGTTCGTACATATTAAGGCACTGTTGTGTATTCCTTAGTACTATTCGGCACTAGTACGTTAGTACGTCCGTACATATTAAGGCACTGTTGTGTATTCCTTAGTACTATTCGGCACTAGTACGTTAATACGTCCGTACATATTAAGGCACTGTTGTGTATTCCTTAGTACTATTCGGCACTAGTACGTTAGTACGTTCGTACACAGTAAGGCACTGCTGTGTATTCCTTAGTACTCTTTGCACTAGTACGTTAGTACGTCCGTACATATTAAGGCACTGCTGTGTATTCCTTAGTACTATTCGGCACTAGTACGTTAGTACGTTCGTACATATTAAGGCACTGTTGTGTATTCCTTAGTACTATTCGGCACTAGTACGTTAGTACGTCCGTACATATTAAGGCACTGTTGTGTATTCCTTAGTACTATTCGGCACTAGTACGTTAGTACGTTCGTACATATTAAGGCACTGTTGTGTATTCCTTAGTACTATTCGTCACTAGTACGTTAGTACGTTCGTACACAGTAAGGCACTGTTGTGTATTCCTTAGTACTATTCGGCACTAGTACGTTAGTACGTTCGTACATATTAAGGCACTGTTGTGTATTCCTTAGTACTATTCGGCACTAGTACGTTAGTACGTCCGTACATATTAAGGCACTGTTGTGTATTCCTTAGTACTATTCGGCACTAGTACGTTAATACGTCCGTACATATTAAGGCACTGTTGTGTATTCCTTAGTACTATTCGGCACTAGTACGTTAGTACGTTCGTACATATTAAGGCACTGTTGTGTATTCCTTAGTACTATTCGGCACTAGTACGTTAGTACGTTCGTACATATTAAGGCACTGTTGTGTATTCCTTAGTACTATTCGGCACTAGTACGTTAGTACGTTCGTACATATTAAGGCACTGTTGTGTATTCCTTAGTACTATTCGGCACTAGTACGTTAGTACGTTCGTACATATTAAGGCACTGTTGTGTATTCCTTAGTACTATTCGGCACTAGTACGTTAGTACGTCCGTACATATTAAGGCACTGTTGTGTATTCCTTAGTACTATTCGGCACTAGTACGTTAGTACGTCCGTACATATTAAGGCACTGTTGTGTATTCCTTAGTACTATTCGGCACTAGTACGTTAGTATGTTCGTACATATTAAGGCACTGTTGTGTATTCCTTAGTACTATTCGGCACTAGTACGTTCGTACGTTCGTACATATTAAGGCACTGTTGTGTATTCCTTAGTACTATTCGGCACTAGTACGTTAGTACGTTCGTACACAGTAAGGCACTGTTGTGTATTCCTTAGTACTATTCGGCACTAGTACGTTAGTACGTTCGTACATATTAAGGCACTGTTGTGTATTCCTTAGTACTATTCGGCACTAGTACGTTAATACGTCCGTACATATTAAGGCACTGTTGTGTATTCCTTAGTACTATTCGGCACTAGTACGTTAGTACGTTCGTACATATTAAGGCACTGTTGTGTATTCCTTAGTACTATTCGGCACTAGTACGTTAGTACGTTCGTACATATTAAGGCACTGTTGTGTATTCCTTAGTACTATTCGGCACTAGTACGTTAGTACGTTCGTACATATTAAGGCACTGTTGTGTATTCCTTAGTACTATTCGGCACTAGTACGTTAATACGTCCGTACATATTAAGGCACTGTTGTGTATTCCTTAGTACTATTCGGCACTAGTACGTTAGTACGTCCGTACATATTAAGGCACTGTTGTGTATTCCTTAGTACTATTCGGCACTACTACGTTAGTACGTTCGTACACAGTAAGGCACTGCTGTATATTTCTCAGTACCATTGGACCAAACTGGAACCCAACTTCTCTTTTACCTTTTCCAGTGTAGCGGTACTTTTATTGTTATTGAAAATGTCGTTAGTCAGGTTTTCCGCTGTACTTACGAAAAAATTGCGAGAACTCATTCCTATTTTGGGCATGGTATATTTACTCGCACGTTTTTGTACTGCAGTGAAGGTCCAATGGTAACGTATTATTGAGGAATGACGTTTTTAAACAAAACAAAAACAACGAAAAAAACATATATAATACTTCAGTTCGTTGAACACTCTTAAAGACTTGTTCTGTCCCTGCCTTGTAAAACTAAAAACTAATAAACCAAAAACAGTTCAAAAATGGACTAGAGAAGCAATACTCCAATCCTCCCCAAGATTTCCTTGGTGTCTAATCATAATTCCCACGCGCTTGTATAATTCAACCTTACACGTTATGCATCTTCAATTTCTTTATTACTAAAAAAGACATTAACTTTATCACCAAGACACCATGTTAGACGTTAAAACTGGTCTCTGTGTAATTCCTGATGATTGGACCTTGGAAGATTTCTTGAAATCAAGAGTTTCTGCGCCTGGAAGACGGGTAATTATCCATATTCAGGCCTACTCTGTGCCCTAAAGTCGCCTCAAGTCGCACGTGCACAAAGTCGCCTTAAATCGCACAAAGTCGCCTTAAGTCTCATCGACTTTTTGGACAATTTTTGCTTAAATCGCCTAAAGTCGCCTTACGTTGTCCAAAGTCACGGCGATTTTAGGGCCCAGAGTAGGTTTATTTTTAACAAATAGAACAGCTTTTTCAGTGCCCCGTTCAATAATACGGCACTTAAGAAGTGAACAGAGCACGAAAGAAGAGTACGGAGAGTACGAGCTTTAGTCGTCGGCCAGTCTTCGGCTCCCGTTTGCTTTCTCTCTTCCCCAGTCCCCTCACGAGGGCCGTCACGCAGGCTACGAACACCAGAGAATTCTTGCCACAAACAAAAATGTTTATTTTTCTCTGTTCACACAGGACGAAGACGATGGTTTTTATGTTGCCAACATTGGTCAAATAATTGCGAAATACCACGAGGTAGGAAGCTAAAGTAGAAGCACTAAAAGCGTGCCAAACTTTGCACTAGGGTGGCTTTCATTAACCCGTGAAACAAAGTGTAATTATAATAGTTAGAGTGTAATAGTCAGATAAATACAATAGAAAACAAAGGAATTAGAGTGTAGTAGTGTCTAATACGTCAAAGTGCATTTCATGGGTTTATGAAAACCACTCTATTCAGTACTATCAAGAGACCATAATACTAAGAGAGCGAAGCTCAGTATTGATGTCTGTGCGATGTTCCTGGCGACTAAGGCTATTTTTAGTAATTTCGCCATCGCGCGCGCAAGGCTCTTAAATTCAAACTGTCCCGTCCGCGCGCACGTCAAAAATCAAATTCTATTGGTTGAGGGCCTTGCGCGCGCTATGGCGAAGTTACTAAAAATAGCCTTAGGCGCCACGAACATCGCACAGACATCAATACTGAGTTTCGCTCTCTTAGTATTATGGTCTCTTGGTACTATCTAGTAATAGTGCTAGTCAAACAATAGAAAATAGAATTAGCATAAAATATGACTAGTACTATTTATGTTGCACTCTTTTAATCTAGTGTTTGTACTCTAATTGTCATTGATGAATTTCCAATACATTCATGGATTGCCTTTCCAACCAGTTGACTGAAAATTTCAATCTTTGTTTTAATTTATTCCAGTGGACTGAGCATCTTCCAAGGGTTAAGCCTTATTATGGTTGGTGCAAATTTTACTGTGTAAAATCAAAACAAACAAACAAACAAACAAACAAACAAACAAACAAACAAACAAACAAACAAACAAACAAACAAACATATAGAGGATATTACAAGGAGGCGCGAATATAAATTTATCTTCGAGTGGCAAAACATAAATAAATTTCATACCTTCAAGACGCCATGTAATCTTTTTATGATATAGACAGAAGTTAATTTTTTTTACCCGTTTTTACTCACAAAATGACCGCGCGAAAGTGAAAATGACGTCTTCAATAACTTCATGCACTATTGAAAATATGGAAACTGTCATCCGAATATAGTTTTGTATGAAATCTGAGTAGCAATACATGCACAGATGACGTCAAAATGTGGTGAGAACAAAAGCACGCCACCAGAAGTCGAGTAGTGTGACTGTTGTTCTCACCACATTTTAACGTCTTCTGTGCATCCATTAGAGTACAGACCCACGGAAAAATGGAACCTATGTTTTATATAATATTCATCGAAACATTTCAACCAATCGGAGCGCGCGTAAGATTCAGTACATGACGTCATCTATGCGTGTGTACTGTAATCACGCACAGCTCTCGATCAATCAGAGCGCGCGTAATATACCAATTACATAATCCTCAGAAAACACTCGTGTCTATATAATAATATTGCTTATGCTACCAACAATGGAGTATTTTTATTTTCAGCGGTGAAGTGTAACGATGATCCCGTGCTTATCACTCTTCTGTATAATCTTGGAGCTGGTTTTGATTGTACCAGTAAGGTAATATACCCTTACGGAGTTTCTATGTATCAATGGGCCCTTTGCAACTAGAGGTCACGTGACCTTATCTCCCCTAAAATAAAGCAGCTTTGTTAAATTGAAATCCAGAAATGGAAAGAGTACCTAGTAAAACTGCAACAAAGTGTTAGCTTAATAAAGAAACAACACGAAAGATGACAGCAAATATAATGTTAGATAATTTCTTTTAAGAAAAAAAAAAAAAAAGATTTGTTTGGAAAAATGCACTGGAGAGCAAGGCAAACATCCAAACTTGAACAAGCCGTCATTATGCTTCTATGACATCTCATGACCTGAAAATTTATACTTTTTACTAATTTCGAGGTGCTGTTTTCATTTCTAGATTTCATTTGAATGATGCTGCTTGATTTAGGGGCGATGAAGTCACGTGACCTCTAACTGCAAAGGGCCTATTAGACAACAGAAAGCCGCGCGTCTATGGCGTTGTAGACCTGAAAACTATCAGTTGACAACTGATGAGACAGCTGCATTTGTATCTTTTTGATTCCCCAGCACGCATCCATTCTACTTCGTTCTATTTCTAAAAACTCATTTCGTAGTTTCTTTTGTATATTATTTCTCCATTTTTAGAAAGAGATTGCTCAGGTGATTGGGCTGGACATACCACCTTCTGAGATAATTTATGCCAACACTTGTAAAAAGATGTCTAGTATTCGGTAAGAGACATATAGAACATATGTAAAAATGTTTTCAATAAGCCCGTAATCAGCCAATCATGGCACGCGTAAGATATATTATAACTATGACGTAATCAGATGGGCGTGCAACAGGGAGTGTAAGCTTAAAAATATAATACCATTTTGATTTGTGGTAATGGTGTTTTCCCGCTGTTAATACAGCAGATTTTGTATAAATGTGAAACGGACCGCGCCGTCCGTGCCATGACCGTGTCAGTACCGTGATGTTTATAAAAATATTCAAAGTTCGTGTCATGACCGTGCGGTGCACAGTCATACGAAATGTAAAGGCGTCGATGTGGCGGCATGCAATAAACACTACACGTCCATCGTAAGGTTTCACTTTGTAATAAGTTGTAAAGAATGAGTAAAATCCTAAGCGAAAACATATACAGTTACAAACTTGCAAAATAAAGAGCAGAAATAGCAAAATAAAGAAAAGTTTACTCACCAAACGATGGACACACTACACAAAATGCACACGATGCCACATGGCTTGCGCCCGCGCTGTTAGTAGGTTAGCGGACACACAAACACGTGATACAAGCGGAAGTTAAAGATTAGTAAAGCGGAAATGCAAAATTACAATTCAATTGTTGAGGAAACAACCTCAACATCCTGGGGGGTCGGGCCGAACAGAAACAATGCATCACTTAAAATCTTGATTAACAATCAATGTCAACGTCTATGGTGTCCATATACTATTCCATAAATCACTTAGAGTCAATAATAAACAGTCACTTGATATTTGACATGTCCAGGTTAAGTAAATGTTCAACTTTATCTCTTCATGGTGACTCTTCGAGTAAGCATAACTTGTTGATGGGTCGGACCAATGTGGAACCTTTGGTCTTTAGCTCTGCCATCCTAACATGATTATCCTTGCCTGGGAAAACTTTGATCACGCGGCCAAGTAGCCATCTGCTTCTAGGCTCTGTGTTGTCAGCAATGAGTACGAGGTCGTTGATCTTTAGGTCTTTTCTTACTGTCGTCCACTTCTGACGATACTGGAGTAGAGGCACGTACTCCTTAATCCATCTGGACCAAAAGTGATTTGCAATGAACTGAGCGTGTCTCCATTGCTTTCTGCCATACAGGTCATCCCTGTTGAATACTCCTGGTGGTGGCGTGACGTTCGAGCGCAACAGCAAGAAGTGATTAGGTGTTAGTGGTTCCAGGTCGTCTGGGTCGTCACTACTTGGACACAACGGACGGTTGTTGAGGATCGAAACTGCTTCACTGAACACGGTGCGCAGCGTCTCCCAGGTAAGAGGTGCACTTGGATTTCCAAGAAGTGGTGCCATCGTTTTACGTACACTACGAATCAGTCTCTCCCAGACTCCAGACATATTACTGGCAGTTGGAGGTTGGAACTTCCACTTTGGGATTGGACAGCTATACCATTCACATCCCTTTGAATGTAGTTCTCTTCTGATAAGTTCCTCGTTGAATGCCTTGATTGATACTCTAAGCTCCTTGGCTGCTCCGGTAAAATTAGTGCCATTATCGGACCATAGTTCCTTTGGGCATCCACGAACGGCAATAAATCTTCTCAGGGCTTGTATGAAGACATCAGTTGATAGCGAGCTTGCATCTTCAATGTGGATAGCCCTCGTAGTGAAGCAAACAAATATGCATCCATAGATCTTTTCTGTGGCGCGTCCCCCTCTTCACATAGAAGGGACCGAAGTAGTCAACTCCGGTATAGGTGAATGGAGCTTCGTATGGCGTGAGACGCTCCTTTGGTAGATCTCCCATGGCCTGTTGCATCAGCGGGGCGTGACGTTTACGACAGTCAATACACTTGTGTAGAAGCCGTCGCACCAGCGACCTGCCGTTGACGATCCAGTATTGCTGGCGTATTGTAGACAAGACGTGCTCTCGTCCTGCGTGGCTGAGTATCTTGTGATAATACATTACGATGAGCTCAGAGATGTAGTGGTTCCTTGGAACAATCATTGGGTGCTTGAGGTCTGGGGGAAGTGGTGCATTTCGGATTCTTCCGCCGACGCGCAGAATTCCATCCACCATTGTTGGGTTGAGTGCTGATAACGGACTTGTTCTCTTCACTTGTCTTTGCTCTTTCAATGCGTTGTATTCCTCTGGAAAGGACTCTGCTTGTACTAGACGTATTACCTCTTGTGTTGCATTCTTGATCTCTGATAGTTGAAGAGCGCTTGGCAGAGGTGGTGATTCCCCTTTCACAGCCTTCACGAATCTCAATAGCCATGCCATCACTCTCAGTAAGCGAGACCATGACGAATAACGCCTGAGTAGCTGGCTGACTTGTGAATCAATTGGTACCGACGAGGTTGTTGCGTTGTTGCTGTGTGGTGTACTGTCTTCTACATTAACTACATCTTCTTGGGGCTGTGGTTCCTTGCGTGGCCACTGATCTTCGGGTTGCCAGAGCAAGTCAGGTCCTGTCCACCAGCGACAGCCTTCCTTGAAGTAGACGATGCTAACACCCCGTGAACCTTCATCAGCTGGATTTTGAACGCCAGGCACATGGCGCCACTGCTCGATTGAGGTTGCTTCGTGGATCTCTGTGATACGGTTTGACTCAAACACTGGAAAGCGTCTTGTCTTGTTACGGATATACTGTAGGGTCGTCAGAGAATCAGTCCAGTGGGTGGTCGAGTCGATAGGCAAGTCCAGCTCTTTCAGTAACGTGCGGCTTAGACGGGTGGCTAACACAGCTGCTTGTAGCTCCAAACGCGGCACAGTCCACTCTTTCGCAGGAGCGTTCCTGACCTTGCCCATAACGAATGAGCAATAGATCTGTCCCAGTTGATTCAGCATCCTCAGATAGGCCACTGCTGCAAGTCCCCTTCTGGATGCGTCAGAGAAGACGTGTAACTGGATGCATGAGGGAGAGTGGAGACTTTGGGACTTGAAGCATCTAGGGATGTGGATATTTATTACGTGTGGTATGCCTCGTAGCCATTCTCTCCATAGTGACATGTAAGGCTCAGGAACCTCTTCGTCCCACGACACCCCAGTGCGCCATAAGTCCTGGAGCAGGATCTTTACAGGTAATGTGAGTGGGGCTAGGAACCCCAAAGGATCAAACAGTGAACTGGCAACAGACAGAATCCCTCTCTTGGTAGGTGGCTTGGAGCTAGGCACGAATTTGAAGCCGAAGGCGTCAGTCTCAGCATCCCAGTATACTCCAAGGGCGCGTCCAATTGGTAACCGGTCAAGATCCATGTCAAGTTTTGGATCGGCTCTGTCCTCCACATTGATAGAGGCCAACACTTCACGACAGTTCGCGGTAAACTTCGAGAGGTGAAAGCCACCTTCTGTTAGCAGCTCGACCAGCTTGGTTGCCAAGTTTATAGCACGTTCTTTGGTTGACGCGGACTTAAGAACGTCGTCCTACGTAAAAATTGCGCTGGACGGTTTGCACGACGTCCTGGTCGTAGGAGCTTTCGTTGTCTTGTGCGGTCATCCTCAAGGCCTTGTTGGCGCAGCATGGACTGGATTTCGCACCAAAGATGTGCACGCACATCTTGAACTCCTCAGGGGCCTTTTCTAGATCGTCGCTTGTCCACCACAGGAACCGTAGCGCGTTGGTGTCTTCCTCAATGACTTGGACCTGATAGAACATGGCCTCAACGTCAGCTGTAAAGGCAAACAGCTCTTCTCTGAATCGTAGCAAAACTCCAGTGAGGTCGTTGATAAGGCATGGTCCTTGAAGGAGGTTGTCGTTGAGCGATGTCCCATGATACTTTGCGGCGGCATCAAAGACCACTCTGATCTTGTCTGGTTTGTTGGGGTTGCTAACCGGATGATGTGGTAAGTACCAGGTCTTGTCATTGACTTTTGCTGCTTCTTCCTTTGATAGCTTCACGGCATACCCTTTCTTTATGTAATCGTCCATCACCGCCTTGTACTTGTTGAAGAGTTGTGGGTTACCTTGAAGACGATTCTTGAGATGTTTCATCCTTGCTTCAACTAGAGGTCGGTTGTAAGGGAGCTGAGGCTTCAGCTCCTTCCACAGCAGTCCCATTTTGTAATGGTTTCCATCTTTGCATAACGTTTCGTTAACGATCCCCATAGCTCTCTTGTCCTCGATGGACATCGGTTTACTAGTCACCATCTCTGCACCATATGACTCCACCTTCCAGAATCGCTGAAGTTGCTCGTCCAGTACACAGTCCATGGTGGTTACATGGTTGGTGTTCGCAGCATCCCCGAGGACGCCCTTACAGGCACCGCCGAGAACGCTCCAGCCAATGCAGGAACGTATTGCAAATGGCTCATCACGACTACCTCTTCTTACTTCAAGGGGCACAAAGGCCTCATGAATGTTAGTTCCAATTAGCACAGAGATTTTCTTTCTCTCTACTTCCGGGAAGGGGACATGTTGTAGGTGTGGCCAGCTAGTCCCCTCCTTCAGAACTTCAGTATGCTTCAGTGGTATAGAAAGGTCTTTTATCGCCCAGGCAGAATCAGCAAGGATACCCTCATCTTCACCAGCATCAACAGATGACATCTTGAATTTGACCTTTAGTCCATGTTCCTCGACAGCTGAGTCGCTTACGGTGGATAAGCACAGTTTACTTGGGGTTCCTTTCATCCCTAGCAGAAGTGCTAGTGATGGGTCTATCATTGTCATGTCCGAGCCCGAGTCGAGCAGACCATAAGTAGTAATCGTATTTCCGGTCATACTTGTAACTCGCAGGGGAAGTACCTGCAGGAGGACTTCTTGAGAATTTACCTTTGCAGACACGCAAAAGTTTGCTTTTTGAACTTCAGAAGTCGATTGTGGCGTAGAGTTGCGAGCATTCTCTTCTTTCTTTTCATAGTGTAGTAGGGTATGGTGCGGCTTGCCACACCCATTAGCACGACATCGATTTGTAGACTTGCACTGCTTTGCGTGATGTTTAGAGCTCAAGCAGTTGAAACAAAGGCGATTGCTCTTTACAAAGTCCGTTCTTTCACGAGGACTCTTTGCCTTGAAGGCATCACATTGGTACAGACGATGATCCTTTGAACACTTTGGACATGACTCCTCCTTCGTTGCTGTTGTAGTAGTTGCAAATGCAGACACTTTATGAGTAGGCTTGATTGGCTGTCTAATAGGTGGCTTGGGCGTCAACTGTGAAGATTGTAAAAGAAATGGGTGGTTGGCCACGTGCGCTCTGTCTCGAAGGAAGTCAACGACATCCTTAAACGATGGCATTGCCTTTCCTGTTTTCTCTAGCTTACGTAAATGTTCAACGAACTTTCCCTGCACACCTTTGGGTAGGCGTGACAGTAGTTTCTCCAGGTTGTCCGTGTTGACTTCTGAGAGGAATCCCATTGAGGCAAGCGTATCGTAGTTTGCCTGCACTTCATCGGCGAGACGCTGTAACGCCTGATGGTCGGTCGCACTGATTGGAGGTCCCTTTGTCATAGAGTCCACGCAAGCCTTAACCACTTGGTAAGGACGTCCAAATCTGTCTTCTAGGATGTTTAAAGCCTTCGTAAGACCTCCTGGTATCGTTTCATAGCGCTGTACCGCTATGAGAGCTGGTCCCTCCAGGAACTGGAGTAGTCGAGTCATCTTTGTTGTATCATCCAAGGGCTTTGCTTCAACAAGCTGTTTGAACCTCAGGCGGAATGCTGGGTATTTATCCGCTGAACCATCAAACTTCAAGACTTTAACTGTTGGAAGGTCACGTGTTGCGTTCATCCTATCCATAGTAGCTACGAAGGTCTCGACCATTAAGGTGCTGTGGTCGGCAAGGGCAGGCGTTTGATGCGTGGTGTTTTCACCGGCTGGTGGGCGAGTTGTTGTCATCTTGTCACTTGGCAATGATGGAGGCAGATTCCCTTCGATTGATGTCAAAGTGCTTGATTTCGTTTCAACATCTTGAATTCCTGTTTTCAAATTATCCTTGTGGTGTAGAATTCCACGTTGGGCTTCCTGTGTAACACATTCTTTACCAGCTTGACATTCCTTTGACTCTTGAAGCTCGTTAATCAGGCCTTTAGACTCCTTCGCTGGAAGTTGCATTTCACCTTGTCCACATTTATCAAAACCCGGTTGGGCTTCCTGTGTCACACATTCTTTACCAGCTTGACGTTCCTTTGACTCTTGAGGCTCGTTAATCAGGCCTTTAGACTCCTTCGCTGGAAGTTGCATTTCACCTTGTCCACATTTATCAAAACTCGGTTGGGCTTCCTGTGGTGTAGTAGTTTTCTCTTGGGTTTGCTCTGGCGAATGTTTCTCAGTCTCAGGGGTGACAGGAAGTGTAAAGTGGACATTGGGTGGCGTCACAAATGGTGTTGATGTTTTAGGAAGAGTAGCACCCACTTTAGGGGTCACAACGTCCGCAAACATGGGGGGCGGTGGTATCACGGTACAATCATCCAAGTTATCACATATGTTTTCATTTTCTTGCTGATGCGTTGTCATCATGGGATCATCACTCGATAGCGAGTGGCCCACAGTCTTAATCACAAGTTGTTTGCTATTTGAACCCACGATGGTGTTCTGGAGTTCAGACTCACTTCGCTGAATCTCCAACTCTAATTTTGAGATTTCGGACCTCACTGCATCCGAAATGAGCACGTTTAATTTGTCGATGTAGGAAGAAACTCGTTGGTTTTGAGCACGATAATTTGTGTCAACGTCGATGTACTTGTCACAGTTCTCATCTAGAAGTAAAGCATAGCTCGCACAACAGCCTTTGTATTTGTTAAAGGCTTCCAATAAACGCGATTCAAGTTGTTGTAGGAGCTCAATGTTAGTAATGTCAGTCAATTTGTCAACATAATTGCACACCTTTGTGATTCCGGCCAGATATCCACTTCGAGATTTGTCCAATTGACGTATCCTTTCGTGTAGAACTCCTTGATCCATAGTTCAACAGAAGAAGTCACAAACGACCACGAATAAGTCCCATAAAGTTGCACAAATAAGCATTTAACACGAGCCAGTAGTAGAAGTAAACACAAATCGATAATGAATAAGTCCACCAAAAAATGCACAAATAAACGCTTAACGAGCCACACAAGTGTCGATCTTCTAGCAACGAACGATTCCAAGTATAAACACGGTTTGAGTAGGCAAATAATCCTTTCTCGTTTGGATTTTACGCTGTAAAGGCGTCGATGTGGCGGCATGCAATAAACACTACACGTCCATCGTAAGGTTTCACTTTGTAATAAGTTGTAAAGAATGAGTAAAATCCTAAGCGAAAACATATACAGTTACAAACTTGCAAAATAAAGAGCAGAAATAGCAAAATAAAGAAAAGTTTACTCACCAAACGATGGACACACTACACAAAATGCACACGATGCCACATGGCTTGCGCCCGCGCTGTTAGTAGGTTAGCGGACACACAAACACGTGATACAAGCGGAAGTTAAAGATTAGTAAAGCGGAAATGCAAAATTACAATTCAATTGTTGAGGAAACAACCTCAACACGAAATCTACACGACTAGTATCTTATTTCAGACTCAGTTTAGCTGCTTTGAATTGATCATTTCTTAAACTTGTTTTCAAGCTTTGCAAACATGAACGACGTCAACTTCATGACATTTGACAGCGAGAATGAACTGTACAAGATTAAGGAAACAAGCCCCACAGCAAGGTACATATATCGATACATGAGAACGAACTATGAAATGATCATGAACACGTTGTATACCTATTTCAATTAATGTTGTCGGCAAAAGCTTACGCGACTCACCCGAAAGGAAGTATGGGTAGAACTTTACTGAAGCTATATAAAACCACACAAATCAGCCATACGACAACTCAAAATAGCTTACCTTGACCTTAAACACTAAAGAACTTCACTTGCTGATGCTAAAATCAAGACCAAACCTGAAAAAAGTCATTTCTTACCTACTACCCAAACTCCTTTTCGGCCTTGTCGCGTAGGCTTGAGACCTCTCGTACGACAACCAAGGAAACTCAAGCACCTTGAAAACAGACGGAACGCTTCTCGTAACTTATTTCTGTAACATTGCGTGCAGCAATATAGAGGCTTGCAAACATTACGTGATGGCAGCCATGACAGGAGGTACAACAATGAACAATAGAGTCTTTCGCCCCCTGGGAAACTGAGCTCTTTTTCATGTAAACCAGATTAGTGCAGACTCTATTGTTCCTGCCTCCTGTCATGGCTGCCATCACGTGATGGTACAAAGCCTCTACTCCACCGTGTGTCCAGCCCTGCAAGAGTTGCGCCCACTGCACCAGTTGCAGTTTTACGGTCAAGTTCTACTTATGCACAATTTTCTGCAACATTTCGCAAAAAATGCAGGGCTGGAAACAAGGTGCGACTAATTTCCGCGCAACAATTTTGCAGAAAATGTTGCGTCGTGTGGCCGACCTTTTTATGACTAGAGAGCAGTTTATTTCTTTTATTGGAATTTCATGTCTGTTCTTTCAGACTTCTTCTTCGACTGCGTCCACAAAATTCAAAGGCTTTGCATGCATTTGTAAGTAAAACTATAAATACAAGCAAGAGACCATAATACTAAGAGAGCGAAACTCAGTATTGATGTCTGTGCGATGTTTGTGGCAACTAAGGTTATTTTTAGTAACAACGCCATCGCGCGCGCAAGGCTCTCAAACAACAAAATATGACAACCTCGTTCCCAGGGCCCTCTCACCGAAGGAGAGAGAAAAAGAAAAAGAAAAGAAAAGAAAAAGAAAAGACCCTGGGAACGAGGTTGAAAATATGATTGCCAAAAGGAAACGGTCCCGTCCGCGCGCACGTCAAAAATCAAATAATTCGAGAGCCTTGCGCGCGCGATGGCGTTGTTACTAAAAATAACCTAAGTCGCCAAGAACATAGCACAGGCATCAATACCGAGTTTCACTTCTTACTATATATTATGGTCTCTTGATACAAGCCGATTAAAAAAACAAGAAATAGAAAAATTATACAAAACAGACTCGATGTAAACTAACGTTTCTGCATTAATCGAGTCTACTCAAAATACCTATACGTTTTGGAGGGTAGCTATTGTAATTCAATTCAAACAAAATCACATCAATGACCAAGCAGCTCATAAACCTTATAAAGATATCTACAAAGCTAAAAACATAGCCAACCTACACTTCACCAAGATACACTTTACTTGCCACATACATAAGTATCAAGACGAAGCTATGTGCATAAAGCTCAGTCGTTCGTAACAAGACAAGTTTTAGCACGTAACCTCGTTCTAAATCCTTTGTATGTGGCAGGTGAAGCATGTCTCGTAACTGGATTATTGTAACAGTCATGTTCAGTGTATATTGAAAAGTCTATAAGCAAAACTTGAATGACTATCTAAACAGTGGCGCAAGGCATTATGGGTATGGAAAACAGGGGCGTATCCAGTATATTTCAAAGGGGGGGTCACACTTTCCATTTTCCACCAAAGGGGGGTCACACTTCCAATTTCTCAATCTTTCTCCAGTCAGATTCTTTTATTTCTATCATCTTTTTGTTTTCAAAGGGGGTCACGGGCACCCTGGGACCCCCCTGGATACGCCCCTGGGAAAAGTAAAGTGATTGCTATAAACCCGTGAAATAGTTAGTAGACAGACAGACACTAGTAGACCATTTTCCCAGTGTTTTTGTCTGTATTTTTGTGTGTCTATTAAACTATTACACATGAAAATTCAAATTTTATTTCACATGTACAGGTTTATACACCGAATCGAAATATGGCGGCAAATTTGAATAACTATTGTTCAGCTGGACTGACTAGCCTCGTGTTCACGTGGAAACACAAAAGCGTTTTCACATGAATGAGAGGCTAGTCAGTATAAAACAATAGTTATTCAAATTTGCCGCCATATTTCGATTCGGTCAATTGTAATCCCTTTAAAACGTTTGTTTTGTTATCAGGATAATGCCAAATTTGGATGTACTTTAGAAAGCGCTAGTGCTTTGTTGAGTACTGCAAAGTCTCTAAATTTGAACGTTATTGGAGTAAGGTAAGAGGACGAACATTAAATTGAAACGTCGGTCAGACGTACCATGCAATATCATGTAATAGTGCACTCGAGGAAAAGTACATGAGTGCAAAAAATCGGGGGTGAATAGCGAAGGGGAGTTTCAAGACCTAACGCTGAATACTGAAGAATATCTATCATTCATACAAACCCTTCGCTATAAATGATTTCAGTGGCACTGTGCAATGCCCGGGGGTGGGGGTGGGGGTGGGGGGGGGGGGTGGGGGGTACTCCATCCAGTTCTGGGTAAGGATGTGCCGCTGAGCCCCTCGAACCCTGACCCTGTTCCAAAAATTTCCAAAATTGATACCCTGTTCCAGAGTAAATGCCTGCCTCATTTCATTGCTTCCGGCCAAGTTGACGTGTCGTTAATCCCTTTTAGCCCGGCCTCTTAGACGAACTTTGTTAAATAGATACCCTGTTCCAGAGAGTAATTACGATTTTTATATACCCTGTTCCAGAGTAAAATCGCTGAAAACCCTACCCTGTTTGGCGGCACGTACCCGTATAGCGAATATAGGGGAACTCCCCCCCCCCCCCCCCCCGGGGTGCAATGTATTGTTTGCTTGCTTGTTTAATTGTTTGTTTGTTTGTTTGTTTGTTTGTTTGAAATAGCTTTACATGACGGAGAACATGTATATCCAGAAAGTGTCTAACTATCTAACAAAGATTTCAAGCTGTGGCGACGGGTTGTTTGTATATATTCCAACCTATTTTTCTCTTCATTTTTAGTTTTCACGTGGGTACTGGTTGCTATGATGCAACCACCTTTATTGAGCCAATTGAGTCTACACGACATGTCTTTGATATTGCCGTAAGTATTTATTTATTTATTATTTATTAACTTATATAGCGCGAATATCAATTGGGATATTTTCATCCGCGAAGTAAGTCAAATGATTGGGCAGTTTTCGTATGACTGTGAAACTGCACGACACGGTAGCACCGACGCGGTCATTGCACGGCGCGGTCCGTTTCACACCCAGTCATACGAAAACTGCTCTATCTAATACAATTGATTTGAGAAATGCTTCCCTTCGGTCTCCTTCACGCCCCCTTCCCTTCCAACTCCGCCTTCTCCTCCTCCACCCAAAAACATGACTAGCAATCGGTATTGTCATGAGACTGAGAAAGCTACAATGATACAATATTCGAAACGTGATTTTTTTCCGTTCATGGAATAGAACCTTTCATCTTTACATTATATTCTGGCAGTTAGTCTATGGTGATCTTTTTCACTTTCAGAAAGGAAAATTAACCCAAAAATCTGAGTAAATTTACCATTTTCAGGTTAAATATGATTTCGACTTTACCATGTTGGACATAGGTGGTGGATTTCCAGGTGATGACAGCGAGTATTCCTTTGAAAAGGTAACGAGATTCCTCTAAACCCGCGTCCTGTGTTTTTGCTATTTCTGAGCCATTTTCAAGATGGTGGACAATGTGATGTGTTTCATCGCTACAATATCTGCAAGTTTTGATGGAATTTTCGACCGTCCGACATTATAATTTTCGACCGACCGTTTTTTAACATGGCAGCAAAATCAACAAAATGGATCTACTTGACTTCCAAACAATGTAATGCATGCCCAAATATGGAATAGAGTTGGTAGCTGCGAGAACGACACATTTTTATTAGGAATTGTTTGATATGAATCATTCAGTTTCTAAAGATTAATCTCTCCTGAAAGACTTGCAAAAAAGCTTTCACATCTGACTTAGATTGTTCTTATATATAGATGTGTGACATTATCAATAAAAGTTTGGATAAACATTTTCCAGCAAGTAGTGGAGTGAAAGTGATCGGAGAACCTGGTAGATTTTTTCCTGCCTCAGCTTACTATCTTGTTACAAATATCACGACCAAAAAGACATGCGCAGTGAAAGACATAAAAGACGAAAGTAACAACAATGGGTGCACTACTCAATTTACCAACAATGACAAGGTAACCATGGAAACATGAAATTGTTTTGTGTTTAGGGTCTAAGTGCTAGTGATGTTAACTGGCAAATGGAAAAAAAAATTTAATACAGTCGTCCACCACCCCTCCCCCCTACGAGGAAACAGGTCTCTATCTAAACCCCCTTTCCCCCCCCCCCCTCGGTCCTGAACCGCCATCGACGCAGGCTAGAGTTCGTTGGTTTGGAACATACAGCTAAACCTGGTTTATTTGTTGAATAATAAACTCAAAAATAAAGTGTCGTTTCAGTTTTCTTTAATATTACTCGTTAGGTTTTCATGTACTTTGTCGATGATGGCATCGCAAACTCGTTTGCTGAAACTGTTTGGTTATCGGACTACGAGTACAGCAAACCTTTACCCCTTATCACTAGCAAGTCTTCCAAGAGAGATGTAAAACTTCATCTCAGCAGCGTATGGGGCCAAACCTGTGCAAGTAGAGATTATATAACAAAAGAATGTCTATTGCCTGAGGTAAATGGGAATCCAGAGTGGAAAGAACTGTTATTCTTGTTTGTTTCCTCCCTTCTTCAATTCCCTTCCTCCTTTCCTCCATTCCTTCCTTCCTTCCTTTCTTGCTTGCTCGCTTGTTTCCTTAGTTGATCATTCTCTCCGTGCTTCTTTCTTTCCTTGCTTGCTTCTTTCCTTGCTTAATTTCTCACTTCCACCCTTTCTTGTGCATTTGTTTACTTGCTCTGTATCCCTTGTTAGCCTTTTCCTTCCTTAATTTCTTCCTCCTTGCTTGCTTGTTTCCTTCCTTCTTGTTTATTTTCTTCCATTCTTTCTTTCCGCTTCGCTTGCTTGTTTGCTTGCTTGAGTTACGGGTGACGAATCAAAGGGAAATGTAAATAATCGGCTAAAAATCGTTTTGTGGTTTTAGTCTTTAACATCAAAATATTTTTAATTATTTTAGATTTGCTAATACAGTCTGATCCTAGACCTTATATAAGTGACTGAACTGTACCAGTTGAGAGGACAAAGTAAACTAGTGTATCCTGTCAGGAGCCCTGATCCTGTAAATATACTGTTCAGCATATTTCATAATCCAATTCCTTCCTTCCTTCCTTCCTTCCTTCCTTCCTTCCTTCCTTCCTTCCTTCCTTCCTTCCTTCCTTCCTTCCTTCCTTCCTTCCTTCCTTCCTTCCTTCCTTCCTTCCTTCCTTCCTTCCTTCCTTCCTTCCTTCCTTCCTTCCTTCCTTCCTTCCTTCCTTCCTTCCTTCCTTCCTTCCTTCCTTCCTTCCTTCCTTCCTTCCTTCCTTCCTTCCTTCCTTCCTTCCTTCCTTCCTTCCTTCCTTCCTTCCTTCCTTCCTTCCTTCCTTCCTTCCTTCCTTCCTTCCTTCCTTCCTTCCTTCCTTCCTTCCTTCCTTCCTTCCTTCCTTCCTTCCTTCCTTCCTTCCTTCCTTCCTTCCTTCCTTCCTTCTTCTTTCTTTCTTTCTTTCTTTCTTTCTTTCTTTCTTTCTTTCTTTCTGTCTGTGTCTGTATATGTCTGTGTATTTTGCTCAGTTTTTTCTGATATATCTGATATATATATATTCAATATATTGTATTCTTCCAGATGTTCGTCGGAGAATGGTTATATTACAGCAACATGGGAGCTTATGGAAAAGTACATGCCAGTGGTTTCAATGGATATACCACCGACAAATGCGTTTATCATTTTATTTCACATTCAAAATGGTATGACATTTTGATGGCTTACTGACATTTTATTGGCTTACTGACATTTTACTGGCTTACTGACATTTTATTGGCTTACTGACATTTTATTGGCTTACTGACATTTTATTGGCTTACTGACATTTTATTGGCTTACTGGCATTTTATTGGCTTACTGACATTTTACTGGCCTACTGACATTTTACTGGCTTACTGACATTTTACTGGCTTACTGACATTTTACTGGCCTACTGACATTTTGATGGCTTACTGACATTTTACTGGCTTACTGACATTTTACTGGCTTACTTACATTACTGGCTTACTTACTGCTTTGACAACGCGCTCACTTACTTCCAACACGAGCTGAAAACGGCTACTTGCGCGCGGCTTTCAACATAAGTAAAAGAAAAGGGGGCTTGCTCGTTCCAGATGTAATTCCTAAACTTAATGAACTTATGCCACGGACGGTTCAATCCGTACCGACAGGATACGGAAAGTACAGCTAGCTGAATTAAAAGTACTGTACGACTTTCAGTACGGTCAAAATCTTACTATAACCTATCTGCAATACAATTGCAGTTGGTATTAGGGAGCCGTCACGCGTACGTTTTTATCGGCGCGCGCCGTCATAGATGAAATCTAGAACGTGAGAAAGCTTCAAATGGCGTTCTAGCGACAACGGGAATCTCATCTCATTAATTTGAAACTGATATCATAAAATGAGAATGTAAGAGCTCTTCCTATAGTCTTGACTATATATACTTTATAATTTGATTGAGGTTTGAATTTTTTGTTTTCAGGCAAGGATTCTGTCAATTCTTCAAAGAAGTAAAAGTACAGCACCTCTAGTTAGCTAATTTCAATACCAATTTCACCAAAAATATAATATTTAAGAAACAATTAAGAGCCTCGAGATGACACTATGTCATGAATGAAAACAGTTCCGTGTTGAGGAATGTGGCCTAAGATGATTATAAATCTATAATAAAACGATTCAAATAATTAGTGTAGTCAAAGATGGTGCAAAAAGCAAAACCGTTTATCAGACATGCATACTAACAGTCAAAGATGATGCAAAAAAACAAACCGTTTATCAGACATGCACACTAACAGTCAAAGATGGTGCAAAAAACAAACCGTTTATCAGACATGCATACTAACAGTCAAAGATGGTGCAAAAAACAAACCGTTTATCAGACATGCATACTAACAGTCAAAGATGGTGCAAAAAACAAACCGTTTATCAGACATGCACACTAACAGTCAAAGATGGTGCAAAAAGCAAAACCGTTTATCAGACATGCATACTAGCAGTAAAAGATGGTGCAAAAAGCAAAACCGTTTATCAGACATGCATACTAGCAGTAAAAGATGGTGCAAAAAGCAAAACCGTTTATCAGACATGCATACTAACAGTCAAAGATGGTGCAAAAAGCAAAACCGTTTATCAGACATGCATACTAGCAGTAAAAGATGGTGCCAAAATACAAACCGTTTATCAGACATGCATACTAACAGTCAAAGATGGTGCAAAACAACAAAACCGTTTATCAGACATGCACCCTAACAGTCAAAGATGGTGCAAAATTAAAGCGTTTATCAGACATGCACTAACAGTCAAATATGGTGCAAAAAACAAACCGTTTATCAGACATGCACACTAACAGTCAAAGATGGTGCAAAAAGCAAAACCGTTTATCAGACATGCATACTAACAGTCAAAGATGGTGCAAAAAGCAAAACCGTTTATCAGACATGCATACTAACAGTCAAAGATGGTGCAAAAAAACAAACCGTTTATCAGACATGCACACTAACAGTCAAAGATGGTGCAAAAAAACAAACCGTTTATCAGACATGCACACTAACAGTCAAAGATGGTGCAAAAAAACAAACCGTTTATCAGACATGCATACTAACAGTCAAAGATGGTGCAAAAAACAAACCGTTTATCAGACATGTGTACTAACGTCAAATATGGTACAACTCCATGGATGCTACAGAAAATGAAAAGGGTTTATCAAACATGGAATCTAATGCTCAAAATTGGTATCATTCTATGAATCTGACACAAAAGAGGAACTGTTTGAAATGAAAAAATCAGCTGGCCATGTCAGCATGGATTTGATAGAAAAGGAAAAAACAGTGTCTCAAAAAGCTCGATGTAGTTGATTTGAGTGAATGTACAGACGTCTACAAGTCGAATATAATTGAACGCTAAACTAAAAGGCCAAAAGCGATCCCTTTTGTCGACAATCTACAGAATCCCACGGGAGGGAGGGGGGGGGGGGGGGGGGGGGGGAATACTCCCATATATTTGCTATACGGGTATGTGCCGCTGGATAGGGTATGGTTTTTGGCCCTGCTGTCGTAAACAGGGTATACATTTTACCCGAAATTGTCTTAAACAGGATGTCCAATTGTACATGACAAGAAAATCACAAGCCATATCATGTTTTTGTGTCTTAGATAGGGTACTGTTCTTAAAATAAGCAAAAAAGCGCCTCGCCGTGCGATATTACCACTGACTTGCTGACAAAGTATATCGTAGTATAGTTATCTCTTTCGTAGCCGTTTTTCGTCTCATCACGCGACGGGTCGATTTTCTTCTCATTTGTCTTGAATAGGGCAGGATTTTTTCACTTTAGAGTGTCTTAGATAGGGTCAGGTTTCTAGAGCTCTGATGGCACACCCCTATCCAAAAGGGGGCAGAGTACCGCCCCCCCCCCCCCCCCCCCCCCCCCACCGTGCCCAGCTCAGTTTGCAGCTTATTATTAAAGTATAGAATAATTCATGAAGGGACTGCCACCTTTTTAAGCTTAGAGAATACAGAGTAGCAAAGATCTTTGGTGTGACGAAATGCAATGTAAAGCCGGAACAAAAGGTCCGGGTATTCAAATTCTCATGGAATAAAAAAGAATGTCACCTATGCATGAGTAGATAACATCTTTTCCAGTGTTTGCATGCTTTTTCTCTGTTTGAGCCTTTTTACGTTGTTGTATTTTTCCTTCTAATTCCCCCTAGCTTTCCCTTCTCCCCTCCCCCTTCCCCTCCCCTTTCGCCCTGGGTTTCCTGGGGCGATTTACATGGCAGAAACGGCAAGAGCCGTATTGCTAATCATGCAACGATCCCTAAAGTCTAAAATACCCTTATTGGATTCAATTCACACAGTAACGTGTTGGTACTGCTTAATGTACCTTACATTTAAATTCAGCGCCCACAATATAACTCGAAAGTACGGCTTTCTGGTCCTTCTCACAACTTTATACTGACTTCGACGCGCGATATTTTCCCATCTGGGGTGCCTTCGATTTAAATAATTATTCAAAGCGCACTAGCGGTAGGTAGACTGCTTATGTCTCAGTTGTCTCAGTATTTCGGTAGTTGAACATGTACATAATTTTCATAAAATTTCTTGCATTCGATTTGCAAATGAATTTCAAGCCAAAAACACAGACATGCGCAGACAAACTGTATACATGCTACACTTGAGTAATTGATCGAACGGTCGTCACGAACTCTATCTCGTGGATCGTGGATTTTGCACGACTTATCATCTAAACCAAGTTGTTAAACTTTAAAAAAAGAGGAATCAAACAAAGGCTTTCAGCTATCCAGATGGCTGAATTGAAATCGGTAAGTAGAATTTACGCAAAATCTAGTTACTAAGTTATGAACTGTTTGCCCTCACTATACATATGTTAACAATTATGTCAACTTGACTCGACCAGCAGTTTTAGCCATGTTGTCCTTTAAATGCATAAATTTGTTTATAAAGTCGCTTTAAAATACTGATAATGAAGAGTTAGAGCCTAAGATATTTCAACGGTAATTGTTTTTATTTATTTATCTTGCTCACAGAACCATGCCAGCAATTTCTTGTATGTTTAATTTTACGTTTAATTCAATTATTATGAATACTTAATTGGGTGTGTAAAATCAACATTCGAGTGTTTTTGAAACCAAAGTTATCTCTTTTATGGAGAAACTAAACAATTGAGTCATTTGATAATAAACTTGAGCTCTACAAACTACATAAAGAACGACACAGATGATTAATCTTGTGGACGAGTTGACAGCAGACGTGTAATAACTGTTTAATGTTTCGCCAAATTATACCAAAATGAGCTTATGAAAACATTTGAATATTAATAATCAAAACCGATGTATAAGGTACTCAGAGCAAAAACGATTTACCTTGAAATATTTCGAGTATTTGAATATTAGTTATGCATGTACATGGCACCAAAAGCTTCAGAACAACACTGAGTTTTATGTAGTTTTTATTACATGATAAAATGGTAATAGTTTATTTGCTTTAAATAATTTGCTTTAAATAAGAGCTTTTTAGCTCTTTTTCTAAAATAGACACAACTAATTTATAAATTCAATGCAAATTACTGCTTGTACAGTTTTTTGCGGTATTTTGATAAGTCGAAATTTCATGATATTAATATTGCAAAACAGCGGTTCAACTGACTGAATCAAACTGAAACAATACAACTGAAACATCAGGAATTTTTTCATCTTTAATATAATATATTATAATATGATTAGTAATTTCTATGTATATTATTGTATGTAATTGTGTAATCTGATCCTCCTTAAATTATTATTATTATTATTAACAAATTAATTAATTTGGTGTCTAATTTGAGCCTCTCATTGTTCTGGACTGACTAGCCTCTTGTTCGCGCCAACTTTGCCAGGGTCGTTATTGAGAGTGGAGAGACTTGGGCAAAATTGTGGGGTAGTAGGGGAGGGGAGGGTACAGTTACTTCGGTAGAAAATGGTTGGGCATCGTTGCGCGCGGTTCCATGGCTCGGACCGTCAACCGGAGGAGTTAAAAAACATGCAACCCAAATCTGGAAATACGCTTTTTGTTACTGGAAATGAAATCCTTTTTATTAGGTTCCATTTGTAAATTCGTTATCAATTTTAAGTTTCAGCTTACAATGACGGACGATCCACAGTTAGAGGACAACCCTACGGAGAAGATCAATGATATTTCATCCAGTGAACAAGTCAAAGAAAACGATTTGAAGCAAAGAGTTAGCCAGTTTCTATCCCGGTATTCTTTTCAAGTTAAAGTGGTTGCTATAGCAAAAGTATTACTAACACTAGCTGTGTCAGGCAAGTTTATTTTTCCTTCTTTATTCTTTGTAGCCTTTTAGATTTTTGTCTTAGTTCTGAACGAAGGTCAACTTTGTTTTTGATTTAGCTATCATTGTGAGTGGCTTTGAAAAGGCGCTTCCATTGTTTGTGGTTGCCGTGGTGATGTGGTTCTTTGTGATATATATGTTCGTACGGGATTCCTGTGGTGAAAAGATCTACATTACGTGTATTTTGCCAGTGGTAGTGACGCTCAAGAGAAGATGGAAGATTTTAAAGTGGTAAGTTATCATGACTAAAGTCATAAAATATCTATCCTTCATGCAATATCAATTTTTTACAAGACCACTCCTAAACGTCGCACATAGCTTGCGTTGTTAGCGATTTGGAGTTTCTAACGCAAAATGGACGGATTTTGCAGACGCAACGCGAGTGAGAACGGCACGTGAGATTACAAATATTGTACTAGCTACAACGGCGTGCAGAACCTGTTGAGACGCTGCCCCCATTTTGGTCGAAATTCGCCACCCCTGTTTTAGACTCCCCCTCCCCCCTCTCTCAATGTTGAGAAGGCCTGGGAGATTCCTGCTAGGTCCAAGACCGAAATACATACCCATTTCAAGATTACATGGTGGGAATTGAATCACATTGTGTTCATTTGAGAGGACAGTGTCTCAACTATTTTGCGTGCCGTTGTAGCTGCGTGTACTAGCTGCGTGTACTAGCTGCGTGTACTAGCTGCGTGTACGTACTAGCTGCGTGTACTAGCTGCGTGTACGTACTAGCTGTGTGTACTAGCGTGGTGTATATCAGATATTTGGTAAACCTATTTGTGATATTTATTCTAGGGTTTCATTTGTAATTGTGTTAACTAGCTGCGTGGACTAGCTACATGTACTAGCGCGGTGTATATCAGATATTTAATTTGTGATATCTATTCTAGGGTTTTGCTGGTAATTGTACTAGCACTGTTTGCAGTATGGCTGTGGTACGACACTTCGAAGAAACCCCGTAAGCTGATCTCACTGCTCGGAATGGTCGTCTTTCTGGGATTGTGCTATCTCTTTTCTGCCAATAGAAGGAAGGTAAAAATTGGTCATGGATCGTTATAATTTGTTTTGTTTTTCTTCATTGGTTCCTCATCTTCACAAATTCGTGTCCGGTTACAAAAAATGTCTGACGTTTCGACAACACGATCCGTTGTTGCGGGTAACTTAATCACAGTTAGTAGTGAGTCAAAAAATGACTCCGTCAATCAGTCTGCCAATCCATCCGTCCGTCAGTCAGTAAGTCGGTCAGTCGAGCGGATAGACGGACGGTCGGTCGGTCGGTCGACTGACTGACTGACTGTACTGTCTGACTGACTGACGGACGGACGGATGGACGGACGGACGGACGGTCGACTGACTGACTGTACTGTCTGACTGACTGACGGACGGACGGACGGACGGACGGACGGACGGACGGTCGACTGACTGACTGACTGACTGACTGACTATACTGTCTGACTGACGGACGGACGGACGGACGGACGGACGGACGGACGGACGGACGGACGGACGGACGGACGGACGGACGGACGGACGGACGGACGGTCGACTGACTGACTGACTGACTGACTGACTATACTGTCTGACTGACGGACAGATGGACGGTCGGTCGGTTGTGTTGGTCGGCGATTATTATTCATTCGAATGTTTTTGTAATCAACCCTTTACCCTCATATTTTTGTTTTCTAGGTTCGGTGGCGACCAGTGCTATGGGGCATTGCTTTACAAGTCTTCTTTGCTTTTATTATTTTACGAACCAAACACGGATACTCAGCATTTGATTTTGTTGGCAAACAAGTCACAACTTTTCTTGAATATACAAACCAGGGATCGAAGTTTCTGTTCGGTAAAGACTACGAAAGGCATGAAATTGCTTTCAAGGTCAGCGGTTTAACCTAATGGTAACAATAGCAACAAAATATATTTTTATCGATTTTTTTGATATTTTCCTTATTTGCTCATGAAATCTTAAATTTTACGGAGCTACAACATCACATTTCTGAGCAGGAAAGTAAAATACTGTCCAAAGTGGACGGGCTGAAGAAATTTTAACCCCAAAAATGTACCAATAAAACAAGCAAACTTTGAAATTCAAATGGTATCGGTTTCTGTAAAATTACCAGCGTCCGATAAGCACGATGTCATACCTGTCCAAATAGGGGTTAAAGCTAGCAGCAGTATATTTAATTATTGTTTGTTTGTTTGTTTGCTTGTTTGTTTGCTTGCTTGTTTGCTTGCTTGCTTGTTTGCTTGCTAGTTTGCTTTGCTTGCTTGTTGTGCTTGCTTTGCTTTTGCTTGCTTTGCTTGCTTGCTTTGCTTGCTTGCCTTTGCTTGCTTGCTTGCTTGCTGCTTGCTTGCTTGCTTGCTGTTGCTTGCTTGCTTGCTTGCTTGCTTGCTGCTTGCTTGCTTGCTTGCTTGCTTGCTTGCTTGCTTGTTGCTTGCTTGCTTGATTGCTTGCTTGCTTGCTTGCTTGCTTGCTTGCTTGCTTGCTTGTTTGCTTGCTTGCTTGCTTGTTTGCTTGCTTGCTTGCTTGCTTGCTTGCTTGCTTGCTTGCTTGCTTGCTTGCTTGCTTGCTTGCTTGCTTGCTTGCTTGCTTGCTTGCTTGCTTGCTTGCTTGCTTGCTTGCTTGCTTGCTTGCTTGCTTGCTTGCTTGCTTGCTTGCTTGCTTGCTTGCTTGCTTGCTTGCTTGCTTGCTTGCTTGCTTGCTTGCTTGCTTGCTTTGCTTGCTTGCTTCTGCTTGCTGCTTGTTTGTTTATGCTTTGCTTGTTTGCTTTGCTTGTTTGTTTGCGTGCTTGCTTGCTTTGTTTGTTTGTTTGTTTGTTTGTTTGTTTTTACGAATCTGTTGTATACAATTCCGAATTATCTTGTACTTTTTACCGTTTTTCTAGGTACTTCCTGTCATTATATTCTTCAGTTCAGTGATATCAGTGCTCTATCACCTGGGTATTATGCCTTTAATCATTTCAAAACTCGCATGGCTTATGCAAATTACTATGAAGACATCTGGTGTCGAGTCCCTCACTGCCGCAGGCAATATCTTTGTTGGTCAGGTTGGTTGATCATCTAATCTCTTATTTGTTACCTTGGGTAACAGAAGCAACCTATCATAATCTATCGTAATACAAGAAGCAATCTATCATAATACACGCATATTGCTCAGTAAGACTCGATAACGTGTTCAAGAGACATAGACGTACGTGTGTCGGAAATGCACCGACCAATACAGAAATAGATTGCATATTTATACTATAATCACTGTGATCCATGATCATACCTTGCTTCAGGCCTTTATCCAACACCATAGAAAATACAGCCAAGCAGAAAGAAGGAAAACAGTCGATCAAAAAGAAGGAAAACCGTTGTATATTTGGCAGTATTAAACTGTCTCTTCCCGAGAGACATTTCGGTTCAACTTTCCCGCCATTGATCTTAGTCATCGCCAACTATTTGGGACTTTTGTGAGCCCACGGTCCTCAGCGGAGTTATTCATGAGTAACTCAAAAATGCATAAAATAAGTAAAGATACATATATATTGATTAAATAAGTGATAACTCCACGTTAAAAAACACAACATCAACCACTACAGAAAAATCCGAGCCCCAGGTGGGAACCGAACCCACGACCTTCCCATTCAAAAATGGTGTAAAATACATAGAAAATGCATAGGTTCAGAAAATTGAAAAATAAATAAAAACATTGTTATACATGATGTATTTTTTGCCCCCATGCCATCGAATTATACTTAAGCATGTCTACAGTTTTGAAAAATAAATCAATTTGCCTACTTGAAGTACTAAACTACATTACCTTCGCTCTCAGCTCAATAAATATGAACGAACTGTATGGGCGATTCGTGTTTCGCGTTTTCCCTCGTAAAAATATCTTCTTTTGAGTTCGATGATATGTGATCCACGGCATGTTGAAGTTGCCAACCCTCCCATCTAATAAGATATTCGAAGCCCTTTACACCAAAAAAATCACAAAAGTTTGTTTATAGCTTCATCACTCGAAACAACTGAATGAAACCGGGAATGGATATGTTAGATATCAAAAAATGCTACAACACTCACATGTTTCGCTTTCCTTCGGTGAATAATCCTCTCCACCATAAACTTTTGACTGTATGCTTTTCATTTTTTGCCTTTACAGTCATCATACAAAACAACACTGGACAAATTATGCAGTTGTTTATAGTCACATCCAGGATGTGACTCCCACTCGTTTGGCCGCCATTTTGAATTTGAGTCAGAAACCGCGGACCACAATGATTGCATAAGTCCCAAATAGTTGGCGATGTCTCCATTAGTCGTCGTTTTGGTTCATGTCAGATCCAACTTTGACTGTGAAAAGTCAGGAGACGAAAATATAAGAAAACAAGTAATGACTGACCAGGAAGCACGCTGTCATTCAAGCTTTCATTTGCATATTCAACTTATATAGAGGGATTTCATGGCAGCCATGTTTGTGGGCAAGTATAATAGAAAGTTTTTGAATTTATTAGAAAATATTTCATTTCCCATGAGAGAAAAGGTCTATTATTTTGACCACAAACATGGCTGCCGTGAAATCCCTCAATTGGAAGCAAGGAGTGGGATAAAATAGTTATACAATGGTTTCTCGTGGCATACTGTCAAATATCCCACTCACCACTTGTATTTTCTTTGTAGACACTATACTAGGTCGAAAATATAAGTTACTCGTGCATGGGGTAGTAGACGGTATTCCACGAGAAAGCACTGTATACTGGTCTTTATTATACAATTGTGACGTAAATTTACCAAATAAGGTATCGTTTGAGGGCCAATATGGGACGGTAATACCCTCTAGAAAACCGGTTTGCGTATTCGGCCCTGTATGACCTCAAGGCTTCAAACCGGTTTCTTTTTCCCGCGCGCACGCTGGTTTGCAAAAATGACTGTTTAGACATCCGGTTTGCGTATTGATAATCAAAATACTGTTAAAAACAAAGCGAAAAAGCAATTGTATTTATTTAACGTGTTTGTTTTATTTTTAAGACTGAAGCTCCTCTTATGATAAGGCCATTTCTGGAACACCTTACCAACTCTGAGCTCCACGCGGTCATGACAAGCGGCCTGGCTACAGTAGCTGGGGGTGTCTTGGCGATTTACATATCGTTTGGGGTCCAGGCCTCTCATCTTATGACTGCCTCGGTCATGTCTGCCCCAGCAGCCTTAGCGGTCTCAAAGCTATTGTATCCTGAGACCGAAATACCAGAGACGCTGTCGGAAGAAGGAATTCACATTGACGAAGGGTAAGGATCACATTTTAGCATTTTAAACTTTGTCTGTTTTATTGAAGACTCCAAGAGATTTCATATCACTTTATGACGTCATCAAAGATGGCCGTCTTCTTCAGTGTACACCTGACCTGACTTGATTCAAATCATACGCTGTACGTTATTGCTTAGTCTTTTTTCACAGGGGCGAAAAGAATGTGATCGAGGCTGCTGCTAAAGGTGCTTCCACTGCAATTTCACTAGTTGCCAACGTCGGCGCCATGTTGCTTACCTTCTTCGCATACATCGCGTTTTTTAACGCAGTACTTGGCTGGCTCGGAGGGCTGTATGGATATCCTGAACTCAGTTTTGAGGTAATCCTAGAGATCATTCAAAATTTCAAACTTAAAGTGTTGCACAAGTAAGCGTAAGTGGTTGGGTCCCATTGCCTCACCTTCTGACAGACATCATTCCATCGACCCGCCGAGTGAATGTTCTAATATCTTGTTGATTATGACCCTATTTTCATTACAGACGATTTGTTCGTACGTCTTTGTACCGGTGTCTTTGTACCGGTCTCAAACATGTCTCTACAGCGCATGCTCAGCCGAGAGAGTTCAACCCGCCGAGTGAATGCTCTAATATCTTGTTCATAATGACCTTACTTTCATTACAGACGATCTGTTCGTACGTCTTTGTACCAGTGGCTTTCCTCATGGGCGTAGAATGGAACGATTGTCGCGCTGTTTCTAAGTTTCTTGGTATCAAAGTTTTCCTGAACGAACTGATTGGTTATCTAGAAATGTCACCTTACATCAAGAACAGATCTATCTCGGTATGTTGTCATATAATACCCAACTTTCGATTTTTGGATGAGTGGTAGCGAACAATAGGGTCAGGTTGGGCTCAGAGGGAATAAAATGCTTATTCCGATTTTCCCATTGTTTGACCGGAGCCTCGTTTTAAACGGCTTTGTGCGCGATCTCTCAACCAAAATATCAAAGGTTCGCTATTTAAGCACCTTATTGGCGAACCATTATATGGATATTGAATGAAAATGATGAAAATATCAAAATGAGACCACGTTTGTTCTTTGGTAATATTTAGTGAATAAAAATGCGATTTCCTTGATACTAAATCCACTGAATGAAAACTCGTATCTAAGCAGCTTACAGTCCCTTATTTCATTGCATGATACCAAGGTTATTTCTATAACTTCGTTCTTTCTTTTTTTCAGAAACAGTCTGAGGTAATTGCAACGTACGCCTTGTGTGGATTCAGTAACTTCTTAGGCCTGGGAGTTCTTCTTGGAGGACTGGGCCCTATGGCACCAAATAGAAAGAGGGACATGGCAAAGATAGCAATAAGGACCCTAATAGGTGCCAATATTGCATGTTTTTTAACTGCTTCAATAGCGGGTAAGTGTTTGTGGGTTGCAGTGAACTTCATCCAGAGATTTCTCTTTAAAGCCGCAGGAACCGTCCGTTTTATGTTTGTTATTGTTTTATGTAAATGTAAACGAAAAAAAAGTTCTCCATCCACACGATCGTTTTCACTTCGTTTTTGCCTGTCCTTATGAGATCGATGTAAAGGCTGTAAAAATGGCCTGGGCACTAATGAACATGCGCAAACTGTGTTTACCTTACTTCAATAGAACTGGATTATATAAAATGAGTCACATGGTCCAGCGTTTTCGAAAAGAAACGTTGACGGAGAAAACGCACACGCGCATGCGCGGGCTTTCGCGCGGCCGCGTCTTGATCACAGGAATGGCGAGCAATATTTTTTAGTTTCCCCATGTCATATCTTTGAGCTTAATTTTGATTGCTGGAGAAAACAGAAAAGTTCTGGAAGAAAAAGACAGGCAATAAAATGTACTAAAAAGTCCTTCACCTCATTTTTTGGGACTAGGTTTTGCTTCTGTGGCTCGAGTTTCGCCAGCAAAGTTTTGTTTGTTTGACTGCCGAATGTTTTCATTGAGAACAACATTGAAGAGGACTGGGGAAGTGCGCATGCGTGATAAATTTTACCGCGGTGTCCATGGTGATGTAAATTATTTGACCATTTTCACGGGAAAACAATCTGACATAGAGAATTTTCTTGCGTTGACGGGCCTTAAGAGCTATGTTTTCTTTGCAGGTTTTCTGTACGATAGCTCAATGGAATCCATTGGTTTACCAAACACGAACTCGACGATTGGCAATAATACTTCATACAACTCCACTTTATAAACGCTGTAAATATTTTTTTGAAGAAACATTATGATTTATAGCTATGCAATGTAAATATTTGCCATTGACCTTTGCTTTTTTAACATAATAATAATCGTTATAAAGCTAGTGTATACAGTCTATAGGCTATAGGCGGAGCTCTTAAATTATTCATATTGATGAAGGGAGAAGGAAGGGAAGGGAGAAGGAAGGGGAAAAAAGGCCTAATTCAATTATCATTGGGGAGGGAATTTTGACTCCATTTATGTTCGTGGAAGTCATTCTTTAAGACCACGAACTGTTTAATTATATTTCTCGGGGAAGGCAATGTTTTTTATGGGTTTTTCATCGCCATTGTGTGCTCGATCGAAGCAAGACGATATAAAGTTGCGTTCCAATGTTCTCCTCTTCAAAGAGTTAAAATCTCTTTAAAAGGCCACATGATATCGCTAAAATTTCTGGTGAATCGAAATGTTGCTTTCTTTACGCAGACTTCTGACATTATATCAAACATATTATATCCGACATCATCGCCACTACTCACAAAGATATCTGAATGGGAATCGAAAGCTCTAGTTACCCTATTTAGACCTAGAACTAGACGTGTGTATACAAGTCCTTAAAACATAATAAAACTAGACGCACAATGGTGCGTTTACTCGTGCCCAGCTCAAGGAATTGAGCCAGCTTGGGATACCTGTGGTCTTACATAAGCTAGATGCCAGCCATCAGTTTATTTGCTTGGTTGCCCATCCAATTTGTAATATTTTCAAATAATAAAATTTAAGTGTCTAATGTATTCTAGAGTTACTTTGCAGATGAAAGAAAGAGGACTATTTGGTTTGTATTAGTAATGTTGTTACTGAAAACAAAAGAAAACAAAAAGATTTACAGTCTCCTATTAGTTAGCCAATTCTTTTACTAGCAAAGGAATGTGCTCGATTGCCTAAGCATCAATTTGGGGAACAATAAATCAAAATTTCTATGCACACACATTCCAGCTGACTAATTTTTTCTGGGGACGGGAGAACAGGATAATCCAGAGAAAATGGGTAATCCTGCACTACCATTAGAATGAGGCTTGTGATTTGTTCAAACATTTCAGTAAAGAAAAAATATGTGGATTATGATGAACAATGCCTTTTGTTCTACATTTAATCTCTCTCCTTTGTTTTGTTTTACCATTCTTTGTTACTTGAACAAATCACAAGCACTGTTCTGACCGCAGTGTATTACTGGAGAAAAGCACCAGAAACAAGGCAGAAAACAAATCCTTCAGCATTTAAGTTTCTCATCAAGTGATTTATTGCACCAATCTTCCTTTTATACATCTTCCTCATGAAAGACAGAGGTTATCATACAAACTTAGCTAATAAATGAGATACACCTCCCTGAAAACTTATTGTGTGAGTAATTTCTATACAGTTTCAAATAGATGTACGCAACAAAGACTTAACACAAAAATGTACTATAATAGCTTAGAGGTAGAATATCAAAATGAAATAAAAGGCATAAATTCTTGATAAGTACAACCAAACTCTTGGTTTGGGCTCCCTGTGTTTGCCTTTTTTCAAAATCAGCAAACTGGAAATATGAACGCTCTTGACTGCACAAGAAATATAATTCCAGAACTGATAACGCTTTGAATCCTTCAAATTATTCTCTTAGTACCAAAGAGATTATTAGCACCAAACACAAATATCTTGACGAGTGAAAGACACTTTAGCCGGCTTTTAGTAAATCAAATCGAACATGGAAATATAATTCAACTGTCTCGAATCAAGAAAGTTTTGTCATTAACATGAAAATGCCAGTCATCTAAAAATTCCAAAAGTCTAAACAACAGAGGGATATAAATATATGTCTCAAACCAGCTTCGTCATGTTTTAGAAAGTGAGATTTGCAAGCTAACATTTGAACATAAGCTTAAGTTATCGTCGATTTGTAAGTCAATTTTGAATGAAGAAGCTTGAATTTACCTTGATTGAGACTCACGAGAGACTCCTATAACGCAATGGCTCGATCCAACTGCATTTATAGTGAAGTTTAAGTTATACTAAACATTCCTGACTCGTGAAAATAACTCTGTTTTGCTCAGAAAGTTTACTGCTTGATGCAAGTCAAACTGAGCTGAGTCATGTTGTCGCGATGGAACGTGCGTGGCCTCGTTTCCATGCCTGCCTAATTTGCATACACATTTGCGACTACGACGAAACATAGATAGATAGATTGAACGGTAAACCTAGACTCGTGCCGGCCTACGGCCTGGGCACGAGTAACAAAGACTACAGCGAAGGAACTGTCTCGTCTTAGAGTTAAAGGTTCATCGCCAGCTCTTGTATAGAACCTACACGTTTGGACCTAGCAGTCCCTCGTAACATAGCTCAATCCACGAGTTATGTTGCCATTGGTTGATTTATTTTTAGCGCTGACTCATACAGAGTCACTGCATGGCGTTCGCATGCGCATTAAGTTCTTTTGACCTTCCATATCGTCTTTCTCACGGCGTTTCACTGAATTGATTGCAAACGCCGATGTGTAATCGACTACAAATGGAATAACACGAAGTCAGAGGCATTTCAGTGAATATTTTTCGATATTTTCGTCGATACTCTCGGTAAATTAAAGTTTCAGTTTGACTTTTCAAAGCCGGAAGAAATTCGACTTCAAGGTGAGGCATGTTATCGTTGTTTATTACTTCTGAAATCTAATACATGTCTAGGCCTCCTAAAGTATGACCTGATATACCAATATGATATCCAGTGGCAGCAGAAAAGCCGCATCATTGGCCAAGAAAGAGACACTGTTAAAAGAAAATTTTGTGGAATCCCGAGAAAGCATGAGCGTATCACACAACAAAACGCTACTTGATATTCATGCAGAATTGATTACTCGAAGCCATTCTTAAGCAAAGCGTTAAGTAGGCTTGAGAAAGGTGGACTAAGCTACACCGAAAAGTCGCCACATACGTAGGGAACAAACAAGATGAAAAAACCGATAATTTTGACACTAACGATGAACAACACCTAACAAAGAAAAGTTACAGAACAAACATTGATCTTGTCTAAGCGGTTTTGCCGAGTCTCAGCAAGACAGCAAACATTGCTTCGATGAATGGTTAATCCGACCATTTAGGAAAAAAAGACTTGCTGTTTTGATTTGAAAATACATCATAAATTAGCATTGGAGCTATATATACAGTGAAATGAGCCGGATGACACATTTATATTTCAGTATGTTTATCACTCAAAATGGTGCAGCTTGATGATACTGTTTCGTGGCAACGACTATTGAAAAACTGCTGCATTTTAGTGATCAGTCTAGATGTAAAACTATTAAAGCGGTACAATTTTGTTAGTAAAAAGTTTTTATTTTCCGACAATTTTTTACGCCTTTGCTTTGAAATATTTTTTGTCCACCGAGACGTAGTTTCGGGAATCAGTGATCCACGAAGTCGAAAGTTGTGGGTTGTGATTGGTTAAAGGTATCGTCAACATTTGCTCCATGCTATTCTTCAGTCATGCTAATCATGCACTTTACTTCAAAACATTACAGACCACTCATTTGATAATGTTTAAATTCTGCTAGTTGATTTTGTTGAGTGAATTCACTTTCTTTTTAATTTGCAGGTGAAAAGCATGGCGACAAGTTGTAATATCGATCTCATGCCATCAAAAGATAGAGACAATTTTATTCGACTAACTAGGCTACTAATCGCTGCAGGAACGCCGATTCTCAGAGAATTACTTCACAGTTATTATTCACCCCAAGAATTGTCCAGAGTATTAAATTCTCGAAGAAATGACGTTAAAAACTTGACAAAGCTTCAAAAAGAATTGTTGTTCCCTGAATCGGGTCTTCCGAACTCCACAAACTTTGATTTGACACTTTTGTCTAATTTGCTGCGAAACATTTGTTTCACTAATCAGCCCACCCGTGGATGGGACAAATTCCCTGAAGAAAATGATACCTCTGTTGAAGATGACGTTCACCGTATACGTCTGTATCGCAACAAAATCTATGCACATGTGCGAGAGCAAATGGCTTTATTAACTGATGCCTTTGAAAAGTATTGGAAAGAAATTTCAAATGCATTGATCCGGATTGCCTCTAAATCTGGAACTATAAATGTGGATGAGCTAAAGGAGAAAATACAACGACTTAGAGATTCCAGACTGACGGAAGATGATATTTCAAAGAGCATGGAAGAGATTCAGGGCACATTAGCTCGTCAAGAAGAGACACAGGCTCGTCAAGAAGAGACACAGGCTCGTCAAGAAGAGACACAGGCTCGTCAACAAGAGACACTAGCTCGTCACGAACAGGCGCTGACTCATCATGGTGATACTTTGTCTAGCCTTGGCGCCCAAGTAAGTCAAACCCAAACAGAAGTGAAAAGCCTAAACGATAAAGTCTTGAAAATAGAAGCCGCACAAACCTCCAAGCCAAGTTCTATTAATATCACTGCAGAAAACGTAACACAGAACATACAGAACATAAGCGGTGACCATTATAGCACATATAATATGCACTTTAAATCGAAGTCGCGGCCTGATTTTCAAAGCCTGGGAACGGAAGCAACGAGTCTAAGTGGGACAGTTTTTTCTTCATCGTCTGTTCCAGCACCTCCGCAGCATAGAGTTGGAAACCAAACGTTCAACCAAGAACAAAGTGGAATTGATGATTCAGCTGATATCCCAGCGTTTTTTTCAATAGATAGCAATCAACAAATGGGTCAAGAACACCTAAGAGGATCTTACTTTGAATGTGCACCTTTTTCATCTCAAACACAAATGTCATCTCGGTCCCAGTGTTCAGTTTTGCCGCAGAAATCCCAGTCGCCCACCATCAAGCCATCACCTGCACCAATCTATGCAAACTGGCAGTCAAGCCCTGAAAAGCAAAAACAGGAAAACAATGGTGAGAAGATAAATCACTTTCTTTTACTTGGAATATTTCGACTACCAACAGCCACTGCGAACAGTAAAGTACAAAGATCTAATGCACTAACAAAATTACTAGTTTAATAAACAAGATGGGACTTAGTGACTGCTGACTGCTCGTTCAAACTTGGCTTTAATTATTTATGTAATAAAAAGCCTCTGAGATTTTCCTTTTGTTGTTGTTGTTGTCTTGATGGTTAGTGGTCATCATAAAAACTACCATACATCAAAACTACAAAAATTAGAAATCTTGAACGAACAGGGACAGCCCACTCCCTGTTTGTTTATTCAACTTAACTTGTAAATATATTTGTTAGCACGATAGAGTTTCACTATACTGTTCGCATGCAGTGGATGACTGCAGATAGTCGAAATATTCAAGGTTTTCAATGTTCTATCTGACGTATGCAACTATTACGATTCGTTTGTTTATTGCTTACATCGACTTTAGTAAATTATTACTGCTTACTTCGTTACTGGAGTTGTTAATTTTGTTTTGATTCAGATGATCCGGTTCTTCATATCAAGGTTCACGTTCTTGGAAACACAACGTTTCATCTTGGACAACTGATCTCGAAGAGGAAACATTCTGATGATGGTGATGGATTGCGTAATTACTTAGAATGCGAAAGGCAACTTAGAATTACGGAGGTACATTCTGCGGCCCAGACTCAGGGCCCTCCTTCGCCCCTCTTTTTCATTTGGGCTTCCTGTGTCATGGTAAGGGCATCCATATTTCATCCACATAAGCTCACGGCCCTTCGCGACACAGGAAACCCAAATAAAAAAACCCGAGTGGTGAAGGAGGACCTAGAGTCTGGACTAATTCTGTATGAACTAAATAACCCCGCCACACGCACACCGCACAGTTGTAGTAACGGTACACAAATAAACGACATACATCCAGTATATATTATTAATAAAATCTACATCCCTTAAGATTGATGACAAACAAAGTGGGTTCTGCTCCATTGGCGTCTCCACGCGAAATATGTCCTCTCTGGAGGATTTATGGCGGGACTGTATGTCAACCAATGACTTAAAACTGTACCTCAAAGGAACAGTTTTGCCTGAAGACTTTGGTGCCGACATCGAAGTTAGTATTGATGGGAAAGAGTATGGAGCTTGTTGTAAAAGTCTCAAACAAAGAGGTAAATTAATGTTGTACCAAAGAATGTTTTGCGTGCCCTATAGTAAACGTCCTATAGTAGATTTGAGGGCAGATATATTCGCGCAGCTTGTTTTTAATCGTTTAAAAAACCTTTGCTGAATCCGGAGGAGGTGACTCCAATTGTTTATATTAGGCGCGATGTGACGTCACGGATGGCGTACATTGCAACCAAAATGCTTCGAAAAGCAGATTCCAAAATGTAGTTGAAAATGCACTTTTAGAAATTCCTTAAGACATTCACCTTCACTTCTGCAATATTGATATTGCTTTACAATCAATCTGTGTCAATCTTGTCTGTGACACCAATCTGACGATAAATAGGGTTCAAAACAAAGGAAAGTTGAAGAGCTTGTCTTGTTCAGTTCCCGCCTTTTTTCGTTCTTCGAGGAGAAGGACGATTGGGCGAGCGAGAGTTTTTTCTCGAAGTTTTAGAGCATTTTGAATCCTGGAAAAAGTTCCACGTACTCGTAAGTAATAGACCTTTTGCCTGAGCTTCGAATTTCTACAGTTTTGCGTAACAATCCCGTTTTTGTCTCCTAACATATTGTGTCAGATTTGTATTTTGTTTTTCCTGAACGACTCAGCTCAGTAAATACACCGATATTAATTGTTTTGAACTTCTTTTTGCTCTTTGTTAATTAGTGATCATGAATGATAGCAGTTAAAAACATTTTTCTGTTTTGTCTTAATTCGATAAATCTCAATCAAATACATTGGGCTTCCTGTGGTAAATAGCTACATTATAAAAGTACTATAAAGAGATGAAATAGATATTTTGAAAAAAAAATTGAGAATTTGTTAAGGTTTGTGCATATTCATACTTTTGATAATCTCCTGTGATTTTGCTACATTTTTTAGATCCAGATGTCATTTTATTGGTTCTGCAGTCGGTTCTCAAATTGAACCCCACTTACCGTAATGCCCCAAAACTGCTTTGATCCATACAAGTAAACCATATGTCATTGTCCTTCTTACAGACTAGATATTGCAGAGCAACACATTTTAATTGTTTAGTCTTCATGGTAATTATTGTTTTGGATGTTTTCATCTGGAATAAAGTAGGTAGTATTGAATGATCGATCTTTATACTATTTACAAGTATTCGGTATTTTGCCAGTGCATGCAAACAACAGTTTTCTCTTAAATGTTAACTGATGCAAATTGAAGATAGATATAGAAAATCAGTTAGTTGGCATACAAAGTAGAAAGAACACAAGGAATACAGTTTTCGAATTTAAATTGAAGATCAGATTTCTGTATAACAACTCTACTTTACATGCAAGAACACCTTTTTGCTGCATTTATAATACAACACAATACAACTTTATTATTTCTCCCTTGGGGATTTTCAGAATAATATTACAAATTTATAAATAAAATCTAATTATAATAATACTTGTTACATGCAATTCGAAAATTAGAAACAATGAAAAACTTTTAAAAACGAGAAGAGATTTGAACAAACTATTTATAAAATGTTTCAGTGCCCACTAAGTTCTTCTTTGGCTTTTTTCTTAAGGTAATTCCGTCGAAATAAAACTAGAAATGGAATTCTCATAAAACTTCACACAGTGATAATTTTTGAGTTGCTTATCCCAAAAATGAATTAAAAAATGGGGGTCACCGTAGCCGTTTTTGCGCTAGATTGCTTTGAAGTACACAATCTTTTGTGTCTTGAGGGCTCAAGATTCGAAGATCAAAATCGTGTCAAAAATAATTAATTTCTTAAATCTGAGCAGTGCTAGTTGACTAATATGAGCTCATTTTCTCTGCTTGGGCAATAGCCTAGTATTATGATACAATAAATTGTTGTAAAAATGCGTTTGCTACAAGAAAAAACGTAAAATTGGTTGATAGTACGTGCCCTTGAAGCAGCGTGAAAGCACCTTCCGACCACACGTTTTATAAAATATCTAAAAAACTGGAAATGGAATCTTGACTATAATTATATATATGATAGAGAACCTTATTACCGTTGATTTGCAAAAATAAAAAGAATAGTTGCCCGTGCTCGTTTCCGCGCTACGACGCGCTAAAGTGTGAAACAAGACGTCTAAACAGCCTGTGACCGAAGAGGACTGAGGCGAGTAACCACTAAACCGCCTCTTAGAGCGTGTCTACTGTTCAAAACTTCATAAGACTAAAGCTTTCATCATTTTAAGTCAAATATATATCTTTTACAATCAAACAAATCAAAATAGGCTGAACTATGCTATGCGCAGTAGAAATGCGCACTGCAAAACTACGGAATTACCTTAAATAAAGAGAGGGATGGGGACTTCTTTGTCTGCTCTGAGAGACAGTTCCAGGACTTGATTGCTCTGAAGAAGAATCCGCGCTGTGCTGTGGATGTGCGGCACTGTGAAGCACGTAGGTCTGCTTTTCTCCGCGTGTTATAGGTATGGATATCTGAACATCTTACAAACTTTGAGCTGAGGTATGTTGGCGCTAAGTTGTTCGTGCATTTATATACCAGGATGACATCACGCAAACGTAACATGTTTTCAACAGTTAGCCAACCAAGGTCCTCCAAAATTGGATGTCAAATTCTTTATTCTAGACCTAAATTAACATGAGCTGTAATTACACAGATGGACTGAAATAGATTTTAGGTAAAAAAGAAGTTCATATTAAAATTGGCTAACTATATATCCGATGATAAGTGTTAGAACCAGTTTTTCGAAGTTTTTGTACTAAAATTATTGGGCAGTTTTAGAACAGAAATTCTTATTTTTCAACTGTCATAAATTCTAAACGAAAACTACATCATCAGAAACACATAAGGGAGTTGAAACGTGTAACACGGGTTCCATGCTCCGGAATATTCAAATTATGCAAATGAGGCAAAGGCGCTTTTTGACCATATTTGGAAAATGAAAACTTGGCCAAAAATATATTTTGTAGCTTTTCTTTGTAATTTTTCGGTCATTATTAAAGTATATTTTGCATTTTTGATGACTTTGGACATCCTAAAGTGCAACTTCGTACTCTGAAAAGAAAGTTTACGATCAGCTCCAAATGTTGAGTTCTCAAGGCAAACAGTAAGTGGATTTACAAAGCATTTTATCGCTCTTTCAGCTACTTTAATTTAAACACATTCAGAACAAACAAATAAACAACGTATTTAGTGTCTACCTAAGCGCTTCTATTTATTTGAATTTTTCTAAATAATGACTGTCTGTTTACAAGTATAAAATCTCTGTAAAATTTCTTCATATTCGAGGTTACGATTCAAGCGTTTCCTTACCAGAAAATTGCCCTGGCTTGGCCTCCGAGTCTTCACAATTTAGTCAGTTACCTTGAAATAAAATTCTGTTTCGTTTTGAACATGATTTGATCACTATAAGCTGCTGGAAAGTGAGCAACATGTAGATGGGAAATTGTTCCGCCATTTTTTGAAGGTCATATCATTACCAAATATGGTCATAAAACGCTTGTTTTGCTCATTTGAATATTCCGGAGCATGGAACCAAAGAAATGTACTGTTGTTACACGTTTCAACCCCTTATGTGTTTCTGACATCATCTAATAGGTACATGAGACTTTTTGACATCACATTTTTATCTTCTATAACATGCATGCCCTTTACCTTGAAACGTTTTTCTTCAGCTGTTGTCCTTCAAAGCATAAAAGTTCTTCTCGTTCAAATTTTGCAGACATATCTTGTTTTCTAACTTTATTAACAATGTTTGGATGGATCATCTTTACGAAACGTGACATACATAATTTTCAATGACCTAATTATACGGGAAACGTTTTTGAAGCTACAAATCCATCAACAGAGTCCACCTGCTTTGAAAACCTGCTTTGAAAACGTTCGTTGAGTTCTTCGTCCGCTTTCTTGAAAGCAGATTTTGAGACGACACAGGTTACGAAAAAAACTCAAACGTATACCATTTCTTCGCTCAAAAACGTTCATACAGATAAATTTCCGTTAAAATCTTCAAATTGTTATGAGTTTTTCAGAAATATACTTGGAAGTTTTGGGTGTAAAACCTGCAAAGAAAACCTGTGAATTGCAATCTCCTTCTTTAGCTGCCACGGACCCGGTTGTTCGAAAGCCGATTAGCGCTAATCCGAGGTTAACTCTAAAGAAAACATTCGGAGTTAATCCTGGGTTAATTACGCTAATTAACTTTCGAACAACCGGGCCCTGATGTTGAAGCTCTGCCCGCCAACGTGACGTCACATCGCAAACATCACTCTACGAGGAGACGCTCCCTCCCTCATGGCTGGATTGAATTCTCGAGCGCATCGGTGAACTAAATCCAATTAGCTATTTGAAACCTAACAATAAAAACGAAACACCATTTACCGTGTCATACTGAATTATGAATAATACTAACAGATGTTCGAATTGCTTGTAACCAGATTTCAAAAGCACCGACAGAGCATGGCATTCTCAAAGTATTAGCCAGAGAGAGCAGCCGGATCTGTCCCAGAAGGAAAAGAATCAAAAATCAAAAAGTATGGAAGAACTATCCACATTGGTGTAAATAGGGGGTATATTCTTTTAGAAAAAATAGTGCCGACATGCCCATACATTAAAATCCACGCCCCAAAAGAAGTTTATAGGAAGAACTTTCGTGAAAAATGAGATTGAGAAAAAGATCAAAACGCAGTTTTTCCAGGTTAAATAAAAAGCGTTTTATATATAAGTAGGCCCTGAAAATATTCGATGTGTGATAAAAGAAACCATTTATAAGCGGCATTTATGTATTTGAACATTGAACATTTATAGGACATTTTAAAAGCCTTAGACTTTTAGGACATTTCTAGAATTTTCTAAACACCTCTGTAGTTAAGTAATCGTCAACGTATTTGTAATTTTCGCGCGCTGAGAGTCAGTTAGTGTAGAGAGTTAGTTAGCAGTTGAGTGAGTGTTCGTCGAGTTGAGAGTCAGCTTGATGCTTGATAGAATCGTATAGCAAATTGCTAAATCAGGCGCTGATTGGTCAAGAAGGATGGTGATATTTTGTGGAATCGAGGGGCTTCCTTTTATGTCCGCATATGATAAATGATTATCAATTTCCAGTTTTTTCTAGTCAAAATTTGGCTAATCCTTTCTATAGAAAAGTGTTTTACTCTTTCATTACACTTTTAGAATAAATTTAGAATATTTTCATCTCCAATCATGTAATCTTTCGAAAAATATTAAAACAAATACAAACAAAAACTAAAAGGAAAACGATCATAAACAGCTGCACCGTCGACAGACATGTTCAGCCCGGTTTTCAACTTACTTTCAAAAGTGTTCTTGCCCTAAAAGATTTGCTTACACATCCAAAGAAGAAAAGGTAAACATGAGTGAGTACTTCAGTCTTTCTAGAGTACTGTATAAGCCTATTTATTATATTTCTGATGAGCAGGAGATGCAAAATCACCACTTCTCAAGCTGGGCATAACCAGTGCCCGAACAACATGCCGAAAATCAGTTCAAATTTGAACTGATTTTCGGCATGTTGTTCGGGCACTGGTTATGCCCAGCTTGAGAAGTGGTGATTTTGCATCTCCTGCTCATCAGAAATATAATAAATAGGCTTATACAGTACTCTAGAAAGACTGAAGTACTCACTCATGTTAGACAAGACAACAATTGATTTTTAGAAAATCTTAACAAAATTAATTGTTCAAAACAGTATTTTCCTTAAGGAAAGTTCATTTTTGAGTTTGTTTTAAGCCAAAATCTAGCGAATTAAGTCCTAGCGACTTCAACTCATGCAACTCTCCATGTCTAGCGTCTCTTCATCGAACCTGTGGCCTAAAAACTCCGACAAAGTGCTCAAACTAGTTTTTCAAAACATCAAAAGATAAAAAGCTTGATATGAGAGCTATTAAAATTAGATAAATGCTTACCGTTTTTCTGTTCAACGGTGTCAGTGATCCAAACGAAATTTTCCCGGTTCTAGCTAGAACGTCTTGTTTTGCCGCTCATGAGACAACTCATACAACTGTTCCTCCAGGATAATTCCCACCGGTGATTCTTCATTTCGATTGCAGTAAAAGAAAGTTTGTTTCGACGTAATTTGATCAGAAATTTGCTCCTCACGACGAGGCCCGGTTTGCAAAGGTGGTTTTCATTCATGCTTACAGCTTCAACCTGACTTCGTCATTTATAGTTTTGTTTGTTGGCTATGAAATGGCTTCCCGTGCGCTCGCAGCAAAATTGTCAAAAACTAGTATTATTTGACTTTTTTTCTTGTCTGCTATGCGATTCAAGGAAAATTCATTGGCTCGACTCGTGAATTCCACGTTGAATTCACTCGAAAAGGCGATATCGCTTTTCTCGTGAATTCAACGTGGAATTCCCTCGTCAGCCAATTATGAATTTACCTATAGAATCCCACAATGCCACCAGTGTGTAACGTTTAAGACGTTCAAGCGATATAAATTACATTACAAACTGAAAGTATACTTAGGCACTTGCCGTTTCTTCTCCAGAAGGCGTAGCAAAGAATAATCATCTAATAATATGGCTTTACCTTAATTTTTTAAAGGTGGTTTTTGTATGTACTTTTGTATGTAATGATATGCCCCCGCACGCTAGCTATATATACCACTTATTAGATATTTTCTTGTGTATTACGGGCTGATATTTTACGAGTCGCGTATGTATTTTGCCGAGCCTTTAGGCGAGGCAAAATGCGAGCGATGAGTAAAATGTCAGCCCGTAATACACAAGAAAATATATAATAAAGGATTTATTATACAATTGCTTTTTCGCTTTGTTTTTAACAGTATTTTTATTATCGAAACAGTCTTTTTTGCAAACCAGCGCGCGCGCTTCAAACCGGTTTGAAGCCTTGACGTCATACAGGGCCGAATACGGAAACCGGTTTTCTAGAGGGTATTACCGTCCCATATTGGCCCTCAAACGATACCTTATTTGGTAAATTTACAGTTCTTTTAGTTGCTGTAGAGAAACATGTCTATTAAAACTTAGATATGATCACGATGTTTGGTGAAATTTGAGTGCAAATAAATGAAATATGATATTTCCATGACATGGAATCATCTATCGTGACGCCTAGATATTTTGTGATTTTTCCTTTCTAATGAGTAGGAGGTTCCATCTACACTTCTAAGTTTGATATTGATAGCTTCGTCTTTTTTCTTTGCAGACTTGACAACCATGAAGTTGGTTTTAGTCAAGTTTATGGATAGTTTGTTAGCGTCACACCATGTCTTAACCTTTTCCAGTTCGGTATTCATTGTTCTTTTAGAGAGTTAAGAGTTACTATAAACAGAGAGCTATTGTTGTAGGCGGTAGAGTTTCAAAATTATTGAAAAAATATATATTTGTTTATTTGCACTCTTTTTTGTACATTTTTAAAAAAATTATAAATTAATTTGTTTTTGCAAAAAATTAATTAGTTTGTTTAATTAATAGAACAGTGAGCACGGCTACTTTAAAATAGCTAAAAAAGCTAATCAAGTAAAGTAGCTATGGTCAGACAGTTGTTTTAAGATATAGAATTATGTAATAATTTATATTGTGCAAAAGTAATACTAACAATAGTAATTTATAGAATTTAGAAAAAAGGACGAGGAGAAAAGAAAAAAAATCCAAAATACAATATAATAATATCTTTTTTTTGTATTAGGAAAGGGCATAACGATAACACGATCAATTTTGTTACCAAACGTTTTCGGTTGTTTAATAAACAAAATTGATCGTGTTATCGTTATGCCCTTTCCTAATACAACTTTAAGATGGAGAAATCAAATTATTAATATAATAATAATCAGAAAGAATAAATAGAGTTATCAAACATGAGCATTTGAGGAAGATATGTCAGCAAATAACAGAAGTAATAATCGGCGAACAATAAGTCACTTATAGATTTTTGAAGACATTACGGCTCTTAGCTTTTTGATCATTAGATAGAGAATTCCAAATTTTAACTCCAATGAAACGGATGTTAAATTCTCCATAATTTGTCCTTATTTTTGGTAAATAATATGCCTTTTTGCTGACTAGTCTGGCTTACTTAGTTGATGTACTCTATTTACCCTTGTGAAAAATTCATTAAAAGCAGATGGAAGTCAATGATGATGAAAATCATACATAAATAATGCATTATGAAAAAAAATTAAGTCTTTAAATTTAAGTAACTTAGGCTTAAGAAAAAGTGGAATTGAGCGAGAATTATAGTCAGAGAAAGTCAGTATTCTAATAGCTTTTTTTGAAGAGTAATGATTGGTTTTAGATTAGTTGGGTATGTGTTACCCCAAGTAGTTAGAGCATAAGTTAAAAACGGTAAATCATAGTATAGTAAGGTTGGATAAGAATTGAAGTGTTTACAAAATGACTAGTTTTTGAGAGGATACCAATACAACGTTTGATTTTCTTGGAAATATATATATGAAATATATATGAGATTTCCAGTTTAGATGGGAATCGATATGAATACCTAAATATTTGATGCTTTGCACCTGAAGAATTTTTTCATGATTAATGTACACTAGTTTTGGAGAATAGTGTGTTACTTTTTAGTTAGTTTCCGTAACGTGCTCAATAAAATTTTCCGCAAGTTGATACAAGTTGTTCCTCGTTTGAACACGCACCGTGACCGTAGCCAGCCGAATCATTATAATTGTATGGGGTATTAAAACGAAGTAAGTTTGCACAAATGCAAGTCGAAACTTGCATCGACCAGGAGTACTGTTTATACTACCAAAATTAAGACTAGACGCACAATGTTGCGTTTGCTCGTGCCCAGGTGGAATTGCCCTATCGCATAATGACGTCACAGTATGTTTACATTGGGGATAGATGCTCAGAAACAGTGGAAATTGGACCTATTAATATTCCTTATCGAAGTAGAACTTCAAAGTATCGAGTTTTGATATATATCATGTATCAGTGATTGCTCATCTGCATTTTATTTGATATGCAATCACTCTGATCCCCTCTGGCGACCATAATCCTTAGCGTCCAAACAATAAAATGTTTTGGTGTGACGTCATTATGCGATAGGGCAATTGAGCCTGGCGTGGGATGCAGTGCATAATAATAACACAAAATAATCGATCTTCATCTTTAAAATGAACCAACACATCATTAGATTTTGCAGACCTCTGAGGAAAAGAACACATACACTTATGAAGTTTTAGATGCGTTTTCTGAAAATCTTATCGTTTCTCCGTTGTTCGAAGGCCACAGAAAATGAGCTTGGGGTACCTGTGGTCTTTAACTAGACACAAATGTTGCCTGCCATCGGGCAACTGGGAGAGGCACCCGTTACTGCTGTTTATACATAGACAAGCTGTCCTTGACAACCAATAACTCTTTTGCTTTGATCTGAACAACTTGTGTTCATTGCTGCCGCAGCGGAGAGCGCCTGAAGCGCTCGGAGCAAGGCAGCGATCCTCATCGGAATAGGGGTGAACATCTCGATTTTTCCCCACAATGCATCATTTTTTTGGTAACCGTGATCCTTTGCGGCTTACATAAGGCAAGACCTGTCAAAGCGTTCTTCCCTTTTTCCTCGTGGTCTCGACGACGTTGGTAAGTTGTGCTCCTTTTGTGTATTACAGTTTTAATTCAACCCTCTCCATCTCCGTTCTTATGAACAAATGTTGTTGCATATTTTTTGGAATCAGAGATTGTATCATTTTTCAACAGTTTATTAACAATTTTCAAACTTTATTCGGCCTATTTGTGTGTCAGATTGTGGATGTTTTATCGTCTGCCAATGAAGTTGAAGTATAAGCTTAATGTGCGTGATACTATTTTAGTGATCAACGATCCATTGAAATACGTCCTACCTGTGTAAGAGAATTTCAAAAGAATAGTTAATTATGTGCGATGGTTCTTATTTCGCGAGATTACTTTGGATTTGGATTTCAAAGTAACGCAAGCATTCCAGTCTCAGATGGTTCACATGAGGTCGCACATTTCGTAATCCCCGGCATTACTCGCTTTGTTTGTTTCACTCTCTATTTGTTAATTGCCGTCTTTTCTTGCTACTTCTTCGCTATTCCTTTGTAAATGGTGTTGTTACGTTGCCTGTTGAAAATTTATGTTTTTGATTTATAGTTGTATTCATCATTTGACGCCTTACATAAAGCAAGATCTGTCCATGGAACATTTCAAAACTGCAGAAACGAAAAGGGGACTAAAGACTATTCTTCATTGGAAATTAACGTCCCCATAAAAAGGATCACAACAGTACTTTCGAAACATTTTGTATAATCACCAACTGAGCTGCAACCTTTTGTAATTCTTAACATTTTCAAATGTATTGTTGAAGGGACTGCCATCTACACAAACCATACATTTCTTTAACTAAACTTAAACACTCGTAGGGTTGCAGTTCGGTTGTCGTTCATACGTAGTTCTTCAAATTTAGTACATTGTAATTTAAATCAAATCAACGAGCAGTAAAGTGCCAACTCCAATAATTCACTGAACATGCTGAATACAATGTCTTACAGGGACAGTACTCCCTTGATTTCATGTATGTGTATCAACACCCAGGGATATTCAAATGCTTTGCTTCAGCTTTCTATTCTAAGGCAGCACTTAAGTACCTATCAGGTAGACTAGTTTACAATATAAACAGGTTGTTCGATTTGTTTGCCATAACAAATGTTTTGACAGCTCTCTGGAATTTCTTCATATAAACTCTCTTGAAAACCGCATGTTGTTGACTAAGCCAACTGTGTATGCACAGTCTGGCAAGCAGCAAGCAGCCTCAGTACACACTGAACTAGGCACAAAAATGTTGCTTTCACTCAGGCTACCAGCAAGCTACCAGCAAACGTCTTTGCTGGAAGCCCGATTGAATGCAACATCTTGGGTTTGCAGGCTGTCATCAAAACGTTTTGCTGGTACAATTTTGTTTATGTTTATGTTTATGTTTATGTTTATGTTTATGTTTATGTTTATGTTTATGTTTATGTTTATGTTTATGTTTATGTTTATGTTTATGTTTATGTTTATGTTTATGTTTATGTTTATGTTTATGTTTATGTTTATGTTTATGTTTATGTTTATGTTTATGTTTATGTTTATGTTTATGTTTATGTTTATTTTGCTTCGCCTGAGAGAAAACAAAAACATATAAGGCAGGGACACCACAACAGTGAAAACCAATCAATGTGTATTATTTAGGTCAAACGAGAGAACAGACAAATGCTCCTGACTGAGATATTTATTGATAGAAATGAAAAATAGAGAATACCATGCAGTGAAGAGAATTACACAAATCCTTTTTAAATCCAGAAAACTAATGGGGTTTACTTAGAACATATATACGTAAACTGGTACCTAATTATAAGTCCTCAAAGATGCACAATTTCACCATCAATGGGAATATGTACAAGAATGGAAGTAGTTATTTCTTGCATTTGGTCCCTTTGTGTTTAGAAGAAATTTCAAGTCTAAAAGACAAATCATCAAACTAGCAAGAAACAACTTTGATCCAGTCAGCTTAATAACTCAAAGTAAACCAACTGGGTCGGTTTACAGATGTTGAGCTGAAGTCAAAAACTTGCAATGCCAAATGACGAGTTTGCCAAGTTGTCGCGGCGTTGCGAACGTTGGAACGTTCGTTTGACTAAGGGACCATTCATTTTTTGTCAGGGAGAGGGGGGCGGTGGAAATATGGGGGGGGGGGGGCATTCAAAAAAATCAGGCCTATAGAGGGGGGCCACATGTAGAAGAATCAATGTCAAAAGGGGGGGGCATTCAAAAACATCATACCAATGAGCTTTTATCAGTTATTTTTAAGTAAAGGAAACAAAATAGAACATTTCTGAGTTACTACTTTACTGCCTATCGCTGAGCGGCTCGCGCTTCGTGCTCGCAAATTAAAATGTATTGATATTACAAAATCCGAAACTAGTTATATATGCTAACTACTCATTTACTGAATCAGAAATGTAGTACTTTTGAGTTACTTTCATGCCTTACTTTGACGAGCGGCTCGCGCTTTGCGCTCGCATAATGTCGTTATTGTAAATGGTTTCTGAAAATGTTCTGCTTGCTCTCAGAAGAGCAAGAGCTTTATTCTTTACAGAAAATTGATTCACCCTGATTCCGAAACGAATCCCCATTCAGAATGCAGCCTACGGGCCTGTAAATGATCATGAAAAACGAAATAATCTGACATTAAAGTACATGGATTGCTAACATTTATACAACTGCAACAAACTTTTGATATCCTTTTAGGGATCATTCATTTTTTATCAGGGAGGGAGGGGAGCGATGGAATTTTTTTGGGGGGAGAGGGGGGGTCATTAAAAAAATCAGGCTTATAGAGGGGGGGCTAGTTTTTCTTGTATGGACTCCTGCTGGAATTCCACGGCCCCCCCCTCCCTGATAAAAAATGAACGGTCCCCAACGTTCGTCTGATGACGCTTTATAAAAGCCATAACGGAGGCCAGAAAGGTCAAAAGCAGAGGGGATGATGTGACTTTAGAGCTTCAAAAGACTGACAGCAGATAAGTACAATAGGGCTGCGCGGCCAAGCTAATAATAGATTTAATCGGCTTATGACACCCTACAAAGGTCAGACAAACATTACTGAAAATTAGTAAGACGAAAGACAGAAAATTTGAAAATTTTGTTCTGTAAATGGTCGCTACAAAGCAATGCTGTTGGGGAGAGTGTCGGAGTGACTCAAGATATTCAGATCTGCCTCATTTAAAGCTTAAACATCAATTTAGAAGAAGTTAAACCAATATTTTGACTAGCAATAAAGTCAATAATACAAGTGACTACTTTTCACGTTTGCCGCTTTGTTTTGGTAAACTGGGTAATTCTCAGGACAGCTGGTGAATTCAGAGCCAGGAAATTCGTAGTCTTCGGGCAAAATAACTAATTTTTCCTCCAATAAAATACCCTGTTTTTCCATAGAATATTACAGTAAATGTATGGCACATCCGGTCTGTTTGTCTGACCAATATGTCTGACTGTAGTATTGTATTACAGCTTAATAAGCTTAGTTACGTCACGACCGCGCAGCCCTATTTGTAGCTCGGTTATGAACACATAAACACACCGACTTTGCCCTAGTACCCTTGCCCCCGCCAACTCTTTTGTTGTTCTTCAGTCTTGAATGCAAAAATGTGCTACAATTTGTCGTGTTCATCATCTCACCATCCTGAAATCTCCACGATAATAATCGAGTACAGACATTATTTAAAGAAGATACCTTTTAGATCGTTAATTCCAAAGCAAGTTTCGCATACAATCCTGAAGAATGAATGTCGATGCTCAATCGATGCATCGTGATTTGAATGACACAGGAGTCCCGGAATAAAAAGAAACTGCTGAGTACCAAGAGCCCGCGTTACTTTCGGCCTACCTTGGCCTACCTTCAATCACCTCGAGCATGCGCAGTAACATAATTTAACAATTTGCGAGTTAGAGAGTGATACATTTGCATATTCGATCCCTCACTATAACTCGCGGATTTGCAATCCACGAGTTAAAAATGGCAGTCCCACTACATGGTTGAACAAAACCTGAAGCAAGTTTTCCCGGCATGGCAACTATTGATGTCATACATAAATAGCTTAAAACGACAGGAGAAGCGCTCTTACAAATTTTGCTTTTGTAACCGCTTTCAGTATTGAATCAAGATCTGGAATGCATCTAAGAAAAATGGTTAGATTATTGGGGGTGCGACGATCCCGAGAAAATACGACAAATACGATACAATATATACAAGATACAATATGAGATTTATAAACAGTTCTGGCATAAAACGTGCTTTTTCAGTACAGAGTTGTGAGATGTTCCTACATGAGGAATTGCATTTTTAGATCGCATTTTAGCGCCCCAATCAGCAAAGGAGAAAACAAACAATTAACAATGAAATATGAGGTTTTGAATCGTTGCGAGAACAAACGTTAAAATCAAAGCTTGTACCAATCGCCTACAAATAAGATATGATTTGAAAATCTTAAAATATGACCTCTGATTTTGGCATTTGAGCCTTTTATATATTGCGTTTGGTCGGGTATAGGAGAATCAATGTCAATTACAAACACCCACGCGTTGTCCACCCTGCGTCATACAGAGTGACTGACACCGCGGGATGGCATGCGCATGCGCATGCGCATTAAGTCCTTCTGACCTTCCGCCATTATTTCTGACTCATACTACCTTTTCGAGCTTTCTTTCTCTTGGCGTTTCACTGAATTGCTTGCCATACGCCGTTGTTACTGCATGGATATGGAATAACACGAAGTCAGAGACACTCTAGTGAAAGTTCTGTGGCATTTTTCTCGATACACTCACTAGTGGTTTCAGTTTCACTTCTGTGGCTTTAAGCCGGGTTGCCGAGTGAGGCTCGTTGTTACTGCGTATTATCAGGTAAGATCTTATCTCATTTTCTCTCGATTATTACTTCGAAAATCTGATAAATTTACACGTTGTCTTAGCTCAAACACAACAAATTCAAGATCAACAGTTGAGTTTTAAAATTGATCTTACAATGTAAGAAATTTATATTGTTTTACACTACGGACTGTGGGGGACTGTGTGGTTCTCAAAAAACAACAACAATCGATTAGTAATTATTACTGTAAAAAAAACTTGAAACTTACATATCGTCTCGGCAAATGACTCGAACCTAGCTTGTCGGCTTTGATTAATGCTTTGATCCACCTAGTTAGCAAACTATGATATGAACAAAAATAAATCGTGAATTAGTATAAGCTAAGGATCTACATTTGGGCTATAAATGAAATGAAACGAGATGGCGTTATCCTTGCTTTAACAAACCACTCAAGAAAGTTACTACTTGACGAGACATGGTGCTTCATCGTTAAGGCTTTTGACATTGCTCTTACAGGGATAAATACAACTCGATAAAAAGTTAAGGAAAAAAGGAACCTACCCAATGTTCAACAATTAATCTCTGAGAAAGATAAGCGTCTGTGGAGTCGATCAAGGAATTTTCACTATGATCTGATCGTCAAGATCGAACCATCAAGCTTTCTTTTTCAGACCGTAATATCAGTCAAAAGTGGAATCTTCCATAGTGATAAACTGAGAAAAGTTCCATAATGCGCTTCTTTCGATCAGTTTGAACTGTGATAACATATTGAAAGTTGCTATTAATCTATATGTTCCATCGAAAATGAAATTGTCCCTCATAAATTGCATAAATTTGGTGTTTACAAATAAAACGGCACGACGTGAGTGAACGAATTGTACAAAAATCAAAACCAGCTGATTTTGTTGATTAAAGTTTTTCAACTGAATACAAACCTAGACAAATTTGGTTAGTTAAAATTTCATCTTTTAGAGTGAAAATTTGTTTTGCCTAAGTCATTATATTATGTGTGCCTTAAGGACCGTGACGAAGTTCCAGGAATGTGACCTTTTTTCAAACATCAGCATGATGTCGAACGGTTGTGGGTTGTGATTGGTTCTTGGATAGTACATCAGTCATGTATGGTCGATACTCTTTAGTCATGCTAATTACATTAGCTCAAAATATCACAGACCACTCATTTCATTTTAAAATAGACTATGCCGGCGAGCATAAATGCGCCGAGAAAACTGAAAGAGTTTGAATAAATTTGCTTTCCTCGTTGCAGGGTCTTCCAGGCACTGAGCAAGCATGGCGACGAGCTCTAATATCAATCTCATGCCGTCAAGCGAAAGGGACAACTTTGTTCGACTAAATAGGCTGCTCATCGCTGGAGGAACACCAATTATTAGAGAATTATTTGACAGCTATCATCCACCCCATCTTCTGAATTCAAGGTTGAAATCTCGAAAAACACTCCTAGAAACAACTGCAAAATTGACAAGGCCTCAAAAGGAAGTGTTGTTTCCAGCATTAGAAAATCCAAACTCCAGAAACTTTGACTTGGCTCTTCTAACCAAGTTGCTGCGTAGCATTTGTTTCACGGAGCAGCCCACTCGTGGGTGGGATAAATTCCCTGGCAATAACGATATCTCTCTTGAAGATGATGTTTCTAGAATACATCTGTATCGTAACACAATGTATGGTCATGTGCTCGAGGAAATGGCTTTATCACCTGAAGATTTTGAAAAGTACTGGAACGAAATTTCTAACGCCTTGATCCGTATTGCCTCTCAAATTGAAGCAATAAATTTGTATCAAGTAGAGGAGCAAATTTATCAGCTTAAATATTCTAGGTTGACGGATGATGACATTGCAAAGTGCCTGGAAGAGATTCAAGACATGTTAGCTAGTCACGACGAGACACTAGCTCGTCATGAAGAGACGCTGATTCGTCATGACGAGGAATTTTCTAGGATTGGCGCCCAAGAAAATCGAATTCAAACAGACGTGAAAGACTTGAAAGACGTCTTCCAAAACGCAGTTGCTCGAACGTCCAAGCCCAATTCTACTAAAATTACTTCAGCCGATAAACTAACACAAAACATAAATAATAACTTGACGTTATATGTCAATGACCCACGACTGTTAGAAAATGTATTTAAGATGTCGAAACAAACTGGCGTCAATCAACCATCTAAAACTTTGAAACAACGGGACTTTGAGGAAATTGGAGCAGGCTTATCGTCACAGCCATTAGTCGAAAGACAAACTTCCTGCCCTGTAAATTTGAATGATTTTCACAATCAAATAATGGATAGCCAGTTCCAATTTCCAACAAGCTCTAGAGGGGCAACTGTTTCCTCTGTGCCACAATCTCCACAGCGTACCGTTAGAAACCAAACGTTCAACCACCAAGAACAACGTGGGGCTGATTATTTAGCTGGTACCTCACCACTCCGCTTACCAGCAAAAAGTTGGTCAAACAACCAACCAATGGATCAAGCCTTCAGAAGGGCATCTTACCCAGAATATGCAAGCTCTAGATCTCATACACTATCGTCATCCCAGTTCATTCGAGATCGACCGACTAGTGCAGAACTGTTCGAGGAGGATGTCTTTGCTCCAACAACATCAAAACCTGAATGGGCTTTTCCTCCGCAATCCCAGTCGTTCGCCACCAAGCCCGCATCTGCACCAATATACCAAGACTTCAACCCTCAATCTTATGGCACAAACTGGCAGTCAAGCCCTAAAAATCAGCGTGCATCCTATGATGACCAGCCATCAAATTGGAATCTTCCTCAAGGTAATCTTTCATTTAGCCCCCAAATGTCTGGATTAAAAGGGCATCCACAAGTAATGTAAGAGTTTTATTCACCAATGAGCCCTCTGCTGCCAATTTCAGTGCAGCAAAGCAATGACAGCGGTAAGGATGATGTTTTATATCTGAACTAGAAATTGTCATCATTATTCGTCTCATGTTTATGAACCTATCAATGTACGTCCCGTGGGGTGGGGATGTAGTCGTCAATCACGCAATTACCCCACCCGGGAAGAAAGTCGTCAATTACAGTTCAGAACTGGCCTGAGCAACTTATTCCATTTGTACAGCCATGTAAAACATAAAACATTTCAAAAACCAAACTGTTTATTAATTTTTTTGATGCTGCAAACACTGTTTGCTTGGAAGAACATTTAAATCAACTAAAAGGATCACACAAGGATTGTTCTACATTTTCCGAAGTTGCCACAGCTTCCCTTTGGAATATTTTTGTGATCAAATGCCCAACCCAACGGTCACATGTTTGTTGTCAAATTCCCACCTATTGCCCGAGTACCCCAATGCATGGACATACATCGATAGGTCAGTGTATTACAATGACTTAGTAGTCAGGTTTTATAACGATTCGATTTTTTTTAGGGGGGGGAGGGAGATTTTTGTTCAATTTCTAAACAAGTTTAAAATCACTTTTTCCAACAAATTCAGATGATCCAGTTCTGCACATCAATGTTCGTGTTCATGGAATCCCTTCTATAACAAATTTTCATCTTGGACAACTGATCTCCATGTCTTTGAGAAGGAAATCTTCTGTTGATAATGATGGATTCCGCGATTACTTAGAACGCAAAAGGCAGCTTAGAATTACAGAGGTACGTAGAAGTAAATCTTTGGCCATGGTACAGTGTAACTTCTCGGTACGGACACCTCTATAATACGAACACCTCTATATTATCGACAGATCTTTCAGATCTTTTGGTCCCGGCAAACTCTCCTGTCCGGCATATGAATAAAAAGTACGTCATAAGCCCGACGTCTGAATACGGACACTTTTCTCCGGCTCCTTGGGGTTCGTATTAGAGAGAATCCACTGTATCTGGATAGCAGTACATTATGTATGAATAAGAAGTTATGTTGACGTTACAATATTACACTGGAAAAATTGAATCACTTAATCTGAAAAGAATAAATTGTTGTTGTTGTTGTTGTTGTTGTTGTTGTTGTTGTTGTTGTTGTGTAAAAATCATGTAGTACAAACCATGCCAAGATCCTGCAGACAGTACGAAACTAAAGAAGTGAACTTAATTTGTTTATTTAAACTATTCCTTAAGATTGATGACAACCAAAGTGGGTTCTGCTCCATTGGCGTGTCCACGCGAAATATGTCCTCTCTGGAGGATTTATGGCGGGATTGTATGTCAACCAATGACTTGAAATTGTACCTCAAAGGAACAGTTTTGCCTCAAGACTTTGGTGGTGCCGACATCGAAATTAGTATTGATGGGAAAGAGTATGGAGCTTGTTGTAAAAGACTCAAACCAAGAGGTAAATATTAGGCAGATTTGAAGGCATATTCATTCAGCTTGCTTGAAACCTGTTTTTAGTTTAGAGTGCGTAACATTTAATTGTAAAGTTAAAATAAAAACGTATTGTCATTTTCCATAAATATAAATATAACTAACAGATGGATTAATTGCTTTTAACACAGATTTTAAAGATACAGTGAAAACATTAACATCACACTCTCAAAGCTTCAGCCACACAGAGGAAGACCTGTTCGAGGGGGAAAATGATCCAATATCAAAAAGCATGGAAGAACTGTCATCATCCAAGAGAGCTTTTGATGAACTTTTCTTGATCATCTGTAAAAACGGCGGTAGGATGAAATATGCCACTGCATATCAGCAGCTCTCCCCAAGCAGTAAAGCAGAAATCAGAAAGACTATCGACCAGGGAAAATTGGAAGATCGTTTTAGAATTCTCGAGGAGGGAGTCATTTTAGCAAGGTTTAGTTTTTGCCATAAGCGTAGTAATGGTAGTTGTAATGATCCATACTGTCCCAATCTTCATCTTTGCCCGTACTATCTCTTAGATGCATGCACGTTTCCAGGCAAATGTAAGAATTCGCATGATGTTAGTGATGAGCATACTGACAGAATCTTCAGAAAAGTAAATCTTTCTTCGCTTAATTTGAAGGAACGTTTGGTGTTGTTGAAGAACATAGCTTACACAGTTCCAGAAATTTGTACTCACTATATCAACAGTAGGTGTAGAAATGGCGATCAATGTTCTTTTCTGCATGTCTGCAAGTTCTGGGTACTCGGTAATTGTGCATTTAAAGGCAAGTGCCGCCATGCCCACACTTTTAAAGATCCACACTCCCAAAGAATTTTACGGGAGAGAAATCTTCATGAACTTAATAACCTGGAAATTAAGGAAAAGATCAAAACGCAGTTTGCCATCAGCTAAAAAAAGCGTTCAGTTTATTTAGGTAGGGTTTCCTCCAAGTTGTGATTTTCGAGCCCCGTTCGAAATCTGTGCGTAACTCGATGACAAACATCGTTCAAATCAAAATCGATTATGTAACTCGAACTCGACCAGTAAAACTTTATTTTCGCGTTACGGCGCGCTAAAAGCGTACGTCAAACTTGCGTTATCAGTATGTGCGTATCTGTATGGGTCAAGATAGTGGGAAAATAATTTTTAATACGCAATTATACTCATTTCAAAAAACGTTGTCGGGCAAAGACCAAATCACTACACTCATCATAAAAAGATTAGGTTAAATTAAGATAAAAATATAGACAATTAAAGATAAAATAAAGACAATAAAATTGAAATAATGTATTGACATCAAAGGAAAATAAAGTGATAGATCATCAATCAATTTTCAAGTTTTATTGAACGTGGCAGAGGGTATCAGCATTCTCGGGGACCCAGAGCATATCAAACAATCAGTTGTGTTTCACGTAGGCTTCCTGTGCTTTTAGTATTGGGCTTCCTGTTTACCAAAATGTCAGGCCTAGGTTTCTAAGCCATTTTTAAGATGGCGAACAAATGTTTCGTCGCTACAGTATCTGCAAGTTTTGATTCAAATTCAATTTTCGACAGTTTACGCGGGTTTAAATTGCAGAAAAATCAACAAAAATGAATCTACGTTGACTTTCAAATAAGGTAAACTGTCGAAATATGGATATAGAGGGAGTGAACGGGACAACGTTTTATGGGGAATTGTTTGATATGTTTGATATTTCTGGGCTTCCTGTGTAGAAAAAGTGTAAAAGAAGAGGAGGACTGAGGAAAGGATAAGGGAGAGGAGAAAAGAGATGTCGAACTCTCCAACTCTCCGTTTTTTCTCTCCTCCTCTAGCCTCTAGTTTCCCTCAGCTTTCTAGGACCACAGGAAGCCCAAGGAAAACGAGTTGCCTACCGAGGAGGCTAGCGCTAATCCTGGGATGAAATGAATGGTTTTTCTTCGAGATTTAATCCTGGGTTAATTAATTAAAGCTGATCGTTTTTCGAATACCCTGGGAATCAGAGGGTGTTTTCTATCTCGCTTTATCGTTTGTAAATTTGACAGTAGATCCCAGCCTTACCGCCAAACGACTAGTCTCCTACGCAGCCGCACTAAGCCCTAGCGTGACAACAAAACTGCGGCTGCGTAGGAAACTATCAAACGACAGAGTGAAATAGATCTAGACCGAAAAGTCTCCTTTGATTCCCGCTTCGCTTTCAGTAGTATAGCACCGGTAAATGTAATAACGCAGCATACATCTCCCAGCACTTCTCTTTCTGTGGGAAACTGCTATTTTTGTGGCTACAGCCTCGAAGAGGCGAAGCCACTTAGTCATCGGGTTGTAAGTAAGTAAGTAAGTAAGAGTGTGCGTAACTCCACAGGAAGCCCAATAATAAACTTCGGAACCAATCATTGATTGATTTTAAACGAGTAGACAATGATCGATAATGATAAACAAAGGACACTTTGAAATAAAATAATTTCGATTCAGTGTTAAAGTAAACAGAAATGAAAAGATTTTAAAAGCGAACTACTGCCTGAGTGTGTCAAGAAAACAACAAAAAGGCGTATTGAGTTTACCACCGATTGGAATTAATGCCATGCGCCGACAGATACAAGTTCGTGAAGATTCTCTTCCGTCAATCGACTAATATAATACTTGATGCAAAAATTTGCTGTGGAAATTCTTACAATCAAGAACAAGTCCAAATTCATCTTTAAAAGAGTTACATTAAAAATTGTCAAAGAAATATATAATTTATGTATATGTGATGTTTTTCCGTAAATTACGACACGTGCAGCATAAACTTTGCTCGCCGGAGACTTCAAAGCCGTGACCGACAGTGAATGAAAATGCTGCTTTATTTCAAGCCTAAGATATCCTTTTGGTAGCATTTCGTCAAAACTAACTAAATAAATGAGACAAGCACTGGTGTTTTGGCTCAATTTTCTATGTAAAGGAATATCTCGATATACCTGTTTTATGTTCCAATCGTCTGTTTGTTTACTAAATTAGAAGTGACTCAACCGATTGTGTTTCAAACACTTTTATGTCGGGCGCGTAGTAAGTTGTTTAGTGGCTGTGAATATTTAATTACATTTTGTTACATTATCTTCTACGAAAAAAAATTATTTTTGGCATTTGTTTGACAGCTACACTTTTACGTTTCTGGAGTTACAGCAAATTGACAATAAAAATTTATATACAAAAAAACAACCTTACTAGTCATCTAAGCGCTCAGTAGTCTGATGTAAGAAATTACAGTAAATAGCCAGTATTTCAACACTGTATCTCATTAACTTACTGACGCTTTAATTTCTATCCCATAAGCAGATAAGGCTGTAGCCACATGCGCTTAATAAGCGCCTATTTTTAATCTTGTATTCAAAACTTTTGATCATTCCGGGTTTTAGTTTTTCGGATTCCAGTTCCGTTCCGGTGTCCGGATTCCAAATTTTAAAACCACCTTCGCGTGACTAGTGCATCATGGCGGAGGCTTCCCTTCACAGTTCAAAACGAGTATTACAGACAAGAGAACATGAGCCGAGTACGAAAGTTTCTTATATGCCTTACGATTATTTCAGTATTGGTGGCTGTATATGTACACTTCACTCGCAAAAGTTATGCAAACTACACGAATCCACCATGGAATCGTGTTGTAAAATGCACCAACACCAAAGACGATTTATCTCAATTAATAGATTCAACTTACCAAGTCCAACGCATTTTGACGAACTTGAAAATTGATCACTGGCTGATGTACGGGTCGATTTTCGGTGCTATGCGAATGGAAGGTCCTCTACCTTGGGACAACGATGTCGACATCGGCTTCTGTGGTGACTGCGAAAGTTTCGCCTTGTTTAGAACCACTGAAGATTTTGCCAAGCCTTTCAGGGATTCTGGCTTTGTTGTCGAAAACAGATGGCTTCAAACTGGCTCAATAAAGTTATCACGACCAAATCAAACGCTTACTATAGACTTGTTTGCCCTTTATGAACACAATGGTGTAAAAAAGAGAACAGGATTGGAATCGTGGTTGTTTTTCATTAACCATATGTATCATCATACTTTTCCTTCGTGGACAGTACAGCCTCCCTTACCTAAGGTTCGTTTTGGACATTTTAATATCTCTATACCTAAAGGAGGTTTTGAAATCTTAAAACACTTATATCCTGATAACTGGTGGAAAGTAGTGAAGCCTAGTGGCTGTTGATTATTCGGCAAAGCTTTATTAGTGTCTAAATCAACCAAGACTCAGGAATGGGTTCAGGCAGTCTTTATTTTACAAAGTACTTATACTATATATTATAATACAAACTGAAACGTATATATATATATCCTAAACTATTACAAACATATTTACTATTATTCCCCTGAATAATGAGTCCAGAGATACATTTACACTGTTAGACTACCTGTGGAGAGGTGGGTGGGAAAAATTTTTCTATAACTGCTTGCTTATAAAGTATGTAGCTTGAATATGTGCTTTCTAGTTGGCTTTTGATGCGAGAGTGATTTAATGTCTTATAGCTCTTCTATTTATACAGTTAATAAATATTCACTGCTTAATTAAAGTTTACTTAACACACTGACGCGTTAAAATACTAATTGGATTGAAAACATGCTTATAAAGTTGTGACTTCCTGTTCCCATCCTGGCCCGCCTACAATGATTTAGATTCATATTAACCGATGTCAATATCCACCTAAATCAACCAAGACTCAGGAATGGGTTCAGGCAGTCTTTATTTTACAAAGTACTTATACTATATATTATAATACAAACTGAAACGTATATATATATATCCTAAACTATTACAAACATATTTACTATTATTCCCCTGAATAATGAGTCCAAATCCAGAGTGTGATTAATGAGTGGGGTGAGTGTTCTGTGTTGTGAGAGTTAGAACAGATTTACAAAGCATGTTAGCAGAGTTTAGTCTAATAGTTAAAGGCATGGTTAAATATATTAACACCGCATCTGACTGCCAATCCCCTAGCGCCTTGATTAGTTCTATTGGGACACCAGACTGATACGCAAAAGATGCTCCCCCCCTTCGAAATGAGTGGCCAGCAAAGTTAGATGGATTAACTCCTACTAGCGCGAGATGGTGTTTGAGTTTACTGATGAACATGCTATAAGTTAGGCATTTAATGGAGTTACTTGAAGGATCCCACCAGTTGAAAGCTTGGGAGTTAGCGGGCGCAGTGGTAGTGAAGGAAAATGCATGGTTGGTAGCTGTAACTGGGCAAAGTTTGCTACGAGGAATACAAGGGATGGGAATATCGACCTCCCTTTCACGAAACTGGATCGTTTTACTCCATCGAATAGTGATAAGTATTCCCCATGAATATACTTTGAAATCAGCTTTAGTGAGCTGTTTGCTTGGGTCGAATTTACTTGCTGACAAAGGTAATAAATGCGATTTCCGAAACATACCGAAAAAGGCTACCAAACAAACCGCCCAAAAGGATGAATCAAGGCTGTTGGAAAAATGTAGGGTCGAGTATATATCTATTAAAATGCTTGGGGTAATAGGTAACTTTTGTCGAGGAGGGGAGCCTTTTACCCTTTTAATTCCAGTGAGCAATGACTTGAGTGCCCAGTTGTCAAGAAGGGGGTTCTGGAGCCCGAATTCTTTGTGTAAAATGCCGATAATATTCAAATAATTGCGAATGGAAGATGGTTTTAAAAACCGAGCTAAGTAGGCGGCATACTGTAAAAGGTGCGATTGCTGCAGCGGAACTGGGTTGTAACCCATATGTGAACAAAATTTTAAAAACGTATTGCGATGAGTTTGATACGTAGACTTGGTAGACTCAGCAAATAGATGTGTCCGGTAATCACTGATTTCTTTCTCGAGTTGCATTGCCATAGTGAGATCTCGTGCATCTGTAAAAAATGTAGTCGTGGCTGTTAGCCGACATATGCTGCTCGAGAGGTGAAGAGTTGATGAATTGCTGAGAGTAATTACTGGCAAATATTGCGTAAAACTTAATTACGTGGTGTGGGTCATGCAAGCGTGAGATAGAATCCGCTAACATATTTTTGCTTCCTTGAACATACACCGCTACAATGTGAAAGTTATGCATGGCCGAAAGCCAAAAGAGTTGCCGCAATTCACGCATGATGTACTCGTTGGCGGTTGTACCTTTGTTAATTATATGAACCGCCGCTTGATTATCACAATGAATCACAATGCGTTTATTTGTCCACAGTTTTGCCCAGCGCTTTGCGGCAATAATGATAGCTAAGGTTTCTTTATGATTTATGTGCATATTGGACTCCCGAGGACAATCGATGGGAAAGTTAAAATAAAACCAGTCCCCTCGGAAAAACCCTGCAGCCGCTTCCTTACAAGCATCAGTGACAACATCTTCTGTAGGCAGTGTTGCAAGAAATAAACGCTTTCCGTTGAATGACTTTAAAAACTGAGCCCACCATGAAATGTCCTCGTGAAAATGTCTATGTAGCCTGATTTTAGCCTTTGATGATAAACTGTTCATGGTATCCAGAATACGACGGAGGAAAGTTCGTCCTCCGTAGACAACCCGACAAGCGAAATTAAGTTTACCGGCTAAACGTTGAAGTTGTTTTTTTGCTTGCACGCCGCTTTGACTGAAAGTCTGATACAACCTGCTTTAACTCCTCGATTTTGCCATCCGGCAACCTCATAGTGCACGCGATTGTGTCGAGTTCTATTCCCAAGAAAGTTAAGCGTTGGGTCGGAGGGACTAGTTTGCGCTCACTTATTGTGAAGCCCAAGTCACGTAAGAGCTTCATTAAGACATGATAGACCAACTGACACTTGGCCTCCGTTTCCCCTATAACAAGGAAATCATCTAGGTAGACTATAATGTTGTGGAAACCCCTCCTAGCCATCATTCTTCTGACTGATTGCGTTAATCTATGAAAAATACTTGGACTAGATTTCGCTCCGAACGGAAGCCGTGTATCATAAAAATAAGTGTACGATTTATCGCCTGTAAATTGCCACTTGCAACCCGTAGCACGATAATTATCAGGGTGAATAGGTACTGAGCGATACGCGTGGCGCAGGTCGATCTTTGCCATATAGTAGTTAGGTTTTAAGAGTTTTACAGCGTCATCTAGTTTCTGAAATTGAAAAGACTCAATCTCAATGTAGTCGTTTACCGCTTGGCCATGTGGTCGAGAGCAATCATGAATTAAGCGTACTTCGTTAGCATCTGGTTTCGGAATTGCTCCTAACGCGCTAACAATAGTGGGTTTATGCTCAGTTATGACGTAATTGCCTTGCTTGATTTCGTCGAGAATCGTTTGCTCGACTAAATGCCTGTTAATAGGATTTGTAGCAGATTTGTAATTATCCATGTTTACATCCGAAAAATGTGTCCCAACATTAGTAAGTTGGAAACCGTGTAAAATGCCGTCGCTAAGAAATTCTTTGTCCTCATCAAATTCAAGTTCCTGGAGCCATAAATCCTTGTTCAACGGATTTGGTTTGGTTGCCTCACCTAGTCATGCTTGGGAATTGGGTTTATGTGCATGCCCCGCGTGCGACTGGCCACAAACTTTGCCCGAAACTTTACGATTACATTCATGTACGAAATTACACGATTCGCGCGAACATCCCCGTGGGCTGTTAAAGTTACGACAAATTACCTTCCCTTCAGCATTAGTGTTAGCAAATTGCGTGCGTCCCGCGTTAAGGTTTAGTTTTGAGGGATTAGTATTTGTGCGTTGGATGGGTGTTAGCAGGACTGTGTGTAGGTGATTTGAGTCAAAATTCCAGGGATAACGATAAATTGCTTGCATCCGACGAAACTCGTTATCATACATTACGACTGATTTCCAGTCATATCTATTAGATAGTTCCATTATTTTGATTGTATATGCTAAGTAATGTTGGATATCATTTGATACTAATTTACCTTCAGCTAATAAAGTATAAAATATACGTGTATTTGCAATCACCCACTGTTGTAAAGTAATTGAATCTAGCTTAGGTTTTTTCGGGCCATAGGTCACTGATATACGGGCCATGCCCTGGCTACCTAATGTCTCTTCGTGTTCCTGAGGAACGATAGAGTCTACGAAATCTGGAATAAGATAAATTTTCTCACCATTTTGCTTTGCTGGTCGTAGAAACATTTCTGATGTGCTTGGGAGTGTTGTGGCGAAGTCTCTGGTTCCTCTTAGTTCTGGTCCTGTGGTGATGGTTGGTAGATGCTGTGTGGTCATGTCCACGTGGTCGTGACGCGCCAGGATTTCGTCTAGTGGTGTGATGGGTTCAGTTGGATTTCCACGGCGGTCCATTGCAACTTTGTGACGGAGCTCCTCTACGGCTGCTTGTTTTTCTTCCAGCTTTTGTTTTAATCGCTGCTGTTCCAGGCGTTGCTCTTCTATTTCAAGGGCCTTGAGGCTCTCCTTGAGCTCGTCGATTTCCTTAAGGTCGAGCTTGCTTTCCGCTTTCACACGCAGTGGTGAGCTTCTTTCCTTGCCTTCACAGAATGAGGATGGTATACCCCAGTCGTGGCTTTCTTTTGGGGTCTTGCATCCAGGGCATTTCTTTTGACGCTTAGTTGTTGTGCTGTCGTTTTGGTCCATGATCATTAAAATTTTTTTTTCTATAACTGCTTGCTTATAAAGTATGTAGCTTGAATATGTGCTTTCTAGTTGGCTTTTGATGCGAGAGTGATTTAATGTCTTATAGCTCTTCTATTTATACAGTTAATAAATATTCACTGCTTAATTAAAGTTTACTTAACACACTGACGCGTTAAAATACTAATTGGATTGAAAACATGCTTATAAAGTTGTGACTTCCTGTTCCCATCCTGGCCCGCCTACAATGATTTAGATTCATATTAACCGATGTCAATATCCACAATAAAGTGGAAAATAACAACAAAAGAACACAATGGAAATTAGGATGTATTAAAGAGTGATACACTAAAGTGTGTTTCGCGGGTTTATAGTGGTCTATGAAAACCACTATTAATATCATCATCATCATCATTATTACTATTATTGCTATTATTATTTTTATTAGCCATAAAAATTGCTCAACATATGATGCTCGATATATTCAATAGATATATTGTTGAAGGTTAGGTGAAGGGTAGAATTGTGTATTCTAATGTATTCTAACCTATTGTGTTCTATTGTATTGTCGTTCTATAGAATTGAGCATATCTATATTTGTTTGAACAAAAGAAATTCCGATTCCGCATATATCGTGCATGGTATATTGCTCAAGGTGTTCAAAGGGCGTCAGTGGACTGGGAAAACTTCGAAAATTATTTTTTCCCCGGCCGACAAGACTCTCTATTTGTCAGTCCTTCATTCAGAATTTCTTTGATCATTCATTGCAGCCGAAATCATTGCATCGCGATCGACCTGCAAATCACGCCCAGATCGGTTTGATTTTGTTCTTTTCTGCAATCTAACAATAGGCAGGTCGCAGAAAATACCAAAATCCACACAGCTTAGCGTAATTTCCAGGTCGTGATGCACAATTTCGGCTATATTAAATTCAAACTTTTTTTTACCATTGGTCGTTCATTCAGACTTTCAAACTTTTCAATTATATCGTCGCCGCACCCGATTAAACGCCGCCCTCGATAATGAAGCGCACTGCATTTGAAAGCAAAATTTTTAATCGCCGCCTTCGAATACGGTGGCCCACAGGGGCAAAACACAATGCAAAATTGCTTTCAAAACACAACAACGTTTCGTGGAACACAACAATCTTTCACTGAACACAACAAAGTTTCGTGGAACACAACAATCTTTACATCTACATTTTATTGTTGATAAAATCGGTTAGATATCACATCAACTTTAAAAATATATATGTACATGTATATAAATACTAAAAATAGATAAGTTTATGAATTGTTAATTTCGAATAAATAAATAAATAACTAGTAAATAATGCTTTAGAACTGAAAAATACTTATTTCTAATTGATATATATTCAACAAATGATTTTGTTTTACCTCGTTTCAATACTGTGTCTTATGGTAAACATTCTCTTAGATTTCTTGGACCACAGTTATGGTCAAAATTGAGTAAGGAAGAAAGACATATAGAATCACTAGGAGCATTTAAATCAATGATACGTAAAAGGGACATAACGTCCCTTCTTGAAGGATGTGGGAGAGAATGCCATTAATTTATGCTTAAGTTAAAGTTTTCTTAATTATTATATTTTTAGAGCTTATGTATTCATATGTTTATATATATATTATATATTTTTAGGAAATAGGTTATATATTTTAGGATAATTTTATCATATTATTTAATTATGTATCATATTATTTAATTATGTAGATTTTGTTATCGATTATATTTTGTTGTGTCCCCAATTAGTGCAACCTAGCGCTAGAACGATTAGACACTTTAATAAAGATTTACTACTACTACTACTACTACTACTACTACATCAAAGTTTCATAGAACACAACAAGCTTTCACTGAACACAACAAAGTTTCGTAGAACAACAAGCTTTCACTGAACACAACAAAGTTTCGTAGAACAACAAGCTTTCACTGAACACAACAAAGTTTCGTGGAACACAACAATTTTTTCACAGAACACAACAATACACAACAGTACACAAGTCTTTCACAAGCAACTAATTAGTTAATGAGAATGAGGAATTTCTTTCAGATTTTTATATTAATGTCGTTTTGGTTGAACATTTTTCAGGTCCGTGGACATGGAGCTTCAAAGTGGACGAACAACACTGCTAATTGTATTAGTCTCATTATGTTCTATATTGTATATAAATGTTAATAACGCCGCTTGCTAAAGAAATAATGCAGCAGTTATAATACATGGTACTCGGATTTCAACCTTCTCCATTCAGAGATCGAAAAGGGTTAAAATTCGAACTATGTTCATATCTAGGCTATCACGAAAACGAAAACCACGTTTTATGGCGGATCTTTAACGATGTAAATCAGAAAACCGTTTTATCTATCAAACGCTTAATAGCGCTGCTTGCTAAAAATAATGCATCATTTAGAATACATAGTGCCATATTTCGACCTTCTCCATACAGTCCATCCAGAGAAGAAGGTTAAAATTCAGACTATGCTCATATCTAGCTAGGCTGTTAAGGAAACGATAGGTGTCAGTAGACAAGCACAAGGAAAAAGCATAAGGACTTTAAAGACGTTTATCAGAAAACGTTTTTTATCTATGATTATAAGTGTTCTATTTTAGAACATGCGTAAGAATTTTTGTTCGGCGACGTTTGAACTCTGGCCCTGCCCACAACAAAGTGTGTTTCACGGGTTTATAGATTAGTGGTCTATGAAAACCACTATTATTAATATTATCATCATCATCATCATCATTAATACTATTATTGCTATTATCATTTTTATTAGCCATAAAAATTGCTCAAGGTGTTCAGACGTATGCTTACTTGAGTAAAAGATCGAAAAATTCGTCGAAATTTATCCGAATTTTCGTTACTGAAGCTCCGCGCCATCTGGAATGTGTGCATTAGCTCTGGAAATGGTAGCCACTAAGGTTTGAAATACTAAAATTCAACTCATAACAATTTAAGTAGTCCAAAGTTATTGCAATGTTGCGCGCAACAGAACGTGTGTTAACCCCTGCAACAGGCGCGCGCAATGCCCCAGAAAAAGCTCAGTTGTACTTCTGTAGCTGTTGCGCAAAACGTTGCGCGATCTGTTGCAAGGTTGGTATGCCTTCAGAAAAAGAACTCGTTTCTATTCTCTAACTGTTGCGCGCATCTGTTACAGGGTCGGACACACGCACAATGCATGTTGTGTACTATGTTACAAGCTACAGGGAAAATAACATCTTGTGTTCTGGGTTTCTACAAATTAAGCAACAAGCCCCATTAACAATAGCCCCAGCGCAGGTCGCATGAGAAAGTCAGAGGGGTAGTGAAGGGTTCTAGTTCTTTCCCAAACCCACCCCACCCCCTTCCCCGCCCCAAGATTGATATGGGATATTAAAATAGGTATCGATTATAATTTAAAAAAAAAAACCAGCTTTGGACATCAGTTCTTCAGTTTTCGAAATTAGTTCCCGTTCCCTAACCACAAGACTAACATCAAAAATAACGAATAAATCCAGGACAGTATAATCAGGTGACTGACACACACCCTTATAAAAACCTTGACGTGTTGTCCCTCATTCGATTTCTTTTTAAAACACGATTCGAACGAATTCACCTCGCGCTGGAAGCAAATGAATGTAAATATTCAAAATTGACGAGCGCGCGTAAGTGACCTGTGGTTTAAAAATAGCACAAATGCGGTGAAACATGTCAAATCACGTGACGTGCGTGTCTCAGTCTGGTGCTTACTCTGGTTTTTACAATCGTGTAATTTTAGTTATCTTGACTATGTATAGGATAATTCGTCAGGCAGAGCAGTGAATCACTTGAAAGATTTCATCATGTAATTAAAGCACTATGACAGATTTAAAAGGTTCACTTTTTTGTGTTATTAAGTTTCTAGGCAGAAAGGACATTTCCCAATATTTTGAATACGACAATATAAAAACTTGCACGAGTTTGGCATTCTGCATTACGAGATTCTAGATCTCTGTGGAGTTTTCGGGGATACATTTTGACGAGATCAGTAATAATTATTCAATACATGGTATTTATTATTTATTATTCAATACATGGTAAATAAAAACCTTTGAACCTTTGAATTCAATTTCTCGTCTACTTACACAATTAAACTCAAATCGACCATGTAACTAACAAATTTGGTGTTAATATTGAAGAACAAACGCGTACATGTAAACAACTACGAACTTTGTTTTAAAACGATGAGCTAAAATCAATCCAAATTTTAAATCACCTTAACTTATAAAAGAACTTACCTTTGCTGATGTCTTAATCTGATTAGCTCTAGGGATATTCCTGAAATAAGAAACCTGGATTCCAACTGAACATCTTCAGTGAGGCCGATCATTTCACTTTGGCCGGAACGGAAATAAAAATCCATAAGTAATAGCGTACGTAACGGCTTGAAGCTTGCTGTACTTAAAATAATCATGGAAATTTATTGATCCCTCTTCAATCGACTAGATTTTGATTGGTTCTTCTATCTCCCTGGGGAGTTGGCAGTGCAAACAAGCTCGATGTTCCTGAAAACTTATTCTTTTTTCTCTTTCTATTTATTTACAAAACAGCTATTTTTTGATAGCTAGACTCTGATTGGTCCATTTCTTTCCCTGGGGAGTATTAGCATTACAATGAAACTTCGCCGAATAGACTACCCCAATTAGTCATTAAATTTATTAAGTGTCTAGGTAGCGCAGCGGTCTAAGGTGATATCTAAAGGTATGGATTAGGGTCCGGATATCGTCTCCCTCCCTGGCCTTCGGGCTAAGATAACTGTAATATGTAGCACCGGGATAGCGTGGATGGGGCCGAAATCTTCATCCGTAACGTAAGTCGATTCGATGTCTCAGCTTCTCAGAATGTCTAGGGAGAATCGTCCCAAAATTTCATTTTCTTTTTTTTTTTTTTTTTACAGTTATTCATTCAGTCTGTTATTTTATTTCCGGGGGGTGCTCTTTAAGGGGTTACAGGTTCGATCCTCGTCGACGCCGGATTCTTTTCTGACTTCTTTTTTCTTCATTTTTTCCGTTTCTTTCCCAAGCTTTAAGTTAAAATTACATCTTTTTGAACTTGTTTTTAAATGTTTGGTGTTTTTGATATTTTTTCTGATAAATTTCATTTTCATTTTTTATTTTTAATTATAATTATTCATATATCTTACTGCATTGTTTCTGTAGGGTGCATTTCCTAGACATTACAAATTTATTTCTTTTTTCCTTTTCTTTTTTCGAATGTCTGGACGTTTTTTCCTATTTTTTTTTTCTTTTTTCGAATATCAGGACTTTTTTTCTCACAATTGATAATATTTTTATACTTTTAAATACCTATTTGAATAATAAAATTGGAAACCATTTCTTACAAAATTCCTGACTCATTAGATTTTGTTCCCGTAGCATGAATTCAAATCGCTTTGATTTGATTTTATGCGTCAGGTAGCAAATACATGCAATTATTTTATCCTTCACTAAGCCTTCACCATAGAAAATACAGCAAATAATGGCAATGCCTCATGGGAAGAGACAGTTGAATACAGCCGAATATACAACGGCTTTCCTGCTTTCTGATTGGCTGTATTTCCTATGGTGTGGGATAAAACACGATATGATGCCGTTCCATTTTACAGTTACGTTTTGAACTACCTGTGTTATGGAAAACGAAAAACTGAAATAAAAAAGAACGATCGATAATTTCCCGATTCGTTGTCGAGTCAACGTTGCGACTCTGCAAGCATGAAACCCCATAAAGCCTTGCGCCTCAGACCGTGACGTCATTGCGTGTCATCCAAGATGGCGGTCGCTGTGTCCATGTTTCGTTGGTTAGATCTCCTAGAAAAAGAGTTTGACAAGGCTTTTGTAGACTTGGATCTCCTTTTAGGAGAGGTAGATCCTGATCAAAGTGAAATTACATACGATGGCAGGCAAAAAATGACCCAACTCTCATCGGCCTTCGCACAGCTGGTTCATAAAGCTCAGACGATATTTCAATCCAATGCAAAATTAGAGGTAAAGAAGTTGTTTAAAAATGTTTCACAAACTCTTACATCTCTCTTTCTTTTGAGTTTCCCAAAATTCTTACAACTCTCTTTCTTTTGAGTGTTTCTACTCTAGTTTTATCAATTGGTATCAATTGGTATTTATGTTTAAGTTTATGTATTCCTTGAGCTGACTTCTAAAGTTAATTAAGCTTAACTTATATTTTGCAATTATTTATGGCTTGAATTAAAATAAGTTTGCGTGGCAGATCTTATGATTTTAATTACGTTTATGTGTTTATAAAAGAGATGTATTTAATTGCTATTATTATGCGTAGATATTTCAGAGTATGTTCATGTTGTCTAGTAACCGGTTTATCATGTGTTTGATAGCCATTCAGTCAGGCAAAATCAATGTGACACATTGTTTTTCAAATCACACACTACAAAACCTGCAGCCCAGACAGGTCTATTTACTGATTCATTTGCCAAAAATTAATAGTTTTATACATCCTTCATTTTCTATCTGATACATGTACATTAAACATAGCAACTAATATTCCATTAATCTATAAGGATCAACCCTATTTTAACCTAATTTACGTGGCATAATAAAGGTTTTATTAAGTATGAAAACTATGAATATCATTAACTGCTTTCAAATAGCACAGACAATTTGTTTATATGTTTTGTTCACCATGCATAAGAATAAGGCTTGTTGCTTTATTTTATTCATAAAATAAATGCAGCATGGTTGAGTGGTCAGAGAGTCTGTCTCACAAGCCAGTAGTCCTAAGTTTGAGTACTGCTCTGGCCACTTGCCGAGGCTGAATTTGTTCAAAGTTGTTTATAGTTTTAGCTTTATACATTATGCATGCATGCACATGTATATGTTAAGTGCATATGTATGCCTGCATGTATATGCGCTTTGTGTTTTTTATGTATATATGTCTATTTTCTATACCACAATATTTGTTAGCTTTAATCGCTTACAATTACACACTTACAATTTTAATCAATTTTTAACAAAATTTTATATCTTATAGTTTTATATATTTTTGTATTTTATCTTTATTCTATTTTTTTTCCTTCTTTGTAACATTTATAATTTTTATTTAGGGCACCAGTTGATAACAGCCAATTCTTTGTAATTTTCTGAATGGTTTACCCTGCTTAAATAAAAGTATCTATCTATCTATCTATTAAGTAGTCTTAGTTTAAATTCAACTTGCTTGTAAATAGCCAACTGGTTTGCCTCTGGGCCTGTTGGGATTCTTAAATTAATTATGTTATATTTCAGTTATTTCAATTGTGTTAATTATCAGTTGATTTAAGTGCTGTCACATGCTACCCCCTTTAGATAAAGACAATTTATTTATGTAAAACGTTGAATCATAAATATCATAAGGTATGATAGTGAAATTATACACCTTTATCATGCTGACATGTGAAAAATGCAATTTACTGTCAAATTTATCAAAATGATAATAGTAAAGTTGCAGAGTTTTGAGAAGATTGCCCTTCATTGCAAAAATGCACATTTTTGTACTGTGGAAACTTTTTACTGTGAAAGTTCTATACTTTTATTCAATAGGGAACTAAAAAATTCTGCACTACAGAATCAAAAATATTTCAAGATATGGATTTTGCGCAATAAGATAATTTCTGTAGTGCCAATTTTATTCATATTACGTGAATTGCTGCAGCTTTATGTTACAAAAATATTATGAAAATATTTTACCATGTAATTTTGGAGTTTCAGTGCAAGAAAGATCACCTGTTTAGCATGACATCAAAAATATAAATTCTTCAAGTTCCAGTTTTGCAGATGCTCATGGCCTTGAACACATGCACATACTTAAAATTATCATGTTGAGCCACCTTAAAATTACCTGCTTATCAAAAAGTGTTTACAGCCTTGAAACTTAGAGATATTTTGTTAATATTTCGTTTCCATTGTCAGGCTGAACTTGTTGCTCTACGACATGATGTAGTGGAAGAACAAGCGACAAGAAAAGTTATGGAAAAAGAAGTTAACAATCTACTGCTTCAGCTACATGCAGTTCAACTACAGCTGCATACTACCACAGGAAGTCATGCAGATTCAGAAACAATCAAACATAAATTAGTAAGCCATTTTTCTGAACTTTCTATAGACCACTTAATTCTCTTTTTATTTCAAGGATAAAGTAATGGTTCTTCTCTCTCCTGAGAACAGGGTTTGTACCATTTCTTAAACTCGCTCAAAACTCCTTGAATTTCATTTTTGGGAAACAAGGGTGGCAGAGCGGTGAGAGCACCAGTCTGTCACCGCTGTGGTCCCTCGTTCGATCCCTGGACGGGGCATCACATGTGGCTTGAGTTTCTTGTTTGTTCTCTCCCTTGCTTCGAGGGTTTCTCCAGGTTCTCCAATTTTTCCTCCCTCAGTAAAAACGAGCTAGTTGTGATCTAAGCTGTGCTCCGTGATCAGACATGGGTTGTATGGTGGCTGCTACGTGTATGTGTATGTAAATTTGTATGTAAATGTGTGATTGTTCAAGCTGTGCTCTTTGTAATTCAGCACTTAGCTGCAAGGAAGCCTTTACTCCTTTCTCTCTGCAATACTTCATTCTACAATTTTTGCTTTATGCTATGTTTTATTTGTATTTGAAGCTAATCAAAGCTACTTAGAATAAATTGAAAGAGAAGTCAAAACAAGGGACACGCAATATCACTACCTTGGTATCAAACTTGGGACCTCACACTTAGGTTCATGCACTTCCTAAACTCTTTTCTGAATAGACATCTTATTGTTGCATTATTGAACTTTTTTTCAAAGGAAGGTGAAATTTCAAAATATAAACAAGATGCTTCGAAAGAATCCATGTTAGAAAGTCAAGCCAAGCAACTGGAGAAAGAAAACAATGCACTCAGAAAGCACATCTTTTCTTTACAAGGAGAGGTGTATGGGGCTAGACTGGCTGCTAAATATCTAGATAAAGAATTAGCTGGAAGGTAGGGCAAATACTAATACTATTATAGTTGGTATAGGGAATATTATATGGTTTCAAGTTCAATTTGGAATAAATCAAGTGGGATTTCAAAGAGTTCGAAATTGCATGAGCCTTTAGGCAAGTGAAAAATTGAGCATTTTGAAGTCCCACGAGTTAAAATGTATTCCAAATTGCATGAGAAAGCCATATGATTTCAAATGAGTTTTTTCTCTGCAAAAAGGTTGACATTGTTTAATAAAACCTGAGTGTGCTAGATGATGTGTGATGGTGTCAGTACCAAGATCTGCTAGTTTTACCTCTGATCTTTTTGCCTCAGTTTCGTCTATGCATTGTTAGTTCATTCATTCATTCATCTGTGTATTTTATTCATTTTTCCATCCATTCATTCATTAACTTATTAATTGAGTGATTGATTGATTGATTCATATATTTATTTATTTACAGTGATTTGCAAAATTTCTGTAAATTTCAATTAATATGTAATATATATATTAAAACTGCCATTCATTCATTCATTCATTCATTCATTCATTCATTCATTCATTCATTCATTCATTCATTCATTCATTCATTCATTCATTCATTCATTCATTCATTCATTCATTCATTCATTCATTCATTCATTCATTCATTCATTCATTCATTCATTCATTCATTCATTCATTCATTCATTCATTCATTCATTCATTCATTCATTCATTCATTCATTCATTCATTCATTCATTCATTCATTCATTCATTCATTCATTCATTCATTCATTCATTCATTCATTCATTCATTCATTCATTCATTCATTCATTCATTCATTCATTCATTCATTCATTCATTCATTCATTCATTCATTCATTCATTCATTCATTCATTCATTCATTCATTCATTCATTCATTCATTCATTCATTCATTCATTCATTCATTCATTCATTCATTCATTCATTCATTCATTCATTCATTCATTCATTCATTCATTCATTCATTCATTCATTCATTCATTCATTCATTCATTCATTCATTCATTCATTTATTTTTCAAATGTTACAGAATTCAACAGATCCAGCTTTTAGGAAGAGATATGAGAGGCAGTACACATGACAAACTATGGAATCAAATAGAAGCTGAAATCCATTTACACAGACATAAAACTGTAATAAGAGCCTGTCGAGGACGCAAAGACCCACACAATAAACCACCTAAACCACCATTACCAGAACCTACAGAACCTTCTAATGAGGAAGATGATGCTGCACTTAATAGAAAAAGACGTGGTATAGGTGAACCAAGGACAATTATTATACACAAAGATAAATCAGAAGGACTGGGAATTTCAATTACTGTAAGGAAATGAAAAATAGTGTTCTTATTGTTTGTCCTCTCCATTTTTTATAACTTTATAATTCTTTCTTTTATGTCTTCTTGTTGCACTTTCCCATCCGGCCTTCCTTCCTCCCTACCTCTCTTTCTTTCTTCCACCCACCCATCCATCCTTGCTTCCTTTCTTCCATCCTCCCTTCCTCCATTTTTCTTCCTTCCATTCATCCTTTGTTTCTCTTTGTTTCCCTCTCTTTCTCTCTCTCTTTCTTACCTTCCATCCTTCCATCCTTCCTTCCATCCTTCCCTCCCTCCCTCCCTCCTTCCCTTCTTCCTTCCCTCTTTCCTTCATCCCTTCCTTCTTTGTCTCTATCTTTCTATTTCCTTCCTTCTTCCTTTTTCCTTTGTTTCTCTATCTATCCTTGTGCATCTTCCTTTCCTATATCATGCTTTCTATGCCCCTTACTATTTCTCATTTCCTTTCATCCTTAAGACTTTCCCCACATTTGGACTAAGGACAAAAAATGTTTACTATTCTATTCCTTGTTTGTGTTCAGGGAGGCAAAGAGCATGGTGTACCTATCCTAGTATCAGAAATCCATGAAGGAATGCCTGCTGCCCGTTCTGGTGGCTTGTATGTAGGGGATGCAATTCTTGCCGTTAATGGTACAGACCTACAAGAAGCTAAACACAATGAAGCTGTTAAAATCTTGTCTAGAGTACATGGGGAAATCACACTAGAAGTGTTGTATGTGGCTCCTGATGATTCTAGTGATGAGGAAGATGGAGACTGGGAAGATGATGAAGCTAAAAGGTATGTCAAAGTTCTCTTCACTTTGATACTATCCTATCCTATCCTATCATATCCCATTCAATCCTGTTCCATCTTATCCCAGCCTAGCCCATCCTCTCTCATCCCATCTTCTACTATCCCATTCTGTCCCATTCCATCTTCCGTCCCATCCCATATTCTCCCATCTTCTACCATACCATCTGCTCCCATACCATCCTTTCCCATCCTATCTTCTACAATTACATCCCATTGTCTCCCATCCTATCCTATTCTATTGTATTCTAAACTATCATGTCCCATTGACATTTTAAAACTCCTATTTTCTGTCACACCATATTTCTACTAGTTTTACCAGGACAAAACGGAACCACAAGACAATATTTATGCTTGTACATTTTTCTTTAAGATTCATATTTATATTTTATTGATCTTAATGCAGGTATAGTATGCTTGGTAAAATCGAAGATCCTGCAACAGATTTGGCCAATGGTGATGTTTACATGACAAATTCTACTGGTGATTCAACAAGGTATTTCAATAAATTGAAAAGATTTTCATAAAAATGGGATGATTACGGGAAAGAGAAGTGGAGTAGGTAGGGGAAAAGGGAAAAGTATCCTTCCTTTTTCAAGTTTTCTCACAGCAGCCCAAAAATAATGGCATCAATTAACAAATACATTCCATTTTTCCATGCGTCTATACTCTAATATATGCACAGATGACATCAAAATTTGTCGAGAACAAAAACGTACTGTTGCTCTCACCACATTTTGACATCTTCTGTGCATGTATTATAGTACAGACCCACAGAAAAATGGAATATATTTTTATGTAAAATTCATTGAAACATTTCGACAAAAGATTCCATTAATAATAATGGAAACTTTATTCTATATTTATACAACAATTACAAATCTCTCTACTTAAAGGCAATTTGCAATTGACTACTCGAGTGATAATAATAATAATAATAATGATCATTTATATAGCACCTATCCAAAATCTGCTCTAGGCGCTTTACAAAAACATATACTGAACATGCATGGTAGACTGTGAGCATAGGATGGCGCCTTGGGCTGCCGCTATACACAGTCCGTACCATGAAAATTAATTTTAAAATAGTCACTACAAATTACTGCACTACAAATTACTGTTTAAAATTACAATCAAAACACAATAAAATAAGATTTCACTGATGCATGATGGCCGTTGGCTCAGTCAAGCTCATCCGCCCTTTGATAGGTCTTGTTTTTATTCCTGCTGGGTGTCATGCCACCCTCCTCATCAGAAAGAACCTGGTGGGGAGCCGGTTTAGACGCCGACGACCCGTCCATGTGGCAGGTAGTACTGGGTTACATGTTACCAGTAGCAGGCTCCAGCCTGACCTGTCCTATTATGTCATCTATGCCTGTGTACTGTAATCACACACAGTTCTTGACCAATCAGAGCACATGTAATATACCAATTATTGTATAAAATGCTACTTACATGTAAGAAGACTTGAAAAGATCATTATAAAGATCACGTTATGGGCAACACTTTAATAGCTTATTCACATGAGATAAAAATATTTATATTTAACCATTTTTGTTATAAATTGTTTTAATATTCTCATAATTTGTTATTATGTTTAGAAATGCTCATCAAAATTCATCATCAACTCTTGCCGCGACATTACCATTCCTACCAGTTCATCCTGGACAAGCCAAACCAGACTACCACACAACAACAGTGGTAACACCCACATCAAGTACAACCTCACCCACCTCCCCAAGGGATCGACCAATGGAAAGAGCAAATGATTCTTCTCGCTTATCTCATTCATCACGGTCAAGTTCACAATCATCTCTATCTCAAGGATCGACTCCGCTGCACAGTTCTAAAGCCATCAATGTTGGGACAATATCACCTTCTGTACAAGCCCTTGATTATGCTGATGGAAGTGCATTATTCTCACCCACCACATAATAATAAGTTATCCATTGAAAAGGGTTGTAATTTTTGGTGTATTTTGTTTGTTCTACATTGGGGCCTGGTTTGCCTTAATTATATTTCATTCTTTAGATACCTATGGATGTTGGTAATATGGATGCAGATGATGGGCCATTATTTGAGCAATATACATGTAACATGCACATGCATGTCTCTGTACTTTGATATAAACATGATGAGAGATATAGGAGCATAGGAACACAAAGCCAAATGTTTCTCTTACTTTTCAAGTGCTTTACATCTTTCAGAGTGTTTGTAGCACAGAACAGAGACAATAGGGATCCATTTTTGTTGCTTTTATAAAATATTTTCAAGGTTTTTGTGTGAACCATGTCTCTTTCCTCTGATATAAACATGGTAGGCAGCCAATCAGCGTGCACGTTATATCTCAGATATTTCATATGGTATTGCACAAGATAAATATTTTTGTAGCTCTGAAAATATATTTTCTTTATAACAACAGGGGCGAATCCAGCTTTTTTAAAGAGGGGGTGCCTTTTTTATGGTAGACTTACAAAGCACGCGCGCGTGTGATTTTTCCCGCCACCACAGGCTTCCCGGTCCCAAAACGATTAAAGTAGCAGGCGCGCGTGGTGTGCTGGTTTTCCCGCCACAAATACAACCACAGCCTTCCCAACCCAAAAATGATTGATGAAAAACGTTTATATTTGAAAAAAGCTTTCACCGCCGTCCAATGCACCTCCCCTGGATCCGCCCCTGAACAAGACAGTTTGAGATGTGTTCTTCAGTGAATTGCACTTCCCAAATTCTCTGGTTTCAAAGTTACAAATCTATAAAAAGACCTCATCTTGTACCATTTTATAATGTACTTTTCTCACCACACTGACGTCATCTGTGTATCTATTAGAGTACAGACACACGGAAAAGTAGACGCTATTTGTTAATATTTATGTATATGCTTTTTTGAAGCTTTCACCATGATGAATGATAATGATGATGCCTGATGAATTATATTTTACCAATGATGTCAATGTCAAAGCTGCGTAACATACATAATCAAAACTATTACAATTTCCTCAAATCTGATTGGTTGAAAGACTGCTCTATTTTTCACTAATCAAGCTGTAGGTTGTAATTGGGTAGTGTAATTGGACAGTTGGCTGTAATTGGACACCTGTAATAGGACAGGTTTTGCATTTTGAGCGCGCGCAGTTACGTAATCGCTACGCCATTAAGCGCGCCCTCAAGAGATTTTTCACTATTTTTTCTCGCCTTTTCAACAAAATTTGGTCATTTTAGTTGCGCTTAGAATTGATTAGCATGAAAGCATTTTTCTCGGAAGTTGTAATAGTTATGATTAATTGGTAATAGGACTTCGTGTCGTCCAATTCTGTCTATAATTATACTCGGAATAAACAAATTGGACTCCCGCTACGCGGTCGTCCAATCCTGTTTATCCCTCGTATGATTACAGACCGAATTGGACTCCACTCAGTCCTATTACCATCATTAATGAAACTGTTATTATTCTAAGGACACTAGAGTGATTTTCTTTAAAATTTTTAAAAACTTTAATTCATGCACTATATGGAATTCTAGATGCTCATTGGCTTATTTCAGTGTGGTGTACGCCAATAACATATGAAACAAAAACTAATAGAAAATGTGTAATAGAGTGATTACAGTAAACCCGTGAAATACAAAAGTGAATGTTTACTTGTTATGTAATAGTTTGATAGAAAGAAAACAATGGAAATAAGGTCTACCAGTGTCTACTAGTCTACTAACTATTTCATGGGTTTAATGCAATCACACTACTTATCCGATAGCTACAATTTACAACAAAAAGGCGATTTTCAAACTTTTTCAGTAATACCACTCTACCAGATTATTAATAAAATAGATACAAAAGGAAATTCGGCGTTGATAAAAGCACTTTAGAGGTTCATTATTATTAAAAATAGAAAGAAAATAGTATTTTTAGATCCTCTGAATTTCAAGGGAAGTAATAAAAGTAAAAAATTACAATTAAATCTACTTTATATCTAACGTGTTGTTTCATCTCCTCGTTCAATCTCGTCACGCAACGCCTCCCTCGTTACATACGGGAGGCGTTGCGTGACGAGACAACGCGGCTGCGAAGGACTGACTATCAGCATGTATACAATTTGTCTGCGCATGTCTGTGTTTTGGGCTTGAAATTCATTTGCATATCGAATGCAAGAAATTTTATGTTGACACGGAATATTTGGCTGAATATCTCGTTCTTCAAAATTATGTTCAACTACCGAAATAATGAGACAACTAAAACATGAGCAGTCTACCTACCGCTGGTGCGCTGTGGATAACTATCCAGATCGAAGGCACCCCAGATGGGAAAATATCGCGCGTCAAAGTCAGTAGAAAGTTGTGAGAAGGACCAGAACTCCGCACTTTCGAGTTATAATGTTGGCGTTGAATTCATGTATAAGGTAAATTTAGTAATGGATGTTATTACAAACATGGTACTGTTGGAATTGGATCTAATAAGAGTACTCTGGACTTCATTGATTGTTGAACAATTAGCCATGTTTACTGGAATCTTGTACTTTTTCGCGCAAAATTCTTGCAATTCATTCTGAAAATTGTACATCTTTGACAGCGCCCCCCTGCAAAATTATTTAATAATACGCTTTTTCCATGCTTCGTTCTTGTAAACCAGAGCTTTCTTGGTGGAAACTCCTGGTCCCTCCATGTGATTTCAAGCAATGTTTACAGCCGGGTTCAAGCCTTGTTAAAATTGACTAAATTCGGTAGCCTATATTTTATAATCTGTAACATTTATCTAGAAGTTAATGACCTATTTTTATACATGGTGAGGCATACAGTTTGTGCCGTATGAAGCAGCGTTCTTTACGTTATAAAAAAGCAATAAATTCATCGCTGAAGTTTGCATGCAAACAACGTGCTTGGAAACACGTTCACAAAAATGCTTTGGATCACATGTAGGGGCCACGAGTTTGGACTATAAAAGCTCAGTTTGGCAAGAAAGAAACGTGGAAAAAGCGAATTACTAAATAAATTTGCTGGGGGGCGCAGTCTAAGATGTAAAATTTTGAAAGTGAATTGCAAGAATTTTGAGCGACATTCCAGTAAACATGGCTAATTATTAAACGATCGATGGAGTCTAAAATACCCTTATCGGGTCTAATCTACACAGTAACTTGTTGTTAATGGCTTTCACTGCTTAACGTACCTTACATATAAATTTAGCGCCCACAATATTACTCGAAAGTGAGGAGTTCTGGTTCTTCTCACAACTTTCTACTAACTTTGACGCGCGATATTTTCCCATCTGGAGTGCCTTCAGTTTGGATAATTATCCACAACGCACTAGCGGTAGGTAGACTGCTCATGTTTCAGTTATCTTAGTATTTCGGTAGTTGAACATAATTTTGAAGAACGAGATAGCCAGCCAAATGTTCCATGTCAACATAAAATTTCTTGCATTCGATATGCAAATGAATTTCAAGCCCAAAATACAGACATGCGCAGACAAATTGTATACATGCTCTGACTATCTCGATCAAGAAAGCATTCCCTCCCCTTCTCTACCCTTCACGGGCATATAATGTACAGAGCTGCGACGGTACCAAAAGGAACTGACGTAACTTCCGTTTTCTGACACTTTCGACCATACAACCGGTATATAACAATGATCGAGAATGATTTTGAAACAAGATTGTTCAACTGCTTTTTCGGTTTCGAAGTTTTGTTATCTTAAGGCACAGTTCACTACATATTCACCATAGCAGTTCAGCCTGTATTGCTGTCGCCTCCAATAATCAGAAAATGTATCGATAAAAATCGGAATGATAAACCATCCGAGGATTTTCTTCAGTATCGCGAGAAGGCGAAAGATAAAAGGTTTATTGCTATCCCTCTGCTGCTTTGTATTTCTCTCGGTGGCTTTTCTCAATATCGGCCAAAGTAGACCTGGGAGAGTTTTACCAAGACTGTCCAATCAGTTCACTCTTATTTTACCTACCGTCGCAGAACCAAAAATATCCAGTCAAGAAGATGTCGTCCTCGTCGTGGTAGTCAATTCCGATGCTTCGGGAGGAGATCATCGTCGACTGCGAGAAACTATTCGCCAGACATGGGGAAACTCCACAGCCTTATCTACTCCGCATTTCAAGAACTGGAAGCTATTTTTTGCTCTTGGTGTCAGTAAAAATTCTAGCGACCATCAATTAAATTTAGAAGAAGCTTTGGAAAATCAGGACGTTATGATAGGTAACTTTAATGACAGTTACTTCAATCTGTTAACCAAAACTCTAATGAGTCATTACTGGACGATAACAAGAATTTCTTGCAAGTATATTCTAAAGACTGATGACGATGTCTTCGTTAGAGTTCCACAATTAATAAATTGGTTACAAGAGGTTGGGTCTCCCCAGCCATTTTATGGGGGATTCCTCAACCCAAATCTTGAAGTCTCAAGGGACCCGAAAAGTAAGTGGTTTATTACTAGAGAGCAGTATAGCGAGGAAAAATGGCCACCGCTATGTTACGGAGCTTATCATGTCATCTCTACTGATATTATCCCAAAGATAATCAACTACACTAAAGTTGCTAGACCACATCATGTAGATGATGCATTCATCGCTGTAGCCTTGCATCATTACGGCATCAACGCAATACAGATTCCAAGATTCGACTTTCAGCATCCGTTTAGAGATAGAACAGTCTGTGAATTGGACAATGCTATAGCTATCGCTCACCAACTGAGCTCTTCAGCAATGTTGAAATATCACGAATTTTATCGACACAAAAACTCGTCGAACGGAATCAAATGCTTGACGTCATTATCTGCAAGTATCCACAATCCAAACTTGCTGTTAACAGCTTGGTACTTTTTACTCGTGCCCAGGCCGTAGGCCGGCACGAGTCTAGGTTTACCTTTTCTATAAGTCTATCTTTCGTCGTCGTCGAGAATCTGCCATGAAAACGAGGCAGTCATGAAAACGAGGCAACGCACGTGTTAGAATGATGCAACAATCGATCGTGACTTGCACTACGCAAGGTAGCTGGTGTTCAGGGTGTTGTGATTTGGATTTCGTCATGGTGAATTTCTTTCCTGCTGGGACGCTCAATACGCACACGCCGTTCGCGGTAGACCCTCACTAAAAGATGTCGAGCATCAGTTTCGAAAGGGGTCGTTCCGCGAACTCCAGAACCAAAAGAAATCAGAGATTACTAGAAAGAATACCAGAAATACTCAGGAATGCCAAAGACACTCAAAGCTCAAATGAACAAACGTACAAACTTACTCAAATGAACTTGAATGAACTCAGAGATACTGAGAGGAACTCAGACGACAAAACAAATACTAAGCTTTAGTAAACAGGAACCTCAGTGACGACTTCTCAGCTGGTGAGAGAACAACCAACCATATGGACGCTATATTGGAATCTCTCAGGATGACACATGCCGTTTCAGAATCAAGAAACCTTGGATTTATATCAATGACAGTGAGGATAAGTGTTTTCTTTATTATTTTGTTTGCAGTTTTAAACAGTTTCTTAAGCAGTCTATCGTTCATTCAGCTATCAGTAGCGAGCGTGTTGATCTCTGCCATGTGCATGGTTCTGGTTGTACAACATTTCATAAATGTGTCAACAGAGACACTAGTAAACTCTCTACAAAATGACTGCGATGTGTTTGAAAAAACTGTACAATTATTTGTTTATCCCAATAAAGAGTCGCATTTATTCGAGGAATGCAGGTCTCGTTATGATAAATTTCGTATTCATCAGTATGTTGAGCACAAGCCTCGTGTTGTTTCTTGTGATCGACAGCCGAGTAGAATCCCAGTCAAACCGCTCACACGTATTTTGCACAAAAGCAGAAAAATACGGAAAAAAGTTAAAAATTATGTAATGAAAAATGTGCCTATGTCGTCTAGGATGCATTGCTTTGTCAATAAATGTAATTTTGATCACGAAGGAGTGAAGTATCCCAGGAGTTATCATCGAAAGTTTAAAAGATACCCTGCTATTGCTTTTAAACCCAGACGGTGGAAACGTTGCTCTAGACATTCACTTTTTCTCTTTCATAAAAGAGTAATGAATGCTAAGTTTACTTTATTATTCTCCCCTATTGTCAAATCCAAGTTCACAAAAATGTACTTCCTGTGATTTATCCCATGTTTTTAAGAGCCTTAATCACAGAATCAACCACTGTAATTTTACCCTAAGCAGAGATATAGAAAAAAATCCTGGTCTGGCACAGTAATTGATGCCAACAAAACAATTTGTGCTCCATATTCTCAAGGTAACACTGTATTATATGGGTCAAATGCTGGTCGTCAATGTGTAGCCATGTCCCTGTGTGCATTGATATACAAACATAGGAACTCAATAAGTTGTTCAGCAGATTTAGTAAGGATTATGAATACTGGGAATGAGTTATATTCTGTCCTGTCAAGATTGTGCAACCAAGATTTTTACTATTGACAGAATTACCTCAAATGGTAACTGTATTAGAAACTAATTATCAGATGGAATACAGCCCAAGTAATACTGGCAATATACATCATGTCTCATCAACTGTTGATTTCCTCTACTGCATGCCCCTAGGTAACGCTATGCAAATTTTAATTGGAGAAAATTACCAGTCATTTCTGCTAACTATCCAATGTATCACAGTAGCTATTTACTGTTATGGTGATGGAAGATTTAGGATATTTGACTCTCACGCTCCTAGTTCATCTGGTCTCCCCCATCCTCAAGGTACTTGTGTACTCCTGGATGTCAATGACATCAATGCTTTAGTAAATTACTTCCAGAGTTTGTATGACAATTTAACAGGTTTATTTGAACTCAGAGGAGTTAGTATTACTGAGCTATGCATAGAAAGCAATAATACTGAAAATCCTTTTAAGCCATGTGAACAGACTGAAGTGATTGGCAAACCTGTAGATGATGATCAGCAAAGCAATAGGAGTAACCTCAAATTTGAATGTCAATAATACCAATGGTATTACCTTGAGAAGTTGTTGTGCTCTGTCATTTTACTGTATTTGTTTTTCTATAATTAAACCCTGTAGCTATTGGAATTCAGACACACTGGACTCAATTTCTGATCATGGAAACATGTTTTATGCCATCCCTCATAGTTATATCAAAATATTACATGAATCCTGACATGATTGCTGACCGAGCTAGCTCTGTTTGATGGGAAAAAATGCCAGACACTACTCAAATGTGTTGGATAAAATTTGGCTATGTGCCAAGGGCACATAACCGCTTTTATTATAAATAACATTCATTAATGAAATGGTCAAATTGACCTTCACATAACAAATCCGATATGTGCCCCATCAAAGGTGAGGGCTACAAACCGCCAAACAACATAACGACTAGATGACTGGATGGAATGGGGAGGAGGAGGGTAAAAATTTGCAAATGAAAACCAAGAGCTGAAAAATGAAGCTACCTACTTTATAAATTTTTCATGGCAAAGCTCCCCTAGAGGGGGGTAACCAAATAATCAATTCCAACATCTTGGCCCCAGGCCTCCCACTGTTTTACACCAGTCATTCAAAATGAGGGATAACATAAAAATTATTATTGCTAACAATAATACCCTTTATGCCATCCCTCATAGTTATATCAAAATATTACATGAATCCTGACATGATTGCTGACCGAGCTAGCTCTGTTTGATGGGAAAAAATGCCAGACACTACTCAAATGTGTTGGATAAAATTTGGCTATGTGCCAAGGGCACATAACCGCTTTTATTATAAATAACATTCATTAATGAAATGGTCAAATTGACCTTCACATAACAAATCCGATATGTGCCCCATCAAAGGTGAGGGCTACAAACCGCCAAAGACCGCTTGGGTAAAGCGGGCAGCCCCACCCTAGCTCGGAAAGCAATCTAACAAAGGCTATTACTGCATCAGCCAGCTCTTCAGTCACCCCTGCAACTGTAGAAAAATGGCTGAAATTCAGAAAAAAGACATAAAAAAGCTAGCCCTACAACCGTTAGATCTGACATTTGTGTCCAATGTAAACAGTCACCCCTGCAACTGCATGTGCACAAGCATACATAAGTATCATATCAATTGTAGTTAGTCTTGCAATATTAAACTCAGAGTTAACATTTGGAAAAAGAAATATGAATATTTAAAAATCAAAAACAGTTAATAAAAGGGGATCAGCCACCTTGTAAAAAAGAACATATAGTTGCCAGTATTCTAAAAACCAAAGGCCGCTACATGCCCTCTGTACATGAATAATGAATTACACCAGTTACTAACAAATACTACAAGTTACCCCTGTAACTTGCTTTACAATAGCCTAGCACTACATCTAGCAAATATAAAAATCCAAGTGATCATCTAAGGAACAGCCCTGCCCCATTCACTTTAATACACAATAGAACTAGGAAGCCTCACAGAAAGACGAGCCATGTGTATAAGATTATATCCTTGAAAGCACTGGATAGCCAACAATCTAACAACCCTACAGTATCTGGATTTTACAAAAGCCCAAATCAGTAGGCTACTCCTATTCTAAAACTGTGCACTGAGGAACATGAATGAGGTCAAGACCATATTTCTTACTAGTAACTTAAACTATAATTGCAAGCCAAAAGCTAACAAGCTAAAATATTACAAATAACTGTCTAGTGTACCATCCAGACGCTTATAAATAGTGTACCTTCCTGATTTTTAAAATAGTATGTTGCTGAGATTCTGATATCTGAAAACCGACACAGCTACAATTGACCCCTGTACATTTGCTGCTGTGATAGCCTATGCAAAATGAGAAAGTCCAAATCAATGTCCATAACAGGCTGCTCCTATTCTAAAACTATGTAACCTCATGAGAGCATGAGGGGGTCAAGACCATACTTCTTGACTTAAACTATAATGTCAAGCCAAAAGCTAACAAGCTAAAATATTACAAAAGCTGTCTGGTGTACCATCCATATGCTTTATAAATAGTGTCCTTCTTGATACTTTAAAGAGACTGTCAGACCTCAAACAGACACAGCTGCAAAGGACCCCTGTACATTTGCTGCTGTGATATACTATGCAAAATGATAAATCCATATGCTAAAGTCCCAAAAATAATAGAAATGATTTGTACGATATAGATAATACTTGGCTGTTCTTGTGAAGCTATTGTTTGATTGAGCCATATATGGAATAATCTCACAATCTGACTGTGCAGTTTTGAGGATCCACTGATCATGATGAAAGCCTGATTGTATTGAATGTATTGTTGATTTTCTTTGTAACTGATGGCCATTCTGCTTTACATTGACATCAACTTCCATAACTTGGATGACATAACTTTTTGGCTGTCCTTATTAAATATGCTATGTTGTTATTCAATGATGCCATATAGCTAGAATATTAACAGTACTTTGACCTTGAAGATTCACTGTTTAAAAACCTTATGGTGCCTAATTGTTGATCTTCGTTATCACTGTTGGCCATTGTGCATTGCTTTGCCCCCTTGAAGGTCTTAGATGCTGAAATGAAAACAACTGAAGACATGCAACAATATCATATTCATAGCTAACAACTTTACACACCAAGGGTATCTATATGTGCAAGATTCCCATTCCAAGCTATGTATGTTAATGTGAAATGCAAGAGCAACTCATCTACTGGAGCATCATAAATAATGCCAAAATTATAAACAATCCCAAAAAACATCTAATTGTGGATATAATCTGGTATAACCATAGCAAGAATCTGATTGTCACATCTGACTGTATAGATACTCCCACAATCATAATGCTACATTAGATTGCGAATATCCTGGTATTAAACCTATCCAACAATCATAAAAATTGCATTTAAAGCAGTCGAACAATAACTGGTAGAGTAATAGCTTGGGGATATCCCAGACCCATAAATCGTTCCAATAATCATAACCTTGCACTTACTGGAAATCAAACGATCATTACATGGACAACCGAAACCAAAGTTTACAATACACAAAAACCCCGGGGCATAACTCCCCACCAATGTTGCATTCTAGCTATTCGTTAGGTAGCTACACATGCTGGTATCAAACTAATGCGAATTGCCACTCCCAAGAGCTAAATCTCAGATAGTGAACTTCCACATACTTCAGTAATGCAGGGGCCTAACTAGGATACTTGGAGGTGTATACTAAAATAAAAACCTTAAAATCTGTGGACACAAAGGGCTTGGTCCCGTTTGTTGGCTCTAAACATATGAGCAAGTCAGAGGTTGTGCTAAAATTAGCAAAGTAGCAAGCAAAAACCCAAAGTCAATCTTAAATTTAAGGAAGACTACATCTATGGGGAACACATTAGAGAACAACCATCCCTTGCTTGCTTGCTGACTGGGGGTACAACACCATTCCCTTAGAGACATACCCATTACTGACGGGATCACAGATGCCACCCACCCCTGTTCAATGGCATCTGCCCACCAGCTGCATTAAATGAAACATCAGACAAAGTTTGCAAAGCAGCAACAACCGGAGGTTCATGGAGAGCTGTTGTCAAACAGGAACTAGTAGCCAGGGTTGTCATACAAACGGCATCAGCCTGAACAGAACTATAGGCCATGCACAGTGGCATTGAACTATTGGATGACACAACAGCTTGAGTAGGTGGAGGATGAATGGCCTCACCCAGAAATGAAAGGAATGTTGCTGATCTCACCATCCTTGAACTGGATCTTATCCAAGTTGGTGCTGACTAGGGCACAGGGATTATATGGTCTCCTAGACTGTAGAATTACTCAGGCTGCAAAATATGTACAAAAATATTTGGGGGCCACCAGTGGTGCCCCACCATCAGTATTATAAAAATGCAGGAAATAAACAGGATCAAATAGATAAGTCTATATAATTCAATACATAAACCACCTATTTGATGGCAAAGAAAATATATATAACTTCAACCATATTTTTTAAATAATTTTTTGAATGAATACAATGAATGCAACATACATAAAGTACGACCACAATACAATAAACAGTATACATGTTACCCACAATAACATTAAACATCAAACGCAGCAGGGTGACTTGGCAGACATTACACAACAGTGTCGCCGGTACATTGAAGCGCCACCCCTTAACGCTGCAAAATCATAGGCTATGCTGAATTACCATAGCAAAAGCCCATAAAAATTATGAGTTGCTGAATTACCATAGCAACATAAATCAAGGGTTATGCTGAATTACCATAGCAAAAACCCATACAATAATATGACAGTTGCTGAATTACCATAGCAACATAAATCAAGGGTTATGCTGAATTACCATAGCAAAAACCCATAAAATATTATGACAGTTGCTGAATTACCATAGCAACATAAATCAAGGGCTATGCTGAATTACCATAGCAAAAGCCCATACAATAAAGATTGGGGATATCCTGGCAATGAACCATTCCAACAATCATAACTTTGTAACAACTAGTGTCACCTCAGATTGTGGATATCCTGGTATAAAGCCATTCCCACAACCATAAATATAATAAAGATTGGGGATATCCTGGCAATGAACCATTCCAACAATCATAACTTTGTAACAACTAGTGTCACCTCAGATTGTGGATATCCTGGTATAAAGCCATTCCCACAACCATAAATATAATAAAGATTGGGGATATCCTGGCAATGAACCATTCCAACAATCATAACTTTGTAACAACTAGTGTCACCTCAGATTGTGGATATCCTGGTATAAAGCCATTCCCACAACCATAAATATAATAAAGATTGGGGATATCCTGGCAATGAACCATTCCAACAATCATAACATTGCAACAACTAGTGTCACCTCAGATTGTGGATATCCTGGTATAAAGCCATTCCCACAATCATAAAGTCACAAATATAAATAAATAATTCATAGGATACTTACTTCATATACACCAAAGGCCTTTGAGCAGTAAATATTGAAGGATAAATGAATACAATATACTGTAAAAAGTATCCAATAGAATGTATTTACATTTTGAAATATAATTGCATGAATAAATGAAAGAAATTCATAATTTAAATTTTCGAAATAGCTAGGTTAAGTTGACTTTCCCCTTGTTGGTAACTAAGGTAGTTTACCATTTTTATCCAGACATTTATTTTTTGCTCAATAGGCTAAGTGCTTTCAAAATTGCAGATCTGAAACTCAATAAAGAGCATATTGTTGGGTCTCAATCAGCTGATGAATCCATTCTCAAAAGGTGCTTCAAAAGGTGATCAACATTTAAACCACAGAATATTCTATTGAAAAAATTTTATCAAACGGATAATCTTTCATTAAAATATTTGTGAAATCATCGATTTGGGAACCAACCAAACCGATATCCAGTATCACATGACCTTTTCAAATAGTTATCTAATATCTGTCTCGGCCACCGTAACCAGATGAACGCTATAACATCCTTCAATTAAAAGCAAAATCTTTTCTTGATTCTTGGTCAAAATTATTATTCAGATAAACACCAAGTCTTCAGAAACGAACTATAGACAAGAAAAATAAGCACTTTCGGGACACACAGCGCCACATGAAGAGCCTATTCCACTTTCCCGCTTCAATAAATCACATTATTCGCATAGTGTTAAAATGGTTCCAAAAACTTATTGCTCTGACAACCAAAGTCATCAACCTTGGTGTAGAACTTACTCAGCGAAAACATTAGTAACAAAAAACAAGAGGATAACTTACACTGTCTCCACAGTGAAAGGTCAAGAACTGTGTTTCAACAAATAATGCATATATTTTGTCAACTGCAAATGATTCAACCACGCTTACCAACACACTGAAGTACGACTTAAATTCTAAAGCCAACTACCTCGGGACAAGACGTTGTTTCAGCTCAAGTAAAAACCATATCATTTTGCGCGACACAGCCATTCCGCCAAAACTGCGATGTTAACTCCATGAACAGATAGCACTTCGAAGAGAAACACCACTGAAGATCGTTGATCGACTACATTGTGATATCCTCCGGACAAACTTCAGAAACTTGGAACGAGTAACTGGCCTTAAAAACCACTGAGGGGCGAGAGTTAGCCATGAAAAAATCTTGCCCGCGAAATTCAAAAATCACGAACACAAAGCTGCCACATAGTAAAGTTGAAAAAGCAAAGTCACGACACGCGGATGAAGAAAATATTGACAGAAGAAAGCGAGAGAAAAACGTTAAAAATAGCGTGGAATGAAAATGAACGCAAATAAAACAATCTTACCGCTAAAAATTTGCAAATGAAAACCAAGAGCTGAAAAATGAAGCTACCTACTTTATAAATTTTTCATGGCAAAGCTCCCCTAGAGGGGGGTAACCAAATAATCAATTCCAACATCTTGGCCCCAGGCCTCCCACTGTTTTACACCAGTCATTCAAAATGAGGGATAACATAAAAATTATTATTGCTAACAATAATACCCTTTATTCTCAAAAGCTTAGTTCTACCAAAGAGTATCTCACAATTAATGATTATCCAGCAAGCCTTCAAATATATGATGCAGATATCAGTGTTACATTTAATTTGCAAAAACAAGGGGAATTGTCTTGCACATCTGAGACTAGCAAATCAGAATTCCAGAAAATAATCATAAATAATACAGATGGTAATACTGGATTTATAGCATGGCTGTCGACTTCTTGTGTTTGCTGCATTTTTCACAATAAATCTAGGACCACTGACTTTTATCTTATGGTGTTAAATGTTAATGGCAGCTTTGATGTTTTTGAAAAAGTAAATAACATATCTATCTTAATACAGAAAATGTTTGACATTTCAACAAAAGCAGTTCAATGTAATGAGTTAGATTACTGCATTCTATTTCTATCATGCTCAACTCAAGTGTCAAAAATTACAAGACAAAATATTATGCGAAAACACAAATCAAATACTAAAAAAAAGGTTATTGCTGAGAAACGCAAACTAAACTATGCAAACATGGAACCTGCTCTTAAGAAACAACGTTTGTCTCAAAGAGCAGAACAATATAGATCTATTGATTCTGCAAAAAAAGAAAATTTACTATCAACCGTGCGATCTAACAGTCAAACAAGGTACACTTCTATGGATACAACAGAAAAACAAAATCGCCTATCAGACATGCGCTCTAACAGTCAAACATGGTACAAATCCTTGGATACTACAGAAAAACAAAATCGCTTATCAAATAATCAAATGTGGTACAATAACTTAAATCCTACAGAAAAAGAAAAGCATTTATCTGACATGCAATCTTATTCTCAAAATTGGTATCACTCTAAAAAGAATAAGCAATATGATTTGGATCACTATATAACAATTTTTCAAAGTAAGATAAGGGAGGGCCCATATTATATATGCTCTGTTTGTAACAGATTACTATATAGAAAAACAGTTATCATATTAGATGAAAGTAAATACATCATTCAACACTTGTTTACAGGAAAGAAGTCATTTGATGAAAAACAATACATTTGCAAAACTTGTCATTCTAAAGTCAAGAAGCAACAAATACCATGTCAAGCTGTACACAATAATTTGCAAGTAGATGAAATACCCCCTGAACTGGCAGTCTTAGAAAAACTTGAACAAATACTTATTGCACAAAGAATAGTCTTTGAAAAAATAGTGGTGATGCCAAAAGGTCAACAAAGGAAGATTAAGGGAGCAATCTGTAATGTACCTGTTGAATGTGATCAAACATGTAATGTATTACCTCGTCCTCCTGAAAGATCTGGCATTATAATGTTAAAATTAAAAAGAAAACTTCAGTTTAGAGGTCACGTGTACTTTCAAGCTGTCGCCCTCAAATATATTATGTGCTCTTAACTGGCTGAAAATGAATATCCATTGTACGTGATATAGCTGTTGACATACAATATCCATTCAGATCTATATCCCTTCAACAAACTGTTAAATCAAATATAAGTATTCATGCATGAAATGAACTAAAGAGCGAACCTCAGTTACTGAATAATATCCATCAATTCCCTGAACAACTGCAGAAATGACAATACCACTGATGATAATGAAGGAAGGATGGACCTTTGAATGAATGTAGAACACCAACAAATGAGACATGTCTACAAATCTGGTATACAGATTATCCTGTACTTAGAAGAAAATGATCAAGCATCATTAGGAAATGAAAATCTATAATATTGCACCAGGTGAGAACAGACATCCCTGTCTCATTCATGACTGACAAACAATGTGAAGAGCTGGCATTCCCTGTACTATTTCCTAAGGAAAATTTGGTTAAATGCTGATTCGTGATATTATAAATTTTCCTAGTAAAATACTTTCAATGCACCGACTATACATTACAGTGGCCGCTTTGCAACAAACCCAGAGTATCTTTTCTTTGCCCAGTTTATAATAGAACAAAAGAGTCTCTGATAGCATTAACTATTGCCTTAAAAGTACATAGCGCCATCACTCCTGCTTCTCAATAAGATCTAATGCACAAGTTACAAACCTATTTGTCAAGATCAGGCTTACCTATTTTTACGACAATTCCAGGACACACCTTACTGGCAAAAGTTTATGTATGAAGTAGTTGCCATGGTGAAACAACTTGGAATACCACATGGTTCTGACATTATCTTGTGCTGATCTTAGATGGCCTGAGTGTTTCAGATTATTGCAGAACACAAGGCAAGATATGACTGATGAAGAGTTGAGCTTTATCTTATAATGACAGATGTTCAATGCTAAATCTCAATCCTGTTGTTGTTGCTAAGCACTTCCAATACAGAGTTGAAACATTCTTTACTGAAGTTCTACTCTCTAATGCAAACCCAATAGGTAAAATAATTTACTATGCACTTCGGATTGAATTTCAAATGAGAGGCTCCCCTCACTTACATGCTTTGATATGGACTTCTGATTGCCCTAAATTAACACATGACAATAAACAAGCATACATAGACTTTATTGATAAACATGTACAAGCCTGCCTTCCAGATAGACAAGTTAACCCTCATTTACATGAGTTAGTTAAAACTTATCAAAAACACAGCCATTCTAAAACCTGTAGAAAGTACAAAAATATTCGCTGCAGATTCAACTTTGGACAATTTTTTACAAACAGAACTATTGTGGCTGAACCTCTCTCGGATGATATCAGTGATGAAATAAAAACAAGTACACTGGACAAACGAAGAGCAATTCTCACTCTAGTGAAAGAGAAGATAGATGATGTACTAAATCCAAGCAAACCAAATTATGATTCTACATTAACAGAATCAGATATTTTCAGCTCTGTTGGTATTACAGACGAGCAATATTACTCTGCATTATCCATTTCACCTGATTCTGATTACGAGTTGCATCTTAAACGACCAATAGACAGCTGTTTCATTAACAATTACTTTATAGCAGGTATAAAAGGGTTTGCTGCTAATGTTGATTTACAGCCAGTTTTCAATCACTATAAGTGCATAACTTATGTATGTTCATACTTCACTAAAGATGAGACAGAATGCTCACAAGCTATCATGAATGCAGCAAAAGAAGCTAAAGCTGCCAATATGAACATAAGAGATGGATTGAAAAAAATTGGTGCTGCTTTTCTCTCTACCAGAGAAGTTTCTAGTCAGGAAAGCGCATATAGGTGTATGCCGGAATTATGGTTAAGGAAAATCTTCCCAGCAGCAGTGTTTGTCAGTACTGACTTACCAGACAAACGAGTACGTATTGCAAAATCACAAGAGGAACTTGAGAGCTTGATGATGAAAGTACTGATGTGGACAAGTCCAATATAATTGAACGCTACACTAAGAGACCACAATCTATTCCTTGTGTTAACAATCTCTGTCTAGCAGAGTTTGCCTCTTATTATTATAAAGATTATAGGAAGGAATATGAAGACACAGCTGATGCCTCAGCCACAAGTGCTCACAGGACAACTTTGATTGAAGTTCAACATACCTCAGAAATGTGAAGAAGTGCTTCACTTCCAGGACCAAAATCATGATTAACTGATACTAATGAAAATTATGAAAACGCTAGCAACGTCAAAGGCTGTAATTAGATATCCTACACCAAAACAAGAGAAAGGAGCCTGAAAAGTTTTTTCATTGCACTTACTGATGCTCTACTCTCCACGTGAGAGATGAAAGTAAAGCTCTTGTTACAGTGATGGTACCGTATAGCATCAAAATACTTATGAACCTGATTATCAAGCCAAGTAGTACGATCACAACAGGTCCTATTTTGAACCTGATGATAGATGCAGTAGCAGAAGCACTGAAAGTCTAAGAACCAACCAAGGCATCATTCATTCTTATGACTCTATGAATGATTTCAAGAAAATGATGATATCACAATGAAGTGCCGATCACCCAAATCCTGAGGAATCTTTTAGTGAACAATTACCTTCACATTTGTCTTCATCGATGCTGATCAACTTGCAGCTTCAGGGATAACAGGGTAACTCAACCTACATCAATATCTGATTGATGAACTACGCCCAGTGTAAAGATCTTTAAACAATACACATACGTATGCATTTTGATCATGTGTTTTCCTGGTGTAGAAATAAAATGAAAAACATAGAATAGTCGAAAACCAAAGAATCAAGAATATTTCTTTTGTCAACAGGAGGTGCAGGAGCTGGAAGAGCCATTTAATTAAACTACAATATACCACGCTGTAACAAAGACTTTCACACATGCACCCATGAACCCTGACCTGCCATCGTACTTCTAATGGCTCCAACTGGAGTTGCTGCTATAAACATAAATGGCACAACTATAAACACAGCTCTGGGAATTCCAAAAGAAACAGGTATCACTTTAAAACCACTGTCAGACCAAAATAGAACTCAAATGAGGCTCTTTTTATCTGAACTTAAGCTTATTGTAATAGATGAGATTTCTATGGTTGGTAATACTACACTACTTCACATTCATCAAAGACTAAGAGAAATATTTGACTCACCAGCCTCTAAACTTTTTGCTGGAATAAGCATCATTGCAGTAGGTGATATGTATCAATTACCACCAATAAGGAGAAAACCAGTATTTGAAAACTATAACAATGATACATATAACTTGTGCCATCCCTGGCATCTATTCACAATGATAGAACTCACTGATATAATGAGACAAAAAGATGACCAGCCATTTGCTGAGATGTTAAACAGGTTTCGTACTGCTACCCAAACTGAGGAAGATATTACGTGCATTCAATCAAGATCAATAGACCCAGCAGATGAAAACTATCCATCTGATGCTATTCATATATTTGCTGAAAATAGACCTGTCAATGATCACAACAGCAATAAACTAGATCAATTACCTGGACCTGTGTTTCAACTTAGAGCAACAGATCAGTATCTTAAAAATGTTTCTCAAAATGACATTGATAGAGTTTTATCAAAAGGAAGATCTGAAACAGGTGGGCTGGATTATGACATCTTTAGTCAAAGTAGGTGCTAAGTAATGCTAACAAACAACTATTGACATTTGGCAGATAGACTGATTAATGGCCAAAATAGGGAGTGTCCTTAAAATTGATATAACCATGAAGTTACACAAAAACCAACTATTCATTTACATCAAATTTGATGATGACAAAGCTGGCACAAAATATTATTGCAAATCTAGCAACCCTATTTGTTAGAAGAAAATCAATGCTTGTTCCTATTGAACCTATACTAGCAAGAATTAAAATTAAGACCAGGTCAAGCCATCTTCCCCAGAAATACAAAGAGTTACAATTCCCTATTACACTTGCATATGCCGTAACAATACATAAAGTTCCGGGCTCTCTTTGCATATAGTTGTAATAAGTTTGAACTCTTAAACAAAGATCATTCAATTATGGTCAATTTATGTTGCCTTGAGCCGCTCAACATCTCTATAATGGAATTTACATCCTAGGAGACATTCAAAGCAAACACTGTAAAGCTGACCCTAGAGTACATAAAGAATATGAAACTTGAGAGAGATTCTACCATTGCATTCTCAAACAATTACAGAACCTAGTTCATCTTTAACCATTTCTCTACTTAATGTAAGGTCACTGAAAAAAACACAGCATTGATATTAAACATGACCCTAATATTTTCGGAGCTGACATGATTATGTTTCACAGAAACACAACTTCTCCTTGGCAGCAATGATGATGAAATAAGAAATAATCTTATCCCTTCACATTGTACAGACAAGATCATGTCTCTGACAGATATTCCAGTTTAGAATCTGTTCAAAAAGCAACCTGGAAATCAAAGAAAGTGACTACTTCCCTGAAATTAATGCACTCAAAGTTGTTGTTGTCAATGATATGATACCAGTTTGCCTAACAATAGTTCTACTTTATCGTAAGCATGGTTCCAATATTTCACAGTACATAAACAGCATTAGAAGTCTTTTGAATGCCCATGAAATAGATATCATTCTAGGTGACTTTAATATAAATTATCTAAATGATAAGGAAGTTCAGCCACTTAAAGTTCTCATGGAATCCTTTAGCTATGAACAAACTGTCCAAAGTCCAACATTTATATCAACAGGAAGTTTACTAGACCATATATATGTAAGAAATGAAATGTTAAGCATAATTGATACTTCTGTAGCTAGTGTGTACTATTCTGATCATGATGCCATTAAGATTTCATTAAATTTCAAATAAACCGTTAATTTACAAAACTGTAATTATATGTTTTCATCAAGTTATAAAAATGTTTGCAAGCAGTTGAAAATAATGTTAAACAGTCATCATTGGCTTGACAGACTTCACAGGAAACAACTAAATATCACCTCTAAAAGAATTATAGACTTAGCAAACTAAACTCCTGAACATTGACTTAATTCACAGAAATCTTATATTTACACAAAATGGAAATTGAAGGTAGCTATACATTTGCTCAGCTTTCCCACTTTAAGTGGGATCACTGACACCTTTACGGTGTCTCTCAACAATCTTCAACCAGGGACTGCAGAAAACACTGGAGAGCTGGGATGCTATATAATATATAGCCACTTTCTGTGCTACCTAGTCAAATATTCTGTTTGAAATTACATTTTTGACTAGGTAGTCTGCTACTTCTACTTTATTTTCAAATGCTAGTCCCCCACTCCCACTTCTCAAGGTGTTCTGTAGTCCCTGTCAACATTGAGCACAAGGTAAGTAAAATGCTGTTTCATTATAGCCAAATCAATTTAATAAGTATAATAATATATAGCTTCTACTAATCTTTTGCAGGTTGCTCAAATGAATGTAATCTACATATAACATATTAGCTGCAATGGACGTATATCCAAGCATTCTATTCAGACAAGTACAAATAATGGATAGTTTTACTATACTGAACAACAATTATAATTATTCTAACAATATCTATGGCAAACTAAGAGGGTGGCATTCAAGTGAAATAGATAATTCTACATTGAATCTGAGTACAAGTACAAGTACAGTAATTGAAACAATAATCCTACATGTATATGGCAAACCAAGTAAGGGACCATCAACTACTAACAATGGATAACTGTATATTGACCCCAGGAGGTCCTTCAAGTACTTCATTGACTACAAGTTCAGTCATTCAAACAATAATAATCTATATGGCATGCCAAACCAAGGAGCTATAATCAATTACAAAGGATAACACTTACTGTATTGACCATGCAGCTACAAGTAAAATATTCAACCAATATCAATTAATCTGTATGGCAAAGGAAAGGTGACCATCAACTACAATGCATTTAACTATATTGATGCAGTACAAGTACAGTTATCCAACCAGTGAATAATAATCTATATTGCAAACCATTAAGGATGATGTGGCCATCAACTATAGTGGATAACTATTGCCTCATCAGTAGAAGTACAGTTATCAAACCAATAACAATCTATGATTGGCAAACCAAGGAGGTGGCCATCATAACTATAATGCACTTATAACTACATTGACTCAGTACAAGTACAGTAAATTATTCAAACAATAATACTCATATGGCAAACCAAGGAGGTGGCCATCCTATAATCATCGATAACTGTATTGACCTACAAGTAAAATTGTTCAACCATAATCTATCAATCTGTATGGCAAACCAAGGAGGTGGTCATCAACAGGTACTATGCATTTAACTACATTGACTCAGTACAAGTACAAGTACAGCAATTCAAACAATAATACTCTATATGGCAAACCAAGAAGGTGGCCATCAACCACAGTGGATATCAATCTACAGTATTATGGCAAACCAAGAAGGTGATTGTCAACTACAATGCATTAACTACACTGAATATGTGGCAAACCAAGGAGGTCACTTTGATAGTAAATCAATTACATGTAACTGATCTAAGAGAACTATACAAAAATATTTAATTATGGCAATCCAAAAGACAATCTTCAAATTCATTATGCATACTTTGACTATAAACATACAATGTAATTAATTGATATTTAATATTTATCTGTAGAAAGTCCATACTGTTGACAATCAGGATTTTCTACTCTACAAAAATAATCTGTATAGACACTTGTATAAGCTTATTAAGTTACCCTCATGTGATAAATATCTCAGATTAAAACATAAAACAAAAAAAACAAAAAAACACCCTCCAACAATGATAAGTTAAATAATGCGACGAATACTTACATTGCAGCTAATATTCTATTGGTGACAATTATGCTAGCTTTGTAATTAAGCTTCCTTATCAGTAAACTTAACAAAAGGTTTGCAATGAATGATCGATCCAGCTTTCTAACCATTTACCCTGACAAAACTTCTTATATCTCATGTTTATCCAAACTTACATAATCTATAAACATTTAAACCTTGCACATTAACAATAGTTACCTTATCTATAGCCCAAATAACGAGAAATTCCGACCTACAATCGACCTAGTACAGCACATTTCCATGTTTCTCCAATTTTTAAAATGGCCGCCAATCTTTCGTACCCAGTCCCTTTACTAAGCGTTGTCACGCAATGCGGTGGTAATACATGTAAATTACAGACATAGCTACTGTCAGGAATTCAATAGTGTTGTATCAAGAGAGCATAAATATGTATCCATGTATCGGAATGCCAACAAGGTTACAGTTGACGGTTGACTCCATGTAAAGGGAAACTGTAGGACACACAGGTAGCCCAACTGAATGCCTATATTAGGCAGGTAATTAGTATCTACTCAAAATTCTTTCACGAGTAAACGCACCCTTGTGCGTCTAGTTTATATATTTTCATGGAATCAAGGCTCTATTTGACCTGATGCGTTTGGTCACGTAATAGATAAAACATCTGAAACATGAACGCCGAAAAAATACACGATTTGTTATTGTGTCAAAAACGTCGTTGTAGAAGTCTTTGCAGCAAAAAATTAAGATATATAGTAAAATAAAAAGTTGAATAAACTGGTATATTTTTGCATGTTGGGATAAAGGCAAACACTAAGCTGCTGACAGACAAATTGACTAATCAGATATTCTCTAAAAAGGTCAAAAAAGGTCTTTATTATGTTACGGTTAAGTGAAGAATGCGTGAAACGGCTCGGGGAAGAGTACGCACGGGGCCGGTCACTGAAGGGCTCCCGGGGCACGAGTGAACGCACGTGTGCGTCTAGTTCTATTTCTTTCTGGCTTAATTTGTTGAGTAACTGGATTTTTTAATTATCGAGAAAATAAAGATACGTTGGCAAAATAATGATTGTGTAATACATTTAACAATGGATCTCATTGATAAAAGAGATTGACGAGGTTTCGATATCATTTCATCTTTGTGCACCGAAACTTTAAGAGGTTTTTGGTTTTCACGTGCTATGTCGTTTCAGTTTAAGCTTCAACTGAAAATCGTATTTATTTAACTTCTTAAGTCCCGATAATGCGCCAAATAATGTATAAAAAAGCAAAACAGAAGTTTTTCTTATAATGATATTATTGAAAATTATAAAATAACTATTATATAACGAGCGCTCTGATTGGCCGAAAACTGTGCTTGATGAGAGTATCAAACACGCTCATGTCACCTTTTCGAATTTTTCGTAAATTTGTGCGCTGTATGTTATTTTATGAAAGCTAGAAGTCAAAAACTGTTTTTAAATCAGTCAGTAAAATATATCCCTCTCTCCTAGATAATTATGGTTTTCAATTCTAATGGCTTCAAATCACTCTAAAGCCTGGTTTCACTTTCGACGCACAAGCACAAGCATAATGCTCCGTTTTTACTGATCTTGAAAGTCACTAAAGGCCCGGACACACGGTGCCACATTTCTTGAAACATTTGCTGAAACATCGTGCGCAACACAATGTTGCAGCATGTGTCCACCCATTCCAATGTTTCACGAAACGTTGCGCGCAAAAGCCGCAGAAGTAGGATCGAGTTCTACTTCTGCAACTGTCCAGAACTGTTGCGCGCAACATTGCACAAGATGTTTCAGTGGTGGATACACGGTGCAACCGTGTTGCGTGTAGTGTTTCAGCAAATGTTTCGGGAAAAGTTGCACAGTGTGTCTGGGTCTTACCGTTACATATCTCTAGGGCCCAGTTCATACGACAAACTTTTGCCGCGTCGAATCTAACTGACTTTGAGGTCGATTGAAATCCATTAAATTCGGTATCTGTTTTAAACAGTGATTTTGATACAAAACAGCGCTCAAACTGCATTGCATTGCATTCGACGCGACAAAAGTTCGACGTTTGAATACACGCCGACTTTTGCCGTTTCGTGCAACTGCGGGATCAGTCGATTTTAATTTCTGCCGAACTTAATCGAATTTGTCAAATTCAATTGGTTCTGACGTCGTATTTCTCATGTGCGAAATGCCGACTATTAAATTCAACGCGGCTAAAGTTCGACGTATGAATTGAGCCTATAAGGAGCTGTTTATATGGAGGCTAGCCAGCCCGGTAAGCGGGCTGAATTCCTTTGTTTTCTTTTCCCTGGGGGCCACAGAACAAAAGAAGTCAGCCCGCTTACCGGGCTGGCTCGCCTCCATATAAACAGCCCCCAAGGCTATTTCTAGTTATTTCGCCATCGCGCGCGCAAGCGAAGGCTCTATTATTGAGGATGAAACATAAAGAAAATGAGTAAAAACAGCCATTTTTGCTTGTCCTTAACGTGTCAGCGTTTCTCCTTTTAGTCAAACGTAAAACTGTGAAAGAAACGTCTGGACGGTTTTCTGTTCTGTTCCTGTATTGTCTTACATATCAGTAAAGCATCATTTATATTACCAAAACGATGACATTTTCATACGATAAATAACAATAAAAACTTCACAAACTTTACGCGCCTTTTGCACTTCCATTGAGCAAAAATTTGATTTGGACCCGGAAGTGACGTCGGGGGAATGTGACGTCACACTTATTTAGGCCCCATAGAAGTCGAATGCCGAAAGCAAACGGTCCCGTCCGCACGCACGTCAACAATCAAATTCTATTGTTTGAGAGACTTGAGAGCCTTGCGCGCGCGATGGCGAAATTCCTAAAAATAGCCCTAGTCGCCACGGAGTAGATTTTGCATGACTGCGCAAACGGCACCGCACGGTTACGTCAGAAATTTCGAATGTTTTTAGAGCTGTGTTTTTGTAGAGATCACGGCACTGACACAGTTACGGCACGGCGCGGTCCGTTTCACACTCATACGAAATCTGCTCTACTGAGTTTCGCTCTCTTAATATCTGGCACATACTCAATTTTTAAATTTCACTACACCAAGTTTAGAGAAAAAAATGATACTGCTGCAGAGATTTTCCGCAGTACGTTTGTCATCACGCAAAGTAGTTAAGCTTTGCGTGACAAAACAAACCGTTTCCTACTACAAGAGAATTTTTTTGAAAATGTTAAAATGCATGCACCGAAAATTTTTAAGAAACTTAAAACAATGAAAATTTTAGACTTAATTTTAGAATTGATTTGCGGCAGACACTGTTTTCATCTCATCTGTACTGTTGCTGTTGCGTGATAGATTGTCACGCTCGTTGTGTGACAGAAGACAGCTGCCACCATGAAAGTGTACATGCATAAACAGAAGCAGCTGACATAGTGACGATGAAGTTTGCATCTCTGATCGTAACTTTTTCTCGCAGTATCTTGGTTTTCCTCGCATTTATAAACTTGATACAATGCCAAGAAAGGGGAGAAAATCTCAAAGGACACTTACAGCCAATATTTATCTATGGCGACCGTAAAACAGCTTCATTCTTTCAAGGATTTCCAACTCCGTTAAAGTTCTTTCAGGACTACGTCTCAGAAGGGAAACCCGTATTGTTACAAGACGCTGCCAAGTCGTTTCCTGCTTTTGAGAAATGGAGCGATGAGTATTTTTTGTCCTTCCCAGAAAGCAACAAATTTAAAGTCAATGTTGAAACGAAAAAGAAAGAGAATCGTTCTCAACCGACAGACGAAGTACCTTTCGGTACATTCTTGAACTATTACCACAAGAAAGACATTTACTTCGTGGACAATATACCACAATATTTAAGGTAATTTATCTCCAAAAATCTAAAAGAATTCTTAAATATTCTTTTTAGGTTGATATATAAAAAAGGATAAGAAATTCATAAATTAAATTGGTTGATTTGAAACAAAAGTCTGACATTTGAAGCCGGTATTTTCTTGTAAATGTATTGTTTGTGTTAAGGTCACATTTTAAATTTTAAAACAGATCTTTGTAATTACCAACCCTCAAATAAAAATTTTCATGCATTTTTTGGCCAGTTTTAAAAATTCCATACCGCCGAAAAATCATATTTGTATCACTGAGCTCTAACTTTAACCTATTCAAATTGCGTTAACTTTTCTTTTATTAGCTTTTTAAATTAATCTGAACTTAAATTATTTATGAAATTTGCGAATATTCCCTGGTGTGTTCAATACGGATGCTTTTAAAACACTTATTTACCGTGTTTTCATTCAACACGAGTTACAATAAGTACTCAGTTTAGAATCCGGAAATAAATACTTTTTATAAAATCTAACTTCAAAATGGCTTTTCCTGTTTTCAAGAATATTTAATTTAAAAGCATATGGCTAATAATTTTTATAACTCCTACACGTACCAGGAAACACCCCACAACATATTACGACTTCCTGTAAACACAGAAAACTTTGACATTATTATTCTTGTGCAGCCACGGAACTAGACTGCCATGTATCATATCTATCGACTCCGCGGCGCGAGTTTCGCGGGCTTACGCGCGTCCGCATCTTGACCACAGGAACCCCAAGCAATATTTGTAAAATTTTACCATGTCATAACTTTAAGCTTAATTTTGACCATTGGTGCAAACAGGAAAGTACTTGGTGCAAGAGGAAGGTGAAAGAATACACTACAAAGTCCTCAAACTGATCGATTTTTGGGGGGACTAACTTTGGCTACTGTGGCTTAGTTCACTTGCAAAGTACACGGCCGAATGTTTTTATCGGGAATCGTTTCATATGTCGCGCATGTGTGGTATATTTTGCCGCGGTGCAATCTCGTAAGGCGGGCTCTGGGTACCAGATTGGGTAGGTCCTTCATATATGGTACATTATAATGGGTCCTATTGTATATAACATAATAATAATAATAATAATAATAATAGTATTTCGTTATATACAATAGGACCCATTATAATGTACCATATATGAAGGACCTACCCGAGATTGGCCGCGCTGACCCTTTGACATCGCATTGACAGCAAATTGCATAAACATCTACCCTTTCAAAATCGTTGAGTCTTGTTTATCTCAACAATTTAGGTCCCTCCTAAAGTTATATTTATAAAATATTCCTTCGTTAAATTTTTCTTTCTTTTCTCTCTCTTTCCTTAAAGAAAAGATGTTCTGATTCCCTCGTGTCTATCATGTCAAGATATCATCAAGGGGAATATGATAAGTGTTGTAAGTAAAAGAACCTGTAAAATGCAGTGCAAAATGTGGTGAGAACAAAAAAGTATGCCAGGAGATGGAGTCGAGTGACGTGACTGTTGTTTTGACCATAATTGACGTCATCTGTATGTGCGTCTTTAGAGTATAGACGCACGGAAATGGAACAATCTGTTTTATATATTCCGAAATGTTTCAACGAATCAGAGAACACGTACGATTCTGTGACGTCATGCGTACGTCTGTACTTTAATCACACACGGTTCTCGACCAATCAGAGCGCGCGTAATATACCAATTATTATATTCTATTGATTTTAGATGATGTGGATGAGCAATGGTGGGACTAAATCCGTATTACACAATGATCATGCTGAGAACATAAACTGTGTGTTTAAAGGAACGAAAACGTTTTACTTGGTGAACAGGAAGTACATGGATATTGTAAGTGCTGGAATTCTAAATATTTATATGATAATAGACTTACCACCAGCAATTGTACATCAGTACCCTTTTGTAATTCTTGTCAGCCGTCGTCGTCGTCGTCGTCGTCGTCTTCTTCTTCTGCTTCTGCTTCTGCTCGTGCTTCTTCCCCTGCTTCTTCTAATTCTTCTTCTTCTAATTCTGCTTCTTCTTTTTCTTCTTCTCCTTCTTCTTCTTCTTCTTCTTCTTCTAGTTCTGCTCCTCCTCCTCCTCCTCCTCCTCCTCCTCCTCCTCCTCCTCCTCCTCCTCCTCCTCCTCCTCCTCCTCCTCCTCCTCCTCCTCCTCCTTCTTGTTCTTCCTCTGCTTCATTCTCCGTTTTTACAATCCTTCGTTTCTACAATTCTTCATAAGAATTTGTTTTTCAATTTAAATTAAAATTCTTCGTTCGTTCTGCTAATGCATGTTTCGGCTTTTGCCTTCTCTTTCTTTTTCTTCTTCTTCTTCTAATTCTGCTGCGGCTTCTTCGTCTTCTTTTTTCCTTCTTCTTCTAATTCAGCTGCTCCTGTTTCTGCTTCTGCTTTTTCTTTATCTTCTTCTTCTTCTTCTTCTTCTTCTTCTTCTTCTTCTTCTTCTTCTTCTTCTTCTTCTTCTTCTTCTTCTTCTTCTTCTTCTTCTTCTTTTTCTTCTGCTTCATTCTCCGTTTTTACAATCCTTCGTTTCTACAATTCTTCACGAGAATTTGTTTGTAAAATTCTTCGTTCGTTTTTACAGTTGTTCCTTTTTACAATAGTTCACGTACAAATCTTCTTCACGATTATTCTTTTTATTTCCATTTCAGTTAAATGTCACAGAATTGGGATATTCTGATGTCGATGTGGAAAGGTAAAGCACGCGCAATTCATACCTCAAACCAACTTCGTTTTGTTATACAATAGTGCATCTTCTCAAACAAATTATCAATCACCGTAGTTTTTTTGAATGGTTTACAACAGTTCAGGCAATAGCCCAAGAAAATTAAACAGTCAAATGTGAGCAAAAACCGAAAACACGGCCGTTTTCTCAGGGTAGATCTAAAAAACTAACCATAAAACACTTTAATTGGCTTAAATAAAACAAATAGATTCCATTTTTGCACCTATAATAGATGCACAGATGACGTCAAAATGAGGCGTGAACAAAAAAGTGCGTCACGAGGCCAAGTTATATCTATCAAAATATTTCCACAAATCAGAGCACGCGTAAGATTCTGCGACGTCATCTGTTCTTGTGTAATGTAATAACACACGGTTCTGGACCAATCAGAGCGTGCGTAATACCAACTGTTATACAATGACTATACTGTTATACTGTAATTACACATGGTTCTGGACCAATCACAACGTGTGTAATACCAACTGTTATACAATGACTATACTGTTATATTGTAATTACACATGGTTCTGGACCAATCAGAGCGTGCGTAATATACCAATTATCATATGATTATTTTTGTTTTATAGTGTTGATCTTAACAAGTACCCCGGTCTGTACAACATCGAATACTATAAAGTCACGATGCAAGCAGGAGACTGTCTGTACATTCCATTCCTCTGGTAAGTTTAAAGATTCTTGTGGCTCTATGTTTGCAAAAAGCGGCGGAACGGATTGAAAAATGGTGGTACCGAAACGGGTGAAAAACGGATTGCGCATACTTGGAAATTTAAAATAAAGCCATTGGAGGTTTAGTAAATCTGTTCGTGGAAAGTTAGTGCTTATTTTTTTCCTAGGACATCGCTTTAGTTGTTCTCTTTTCCTAGTCAAATAATACACAAAAATTCGCATAATATACGACAGTTGAATCGACGGTACTTTTAATTTGTAAACACGAACGCGTCCACTAATTCCCGCCGAAACGTTGAGCCTGCGCAATCATACCTGAGTAAATTGAGGAGCAAAGGAGCAAAATATGTAGCTCGGTTGATTAATGCGTGGCTTTCTGATGTGAGAGGTCCCGAGTTTAATCCCCAATCACGTCACACTTGTTTTGACTTCTGTACATTCTGTGTAACTTTAAGTAACTTTATTTAAATACCCATAAAACGGAGCACTGATGGAAAGAGAGTGTATTTAAAGAGCGCACTGTCGGCTTCCTGGGAGATCAGCTTAATCCTATAGCTGAAGGAACTTCCGACGCTAAATATAGTACTTTTTTAAAACATTCTCGGTTTTACCTATGCCATTCCCTTTTATCGACCTGGTAAATAGTTCATTGTGAAGAGTACGTATACTTTCCAGTCGAAAGACCCAAAATACACTCTGGAACCCTGGGGCTGTTGTGGAGAGTTTGATTGTAGACACACCCTATATGGCCATTGTAAAGAGGTTTCACCGAAAATAGAGTAATAATGTATGGATTGGGTCGACGACGGGGAGGGAAAATGCTGGCCGTTGTGGAGAAAACTGGTTGTTGTATAGGTTTCAATATAGAGTAAATGTATGGATTGAAATCATGATGGCGGGAACGGAAATGCTGCATGAACGTCATAGATAGGTGGTCATTGTAAAGAGATTTCAATAGGAGTTAATTCATGTCAGAGAGGGACTGAATGATGCCCGTTGTGGAGTTGCGACCGTAAGCGAAAGTCCGACAGTATCTCTATAGAGTCGTTTTCGTATGAGTGGGAACACTGTACGGTTACGATACGATACGGTTACGGCATGAATTTCGAATGTTTTTATAGACATTACGGCACTGACACGGTCACGGTACGGCGCGGTAAGTTTCCCACTCATACGAAAACGACTCTAATTCTAACTTGTCCCTACCTTTGACATGATACACCACAGGGTACATCAAGTCACCTCATATGACTACAACATAGCTGTGAATTTCTGGTGGAAAGAAAAAGCTCAAGTCAACTTTGATAAGTGTGACCCAACTGAAACGATGACTGTCAATGATGTTAGCTTTATTGGATTTGACAATCTTCATGATGCACAGTACAAAATGATAAGGTGTGACTATGACCATTCTTGGAGATCCAGGGCGTTGGGAAAACGGGGAGCGAGGGGAGGGGTAAGGAATGATTAAGTGCAGGGGAGGAAAAAGGAAAATGGGAGGGGTGGGGAGGGAGGAGAGGGCGAGGGGATGTGCATGTAGTACTGAATTACCTATACTTTCATTAAACTCAATCTTTTGAACTGGTTTCTTTCCACCTTCTTTTCTGCTTAATTACCACAGCTTTCATGGCCGAACCATTTCCACTGTGACTTTATTTACTACCTTCCCTGGAAGTTCCAGATTTTTCTTTTTTCTTTTTGACTCTCATTTTCAATAATTCATTCCTGATGACTTCCACATTTGAAAGTTTGTCATGACCAACCATTTTAATTCAATGTTTCAGGGGGCGCCTTCTTCGTAGAATCAGACAAAAGGGACCTATGATTTTTGAAGATTTGGTTGAAGTTGTTCAGAAAGAGGTGTGTAGTCTGCAAGATTTTATTATTTTTATCCTAAGGTTCTTTCTAATCGCCACATTTCCAGCGAGCGAAGGTAAAACCTTTGGACTTTTATGCTCGAAGGTGACGTAGGAAGATCAATTCCTAACTGATAAAAAATACAACTGATAAAAATATAACGCTTGCGCGAGGGGCTAGTTTTTGGCACTTTTCAGGCTCGTAACATGGTATATTTTCGTCTCACTGATCCCGGGATTTTGCGGAAATTTTGATCCCTGAGTCCATGATTTTTACAAATTTTTGATCCTTAATCCTTGGTGCAAAAAACTGAGCTGATCCCTGATCCTGACCCAATGTCCCTGATCCTCGATCCCACCCATTTGATCCCTGAGCCCTGGCCTCTGATCCCTGATCCTGGCCATAATTTGGGGTTTGATCCCTGATCCCATATACCATGTTACGAGCCTGACTTTTAGTCATTACTACTCGGATATATTGAAAAAAAAATCTTTTATAATTATTTGTTCAGTCATATTGGATAAAACTGGGATTGAATAGCCATTGTATACTGACTCCTTTTCTTTAAGGTAGCAGAAATTAATGAAAATGATCATGGTCCCGAAATTGATCAAAAGATGAGACAAGATTTAAAAAAGGTGAGTTTCGTATCTGCCTCTTTCTGCGTTTCTTTGATTGTTTACTTGTTTGTCATTCAGTTTGTTGGCCTGTCTGTCAGATGTTCCATTTTGCTTGTTTATTTGTCAGTTTAAGTTTTAGCCTGCGTTGCTGGCGGTCCGCGGTTTTTGAGACGGAGGAAGTCTTTCATTTCTTTCTTGTCCCGAAAACCGCAGACCGCCAGTAACGCAGACTATTTATGTTTGTGCATGTCAGTTTGTTTGTTGTTAGTTAGGGATTTCATGGCAGCCATGTCTGTGGGCAAGTACAATAGAAAGTTTTTGAATGACAAAAGACTTCATTTCTCATGGGAGAAAAGGTCTATTATTTTAACCACAAACATGGCTGCCGTGAAATCCCTCTATTTTCGTTTATTTGTCTGCCAGTGTGTTTATTTGTTCGATTGTCTATGTCTTTCTTTTTGGTTCTTTGTGTTTATTTGTTTGTAAGTTTGTTTGCGTCTGTCTCAGTTTGCTTGTTTGTTTGTTTGTTGTTCTTGTTGTTGTTGTTGTTGTTGTTGTTTTGGTCATTTTGTTTGTGTCTGTTAGCGTTTGCTTGTTTTCACTCTGAAAGTTTGTTTGTGTGCTAGTTTGTTTGTTACACTAAGCCCGAATTACACGACAACCTTTGTATTGTACGGCACTCCTAATTTAGGACACGTGAACCCTCATTTATATTTTTGGCACGGTACGCGTAATGACTATTGTGTGAACAGAAAATGTGTTGGCATGATAGGGATGCCGTACCCAAAATAACTGGCCAGCGTGCCAAGATTTTGGGGGTACCGTGAATAAAAAAATGATGATGTCTTGTAAATTAAGCTAAAGTATTCTACTATAAGGTCGCTTTCTTTCACAGTTTCTCCAGATATTTACTACTGGCATATGCCTACTGTTTTTTCTTTGTAGATATTTCATCTTCTAGACTCGTTCCCAACCGATGGTATTATAACAAAAGAAGAAGTAGATCGTGTTCGCTATGAAGTAAGAAAACTATTTTTATGCATGTGCTGAGAAAGCCTGTAATTTCAGCCGAACACAACAACTTTCTCGACGGGGAAAGGAGTGGCAACTTAAATTTAGTTATCTATAGAAAAATAATTGCCATAGACTAGCTAGGGAAACTGAGCACGTTAAAATTTTGCAAGATGACCTTTACTGGTAGGCATCTGGCTTGCCTGCTTGCCCATATACTATCAAAGAATGCTTTCATACAAGATTTCGGTTTTTGAAAATTCATATCTTCGTGAGTTTTGAAGTTACTTCTTTCAACTTTACAGTTTTAATACTAATTTTGACGTGCTTTTTCACCTATGGTAATTATTTTTCTGTATTTTTGAAATTACGCATGATAAAAGCTAATTCGAGTATAAAGTAACGGCGAAGCACAAAGAGGATATTACATGGTGGCGCGAAGATATGAATTACAAAAGAGAGCTTGTTTCTTACCTCTATAAGCTCTCTGTCGTGAAGAATTGAAGCCCGAGAACTGTTTCTGTTTAGGTAGCGATCAATACTTTGAACAATATCTCTGACTGACGATAGCTCGTCCTCATTTGTTTTCTTTAATGCCGTCAAGATGACCTTCATAATGATATTTTGCCAAGCTCGAAAAACGGGTAATGTTTCGATTTCTCGTTCCTCTTTATCGCTGCCAGGTCTTTCCTGAAGACTCCAAGATCACATTTTGTTTTCTTTGCTGTATTTTGTTTTCATTTTCCGTTGAAAACCTAAGTAAATCGGCGTCCGAAATCTCGACGAGAATTCGAGAAGCCGCCATTGTTTGAATGAACAAGCGACAAGAAGCAGAAACCAAAAGGCGGGAAAAAGCAACGCGCGAGCGCACATCCGGGACCTGTGGTATATTTCACTCAGTAAAAACCATTTTCGAACCAAGTCCCCCTCCCGGTCTCTACATCTTCATTGCTCAAACATGACATAAATATTGGAAATTTTAATTTGTCTTTTTTTTTCGTTAGGATCTTGAAACCCTACGCAAACAAATATCCAGTGTTATTGAAATACAGCAACAAAGGATAGAACAAATGCAGTTATTGGACAAAGAAGAGGTTGATGCAAAAGAACCGCCTCCAGACTGGGTCAAGGAAGAGATGTCCCCCACGACAACAGATTGGAAAAAGATCAACCCCCGACCAGAACAATATTCGAATCAGCCACCCAAAGAGGCAGCTCATTGGAATGGCCAACCACCCGACTTTATGAAGGATGGAGTACGCATGTCCACAGAGAGGCTAGAAAATAATGGTGAAAAGAAAATGGAGTTTCTAGAGATGCAATGGAAAGAAATGGTTAAAAAACGAAGACTAAATATTGACAAGCGAGAAGAATTATGACACTCGATAACGTCACTTTGTAGTAGAGATTTTTGTTTAGAGAGAATTCGAGCATATTTCATATGTCAATTAATGATTAAGAATTGGTACATATTTAACGTGCAACTATGGAGTTTTTGGTGCATGCGGGGGGTTGCTAAGCACGAGAGAAGCGAAAGAGTAGCATGAGGGACGACGAGGGACGTCTTCCGAGTGCAACTCTAACTTCTTTAGTGCTTAAGCAACCGACCAAGGGCAGCCAACACGCTAAGTGTGTAACAATCCTTTTGCAACATAGCTGAACGCTAAAAGGACAAGTTTTCAGTACGATTAGCGCGCGCATCTTTGTCCTCATTAGGAAGTAAATTTTGTCCTCAATTACTTCATCAACCTGCGTGAACAACAAGTCAACTGGCCTGCGTGCATCCGGAATTTACTCGCATTACTCGGAAAAAAACCCGGAAAAAAACGGATGCAGCGCAGGCTACAAGTCAACGTACTAGAAGAAAAAAAAAATAGCAGAGGTTGGTAGAGTATGGAATCTTTATTTGACGCTCAAAGTTCTACTCGTTATCGTTTTAATTAACTGAAAAAGTGGATCACTCAACTACAAGAGGAACTGATCTCATGAATTACTAGCCATGACATCCCGGCAAAATGACTGCGCATGCGCGAGATTTCGCGGAATTTTAAATATCACAGTACTCAATACTTAGCTTACTTAATTAAACAGCTCGCAGCACTTCACTTTTCGTTAGAAACGGCTAGTTATTTAAGAAATTGCCAGAGCACTATGTGCATTTTAGTGAGCATTGGTCACGAAGGTCCCCTGTTACCTTAGACAAGGCGCAAAATTGAAAAAGTCGATCGCAAAAAAGTGCAGATGGCATTTTGGGGTAGAGGCTGGTAACATAACTATTCTAAACTAATTTTTCATGCTGAATCCGAATATGGCTGTTACCAAGACGTATTCTGCAATCTTATACGTGTAAATGACGTATTTTGTGAATTGCTACAGTCATTTCATACTAACGGCTTTTTCATGTAATTCCAAAAGTTCCCAAACGTAAAAACAATTACCATGGATGGAAAGAGCATATCAATATCAGTAAAACTGTGAAGTTTGAAGGATATCAGTTGAAAAATCAAGGAGATACGAATTTTCAAAAAACGAAATTTTGTATGAAAACACTTACAGTTATGCAAGAGATACAAACAAATTTCGATTTTTGAAAATTCGTATCTCCTTGATTTTTGAACTGATATCCTTCAAACTTCACAATTTTACTGATTTTGATGTGCTCTTTCCAGCCATGGTAATTGTTTTTAAGTTTGGGAACTTTTGGAATTACATGAAAAAGCCGTTGGTATGAAATGACTGTAGCAATACACAAAATACGTCATTTACACGTATAAGATTGCAGAATATGTCTTGGTAACAGTCATATTCGCATTCAGCATGAAAAATCGGCATAGAATAGTTATGTTACCAGCCTCTACCCCAAAATGCCTCCAGGTCTCTGATTTCTCGAAAATGCGCCTTGTCTACCTTAGTAACTGAGCAACATACGGCTAAAAGTTGCTAGGTAAACAAACAAATCTCAAGGGACGCCAAAATATCGACTGTTCCTAGAAAATCACTGCTGCGCAGGACTCGAACTGGTTTTGTGAGCGGCTGCGGAATTGTGTCAACTATATAAGCCTTCGAACGTTTTCGATTCAATAGACGACTTTCAAAATTGGCGGCCTTGTACATGAGAACGAGGCCACAAAGGCCTTGTTACCAGAAAATAAACGTGGCGACACTTCTATTGCTATCAAAGACGTGTCCCTCTTCCTTTTGAAATACCTATTTTCTGTGCATTTTAAAGGATATACTTAGACTCATTTGATTCCATGATGATTTTAGAGGCCTTTCTGGCCTCGTTCTCGTGAACGAGCCGGCCATTTTTGAAAATTGTCTATAAAACTAAAGTTTTGAGCATTGTCATAAAGGTGTTTACAGAGTCAACACGTTATTAAAAATGGTTTTGTTTTTTAACTGGAATATCGTTCACAGAACTGTCGTTACCATAGAAACCTAGTTAGAAAAGGTATAATTTGAGGTTTCATGACAGTTCAATAATCTACAGATATGTTTAATTGTACCAAAAATTAAACCTAAACCTGGAATTTGCTCGTGGAGACAATTGGTCAAAGCAAGCACTGAGGGGCAACTCCCAAGTTCCATCCCCCTTGGACATTTTTTTCAGTCATCCGCTGTCTGAAAACCAGTGTGGGCTCATAGCGAAGGATACTTGCCTAGGGAAAAATGCTTTTTTGTTCGATAAACCTTCAGCAGCTTATTATAAGAAAGTAAACAAAAGCAAAAAAGCATTTTTAGCATGTCAGTCATGGTTATTTTAATGTTGTCATTCTATATTAACTATAAATTGAGCAGTACCTTTGTAAATTTACCATTACCTGAAAAAGGCAAGTATTGACTAGCCGGCGAAATATCGTAAATTGAAATGTTTGACATCCACTGGGTTTCCTTTCAAGTGAAAATTTTTAGTTTTTTATATCTAGTAATGGAATTGTGAATCGTGGAATCGTGTATTTCAGATAGTAAATATTATAAAAAGAGGATAAAAAATCGCTTTGTGTGCACTTTAGGCCATTCCATGCCATGCATGCGAGCAAATTTTCTATTACAAAATGTCTTTGACTAATATTATAGAGTACTCTATGTTCGTGTGGATGAGAAATACATTTTGACACCAGTGAAATTTCGTATGACAGATTGTTTGTTAAGCCGGCGATACACGCTGCAATTTTTTCTCGCGCTGGCAACGCAATTTTAGATTTTGTTGCAGAGAAAAATTGCAGCGTCTATCATCACTCTTCAACAATCAGTACGAGCGTGCAATGTTGCAGAGAAAAGTTCAAACTTTTGAACTTTCTGCAACATTTTTTTTGTTGCGAGACATCGTTGCCGCCCATGTTGGCAGACATGATATATACACTCGGCAATTTCGCTCTCGCAACAAAATCTCTAAAATTGCATTGCAGGCGCGAGAAAAAATTGCAGCGTGTATCGCCGACTTTATACCAATTTACGCTCGTGTCAGAGACGGAGAAAGTACGGATGTCATAGAAAATTTGTCCAAGACAATTCGCTCGTTTGGAAAGACCTTTAAGGCGCTGTTACACTGTGCAATTTTCCCAGCAACTTGTCTCGCAACGGCGTTGCGAAACAAGTTACAGAGAAAATTTATGCGCTGTTACACTGTGCAATTTTCCCCAGCAACTTGCAATATTTTGGCCAGTTGCTGGACAAAATTGCACAGTGTAACAGCGCATGAATTTTCTCTGCAATTTGTTTTGAAACGCTGTTGCGAGACAAGTTGCTGGGAAAATTGCACAGTGTAACAGCGCCTTTAGTTTGAAATTCGTACTAATGTTGTTGAAATCAAGTATATTTAATTAAAGCTAATGTTAATGGAAATACGGGAAAACCTACACCCTCTATACCCCTTTGCTAAATGAAATCACGCAAAAATATTTGGTCTTTTCACGCGTCACGGATAATTAAAAAACCTCTTTCACGTTTACAAAAAAGTCAAGTTGCTTTCACGTAGACGCAAAAAGATTTTAGACCTTAAATCACGTTTCACGTCAAAATAAATTAGCCATTCACGTTTCACGCAAAAGGTATAGGAGACCCTGCTCAGTTGATGTAATATATTCATAAAAATTATTAAAATTATTGTAAAAGTTAAAATTATATTGTCGTTCTATCTATTGTTTTTTGTGTTATTCATTATAAAATTATATTGTCGTTCTTATGTTTTTTTTGTGTTAGAGTACACGCACTTAATCCGTGAAGCATAAATAGTGCAAAATAGTGCTAAATTATGGTAATTCCTTTGTTTCCTATTGTCTAATCAACACTATTTACTACTAATTAGTAGTGTTTGTTTCACGGATTAAGTGCATGCACTCTATTCATTATAAAATTATATTGTCGTTCTATCTATTGCTTTATTTTTATGAATATATTACATCAACTGAGTGCTACGTAGGTTCTCCTGGGCGATATTGGCAACACCATTGCATTTGTTTGCAGCTGTGTTGCGCTTTGGTGAATAACCGCAGACAAACGATATGCTTTTTTGACATATATAGATTCATATGAAAATTCATGAATATACGAAAAAATGATTTCACGAAAATGTTTGACATTTTCATAAAGCGAAAGTTATACTTTGTAAAAACATGAAAGTTCTTTTATTATGATAAATACCTAGCTAGCTAAATCCGCAGTATTTAGAAGGCGCAGTCTTCCATGACCCAAGTACGTTTTTGGCAGACATAATTCACTCTTAATATGCAAATACACAACGCGAGCGGCTAGCGTTTGAAATTAACAACCTCTTGGCTTTACTTCTTTCCACCAGTTATCACGATATAAGTGTTTTAAGATTTCAAAACCTCCTTTAGGTATAGAGATATTAAAATGTCCAAAACGAACCTTAGGTAAGGGAGGCTGCACTGTCCACGAAGGAAAAGTATGATGATAATTGTAGTTAATAAAAAACAACCACGATTCCAATCCTGTTCTCTTTTTTACACCATTGTGTTCGTAAAGGGCAAACAAGTCTATAGTAAGCGTTTGATTTGGTCGCGATAACTTTATTGTGCCACTTTGAAGCCATTTGTTTTCGATAATAAAGCCAGAATCCCTGAAAGACTTGATAAAATCTTCAATGGTTCTAAATGAGGCGAAACTTTCGCAGTCACCACAGAAGCCGATGTCCACGTCGTTGTCCCAAGGTAGAGGACCTTCCATTCGCATAGCACCGAAAATCGACCCGTACATCAGCCAGTGATCAATTTTCAAGTTAGTCAAAATGCGGTGGACTCGGTAAGTTGAATCTATTAATTGAGACAATTCAGAATCGGTGTTGCTGCATTTCATAACGTTTCTCCATGGCGGATTCATATAGTTTGAATAGCTTTTATAATTAAAATGAACATACAAAGCCACCATCGAAAGAACCGTAAGACTTACAAGGACATTTCTCTTAGTGCTTCCCGGTCTCATATTTGCTCGTGACTATGAACACTTCCAGTAGGTGTAGCCTGGGTAGCCAGGCTCTCAATAGCAGGCCCGGCTCAACTGATGTGCTCAACCGTACGTTAGTCGTTATATTAGACGTTAAAAAAAATGATATTAGAGACTTTAAGATTGGCGTTTTTGGCAAACCGCTAACGCCAAAAATCGACTGATCCTTAAATCAATTCAACAAGTAAATATAGGACAAATCTCTTAATGACAGAAAATACAAATATCATAACTTTAGTGTACAAACGGCTGAGGACGGATAGCTAAAGTTAAAGTTAATCATAAGGTACACTCGCAACGGCAGACGACAGAGGATCACGTGACCTACTTTTTTCGTACCTGGCGTTTCCGTTCAAACGTAGAAATGAGTTGTCTCGCGTTTGCCGTTAACGCGAAAACAGGGCCGTATATAGCCACCATTTAAACATTGGTACGGTTTTTAAAAGCTGATCCGGTTTTTTCGTTTTCCTACACGAATTCATGCTATTAAAACTACAATGGCAATGGTTCTAGCGGTAAAAGTTGGTCTGGTTGAAGCCTGACTAACCGTACCGGTGGCTACGGCCCTGAAAAAGTCGTCACACTCATTTTTAAGTGCCAAACACATCGTCATCGGGCGCAAAAAAAAGCCGATCACGTGATCGTCTTTGCCGTCTGCCGTTGACGTATACGTGAAACTTAAGCTTCCTAATCCTCAAATAGTTACCCCTGTTTATGACCAAAAAACTCAGACAAATTCCCATACCCTGTGATTAAGGTTGATAGAAAATAGATACCCTGAATATGACAAGAAACTAAAAAAAGTTGGGAAATGGATACGCTGTTCATGACAAGAAACTCAAAAGACCATACCCTGTTCAGCGGATCAGCCTGTATAGTCCATATATGGGAGTACTCCCTCATCCCCCTCTGGGAGGGGAGGGGCTTATTCAGTCATTTATGCTATAAAAATACGGAAAATGTTTCAAAGTTCAGATTTTGTTTCCTCTTTTTCTTCTGAGCGTACTTCTATGAGTATTTTTCCTGTATTTAAATTATCTTCCATTCTCTTGTGTGCATCACTGATCTTCTCCAGAGGAAACACGCTGTCTATGATGGGTTCTAGTTTGCCTGAACTGAAGTGAGGCAAAGCATCTCTTGTGAAAGAGCTTATTAAGTCTGCCTTGTACTATAAAACAATTAAAAAAGTTTGGTGTTACATAAAACTCTGAGCAAAAAGGACTAAGCAATACTTCTTAGAAGCACGTGGAGATCAAGCTACGTTATACAATAAAGTTCGTTTACGCATTCTTTAAATCACTGATTGACTGACTGATTGATCGATTGATTGATTGATTGATCGATTGATTGATTGATTGAATGATTAAATGATTGATTGATTGATTGATTGATCGATTGATTGATTGATTGATTGATCGATCGATCGATCGATCGATTGATTGATTGATTGATTGATTGATTGGTTTATTTGTTCATACATTCAATTCTTGATTTCTCTACCAAAGCACCCACCCACCCACCCACCCATTCATTCATTCATTCATTCATTCATTCACTCATTTATTCATCCATTCACTCATTCATTCCTCTACCATCAACCCATTTTTTCATTCATTTATATTATTTTATCCATCAGCTAGGCCATCCATCCATATATCCTTCAATTCATTCATTAATTCATTCATACATTTATTCACTCATCAATAATTGATTCACAGGGGTGGATTTAGGGGTGGGGTGCAGGGGGTGCACACCACCTCCTAAGACAACTTTGAGTCCTTTTTTTCTCAATATTTAAATTCCAAAATATCCTCTCAGCAGTTTCCAATTTATATGATGGTGCACCCCTGCCTGAAGATAATCCTGGATCCACCCCTGATTCGCACATTCATTCATCTGTGCATCCATTCCTCATTCATTTATTCATCCATTCATTTACACATTCATTCATTTATTCATTCATTTATCAATTCATTTGCTCACCAATCCATCCACCCATTCATTTATTTGTCCATTGATCCATTTGTTTTCACATTCATTTATTCATCTTTTCATTCATCCATCCATCCATCCATCCATCCATTCATTCATTCATTCATTTATTGGAATTCATTCATTCATTTCCACAACAAAAAATATTGGGCTCTCAGGGACTGTAAATGAAATCTTTATGTCCACATCATTTTCTCCTGAGAGAAAAATGGCATTCAGGTATATTTTGTAACTTTATCAAGATTACTAACCTCTTTAGATCTAGTTCGTAGAGTTGTGCCCATGATTGTAGCTCGTTTCCCTAGCAACTGACGAAGAATATCACCATTAACATTGCCACCACCTAACAGCCCATAAACAACCCATCGACCTTCCTTTGCGAGGCTTTTGGCATTTTGCTCCCAAAATGAACCTCCAACACAGTCCGTAATAATGTCTACTCCTTTTTCTAAAAGAGAAAATGCACAAAATGAGTTTACTTCCATGAAGACGACATACATAAATTTCAAGGAATTACTTTAAAGATTCATAATTTTATTACTCAAAGGGTACAGTTGTGGTGAGTATAGGTTTGCCTTGTCTTTGTCAACATAGTAGTCTCAAGGTAGTTAAGGCCTGGGTTTGACCTTGCTTGACCTTGGAACGTTTTTGTTATGCTCAATGAGATATAACAATGAAAAACTTATTTCACTTGGCACAATGTTAAATAATAACTAGTTGAGTGACCTTAACTCAGTGTTCTCGATGTAGGGTAGTCACATGACCAATTACGACAAAAATTTGTTTTTCTGGAATCCACAATTCAATTTCACTTAAAGAACAGAAATAACACCTCTAATGTATAAAGAAAGCTCAACCCTAAATAGTTATGTGTAGACATCTGGACTTTAAACAATTAGCTGTGAGCAAAGAATTATTTAAAGTTTTGGTCACATTACATTGTCTTTTGCTAAAAATCACTTTAATGAAAATTGATTGTCACGTTCTCTACTCAAAATGGAATAGACTCACATAAAAGAACTACATCTCAAGCATTTGCTCAAAACTCAAGTGCAGACAATTTTTTAAACATTTTGTTACAATAAACGACCTATCTGGTCACATAACCCTAAGATTCATTATTTTATGAATATCTAACATTGTGACAAATATCATTTATTTCTGGTTTAACATTCATGCTACAGCACAAAACACATATTTCGCCCCATCTAGCCAATGACCCAGGCCTTAACTACCTTGAGGTGGTCATCTTGTTTATCTCCCGGGGATAAAAGAACTAATGACATTATAATGAGAAAATGACTACAAACAAATTATCAAACAAAATGGAAACCTGCATAAAAATTGCTATAAAACACTAATTTACTTAAAATGAGGAAATTCCTTATTCAAACTATAAAAATTGTTCAAACATATGATACGCAAACCTGCAAGAGACACCTTAATTTTAACATTTACAACATATTTAATAGATATTAACCTTGTGTTTGTTTAAGAATCCAATCAGAAAAGTTCCCAGTTTTGTAGTTAAACCCAGCCGCAGCACCCAAATTAACAGCAGCATTAATTTTCTTTTCACTTCCTGCTGTTACAAATGGTATGGCTTTGGCCAGTTTTGTCAGTTGTACCAATGATGTCCCAACACCACTACCCCCAGCATGTATTAGAACATTTTCCCCCTCTTTCACTTTGCCAAGAAAATGTAGAAGTTGATAGGCTGTAAGCCAGACTTCTGGTATTGCAGCAGATTTGGAGAAGGGGTAGGAACGTGGTACTGGCATGACATGAGTTTCATGGACAGTAACATACTCAGCATATCCACCGCCTAAAATAAATAAATGACCAAACAAATGAATAAAAGGAAGAAAGAAAAAGAGGGAAAGGAACAAAGAAAGGGAGAACAAAGGCATCAGTGAAAAGATGACAGTAAGAAAGGAAAGAAGGGAAAAGGGAGAGAGGGTGAGAACTTTAGGTTAACTGTACCTGCCACGAGGGCCATGACTTTATCCCCTTTCCTGTTAAAAAAAGAAAAAAGGAAAAATTGATGAACTGCATAGGTCAGATTTTTTATGAGTGTTAAAAGAGTGGAAAGGCCGCGGCACGGTCGCGGCGTGGCTACGGCAGAATTTTTGAATGTTTTGATAGGAAACACGGCACTGACACAGTCATGGCACGGCGCGGTCCTTTTCACACTCATACGAAATCTGCACCATACATGTTATTGTTTAGGTTGTGCATTAGGAAACTGATAGAAGTCATTCATGCTTCATATGTTTTAGGTTGGGCAAGTGAGTTCCAATAACTTAACAGCTAGCTAATTTGCATGTTTGGCTACAGTATCTACAGTTGGTCACAGATATTAAGCCTATTATACTATAAAACAAAGACTTTATCAAATAAGCTCATTTTGGGGGGTTTTGAACAGTGTCCATGCTGAGATACATCTACAACAAATTATGTAAAACTCCAGAAGAATTTAAGGAGTGTCAAGGACCCCAAAATGATTTCTCAAGGATGATACAGCTGACTAATATTATCTGCATTTACAGAGTGTTTTTTTACTGACAGTTTAACTGAAATGCTTAGACTTACTATTAAAAAATTCATTATAATTTCCCATTACATTCAACAAGCCCCTAGTATCAATTCAAGGAGTTGAGCAGAAGTTCAAGAGAGTTATTAGTCTTCTTTGCAGCCATTTTTTGTATCGGGACAAAAAACATATTAGCTTGAATGAATTTCAAGGAGTTTAATTTCTTAATTTAATTAAGGAGTGTAGCATATTAAACCCTCTTGGAAATCCAATTTATTGAGTGCAAAATAATACAATAAAATGACAAACATTTTGGTGCATTAAAATGATTGAATTGACTGGTGATTTTTTCCCCCTCGGAACACTAAATCAGATTTTGAATTAATTTATTAATTAATCTATTAATTTAGATATTTTTGCAGAAAATTGCAGCATCTTAACCATCATTCAATATCTTGTAAAGAAAAGTTTCTGCAACCAGTTTTTATTGCGGGAAATCGTTGGAGGCGTTGTTGCACAGACATATACACTCGGCAATTTCGGTCTCGCAACAATATCTCTAAAAATTCCACTGACAGCGCAAGGAAAAAATTGCAGCGTCATCTAGCGTATTAATTACAACCTCTTTCTTGTTTCTTCCATTGGATATACCTTGCTCGCAAGGATGGTAAGACTGTGCCCTGTGTTTAAAAGAAGAGTTTATTACCTCCATTCTAGACGACACGAGGGACCAATTTCTTCTACAACTCCTGCAACTTCGAGTCCAAGGATCTCAGACTCTCCTGGCGGTGGTGGGTATGAGCCTTTTCTCTGCAACGTGTCGGCTCTGTTCACAGCGCTGTAATATACACGAATCAGAAGCTCGTTTAAACCAACAGACGGCCTTGGAACCTCCTCAACTCTCATTTTTTCAGGTCCCCCATGTTCATGGACTACTGCTCGCATAGTCTGTGAGGCCATTGTAGGGATGAAGAGGAGAAAGAAGTGAATTATCGTCCGAATAATCCTGAACTCTGAAAACATCGTGACAGCAGGGGTTAAAAGGGTGCTTATGGGTAATGGAACAGAGCCACAGGTGCCCCAAAACAAAACAAAAAATTCACAAATAAAATCAAGATATTTTTGGGAGAAATTTGTTGAGTTTTAGTTGCTTGTTTATATTACATAACTTCAGACAACAATGATAAAAACAATAGCAAAAATGACTTAATTAACTCAGTGCTAGAATTAGTTGGGATTCCTGTGTTAAAAGTAGGGTTGCGTGACCGGAAGCCACGAGTTACAGTGCGACGCACCTAAACGTGGATACCCAATTAACCTTTTTACAAGATGTTTAACGAGGCATATTAGGTCAAAAAGAGACTAAAATCAATATCGTTGAGGTAAAGGTTCGAATTTTGAGAAGAAATCTCTCCAAATTATTTCAACTTGGCATGTTTTTGGTCGTTTCTGTTGCAAATATAAATAAAATCTTTGTTGACACGACTTTGACCTCATGTGACAATGTACAAATTCTTGTTCACTGATTGGCTAACTTCTAAAAAAAATTCATTGGGTGGCCATGGGTTAGGCGCGTCGCACTATAATCGCGTTGCGCAGCGCTACTAAAAATAACGCGCGTATTCTAGATGCATGAACTCAGATAAACATTATGAATCTGTAATCGTACTGAATAGAACACGGAGAAAAATCCAAAGTACCGAAACTGGGCTCAAGGAAATGAAAAATTCGGTTTGTTTGTCCGAGTCACTGTTGCAAAATCGTTCCAATAGTAATCTCGTACCCAGAGCCTGCGCGGTTTTTCTCGGTCGCTGACCAAGAGGAACGCAGGCTCTGGGTACGAGATTGATGTTGTCCGGGTTCAAATCATCAAGTATAAGGTTGATTATCTGTCCAGCAACAAGATGAAATCATGGACCTTCAAACTTTATGGTTTTCTTGTGATCAGTTGTTTAATAGCTACTCTAGTTTATCTAGATATTCCATTTTTTAACATGCATTGGTGAGTATTTCCTAATTTATAAATCAATTTATAGATCGATACTCCTCGGTTGATCACTTTATATCTTGAAAACCTGGGAGCATATTTCGCGAGACTTAATTTTGGCGATTTGTCAGAAAATTGTAAAGCAGGGTAAAGGGTAAAGACAATATATCGTATTTATCGGAAAAAACGAATACACTGTCAAAATCACTACATCGATATTCATGTAAAACTGCAGAGTCAGTTTCGTAAAGAGTGCCCTTAAACGGTCGACTATTCATGACGAGTTATTATCTTGTACAAAAGTCTCAAACTCGAGCTAAAATGTCTCCGTCAAGCGTTTTGCCTCGAGCGGGTCTTGGTTGTGTTCTCAAGCGTAAGAAGCATTTTTTCTTTCTTTAGCAAATTGAAATGGATTATTATAACAATTCATCTGCCTCATTCCCGCCACTGGATAACTTATTAATTTGTGGAGATATTCATCCAAATCGTGGATACGGTACCCTGTAATTCTTCGGCATGTGAGAACTTACTAAGAACTAAGAACTTTTTCAAACAAATTGTTGATAATTGCATTCCTTCAGTCACCTCAGTTCATTAGTAATTATTGTAGTGAGTTGTCTACGCATTGACCTGAACTGAGGCTTTAATCAACAATAAATCTAGCCTAATTGACAAACATGGCGGCTACAAATACAAAAGACCGCTAACAATAATAATCATTGGCTCATAGGCCACAGGGAACCTAAAGTCATATAAAACGTCCATACAAGTGAATATCATTTATTAACGACAATTATGATTATAATCTAGGAAACGTAGAACTTTTGTTACACCGCTTTGTATAAGACAAATCGTTTCTCCAACTCATTCTTAATGGCATTGTAACAGTGATGCTTTGCATCAGAATGGTAGACCGGCATGCTTTGCGGCAGCGTGCTGGTGTGAGAGTGTTTTTACTGTGAGAATGTATAGTTGGAATTTTGTGAGGATTAAAAAGCCTTCAAAGTTAGCAAATTCGTGTTATTACAATTGGCGACCCTGCCAGGACATAGAAGAAACACTGGACTCTCGACAAGGATATATTTGAAGGCTTAGAAAGGTTGAATTGCGACAAAATCCAAGTTTTATAATTCGTCGACACGATCCACGTGGTCCAAAATTCTCTTCACTTCATGGCTGAAAACACCGTTGAAAATCCTAGTCCGGACGCCGAAATCGAGGAAAATTGTGAAAAGCTAACTCCATGGTCAACAGTTTTCGTGGAAGAATTCGAAATCCTATCAGAAGAAGAGTTAGCGAAAAGATTTGAGTCAGAAAAAGGAAAAGTTGGGCGACTCGAGATTACTGGCGACATCACTGAACCCGTCGAAAACGTTCTCAAGACTTTGAGCAATTTCTCCACACTTTGCTTGGCAATAGCTTCCCACTATGAAGCGAAAGGGAAATACTTAAAGATTCTCAGCTCCGATTTAAGTGAAGAAATCGATGAAGTACGAAAAGAAAACGAAATCCAAATTCAAAACAATCAAGTGATCGTAAACGAACGGCGAGACAAGGATAGAAAGTTTGAAGATGAAAGAGAGTCGTTAAACAAGTGCATTAAACAAACTAAAGAGGATCTTGAAGCAACAAGACAAAGAAATCTAGAGTTATGCGCCGATCTAAAAGAGAAAGAAACGGAAATTAAAGCCCTAGAGATGAAGATTAGACATTTATCAATTGCTGAAAGTGAAGTTGACACAGCTTCGCAGACTACTACTCGCACGAAGAAAGGCCTCCCGTCCGACTGGTCGAAAATTTGTAAAAATTTAACGCCATTCAACCCAGAGGTACGACCCAATGCTGGCATTGAGGAATTCCTGGCAACCCTAAACAGCAGACTCAGCGTGAGAGAGCCCCCATATAGTGATGATGAAAAACTATCAATTCTGAAGATGGTAGTCGAAGGCTCTGCCAGTCTACAAATACAAAGTTATCCCACAGAGTTTCAGAACAACTTCCAAAGACTCTGCGAGCAGCTGGAGAGGGACTTTGGTAGGTTCTCCTGCCAAGAAGCAGCGATTGAAGCGATACGAGGAAAGGAAGGCAAACAAAAGCCAGCCGAAACACCAAGTGAGTTTCTTCGAAGATTACAACGACTGCTGAAGAAAGCTTTTGGAAGTAACTTCCAGGGAAGGAAAGATGTACAGTTAAGACTAGCCTTTGTTGATGGTCTCCAACCTCATATTCGTCAGCAGCTGGAAGCATTAGCAATCAATGACCTTGATGACCTCGTAGCAAAAGCAGAGATTTTTCATCACAAGAGATCACGACCCAAGGAATTCCAGATATGTGAGATGAGGAGCAGACCCACCCTGAACCTAGAGGGAGAATACCGGTATCCAGACAGAAGGACCTGGTCAAAGCCCAAAGATGACTTCAAGAGGCAGAGGAAAGGTGATTGTTATCGCTGTGGAGAAGCAGGACACCACGCCAAAGAATGCCAGAATATATTGGATGGAAAAACATCAAGCAGACCCACCACAGGAAGCCCATCCACAATTTCTCACAACCAGACTGATAAGCCTTCCACTACACAACCCAAGCAAAATGATTTCTTGGAGTATCTGAAGAAAGTCATTGAAGGATACGAGAGACAGACAGCAACTGCCGCTGAAGTACCCGTGAATCAACAGCAAAATCCAGTTCAATCTCAACAGTGATTTGAGTCAATGGCCCCCGTAGTTAAAGATAAGCATTCTGAAACTGATATGACACATGAGGAAAAGGACAAGACAAGCGATGGAGATGATCTGATGTCTGTTGAAGTCAACTCTGATATGGAAGGTAAATTGATGTCTAGTAATGATGAATCTAGTGGTGATGACATAGATAGTGGAAAGCTTGAGAGAACACTGTCTGTTGATGAGAGACTGCCAGAGACAATCCATGCTAGAAGTTTACAAGTAGACGAGTTGAGTGAGAGAGACATTGATCCCCTGCAAGAAAGAATTGAAAATGACTGTGTGTCTGATGACATTTTGGGAGCTTTGATTTTCCCACGGGAAGGGGGCTGTCCTCATTTTGCTGTTACCATAGAAACGAGCATTGATGTGATAACACTGTTGGACTTGGGAGCAGAAGCCACTGTCATAACCAAGGAATTATTTGAACAGTTATTACTGAGCAACCCAGGCTTACAGTTGATTGATGGGTGTGCTAAGATGTACAACGCAAGTAATGGAAGAGTCAAAACATATGGAAGATGTTGGCTGAACTTGAAATTTGGAACTAGGGTGATCAGGCACCCAGTTTATGTCTGTGATATTAGTAGCCCAATGCTGATTGGTGCTGATGTTCTGTGGAGATTATCTTGTGTCATTGATTTAGTCAATGGAGTTCTGAGAAGTTGTACAAAGGAAGTGACACCCTTCGCTCAAGACTGGAAAGGAGTAAACACTGTTCAGGTAACACCCCAGGTGTGTGATGTTGAAGTACTAGAGACGGTGACTGTCCCTAAGTTAACAGATGCACAGCGCGTTAAGATGCGAGTAGCAAAGAATCAAGATATTGATGGAAAAGATGGAACAGTGCATGCATCAGCAAGTCTGCTTGCATTAGGACTTGAAGTTGTTGACTGTATTGTTTCAACAAATAGACCATGGTTCTGGATTTATGTTAGAAATGTACAATATAAAGATATTGTTCTGCAAAGAGGGAAGAGGATTGGCAAAGTGATTGCTCTAGATGCGCCAACCTTTGACACTGGTATATTAGTTATCGGAGACAAGCTACCAGGAGCTACAGTGATTTCACCTGACGACACTGAAAGTACACCTGAATGGTTGAAAGCAAACAATGACACTGGCACATTTCACATTAAGAGATTAGAATTTCAAGACAGACCGTTGAGGAGCGAGGAAATTGATTGTTGCTTTGCAGAACCAACTGGATTAACAGTGAAGTTGAAAAGTCTGGAGTCGACCGAAAAGGAGAGAGGGAATGTTGTTAACCAGTCTGAACACTATGATGGCGAAGTAGAGAAAGCTGAAGAGCAGATGGAAATTGGCATGAGCTCAGTAGGGGAAGTAAACATAGAAGAACAGATAAAGGATGCAGTAGAGAAAGCTGAAGCAGCAGATGAGGTACAGAAAGAACAGTTGTTAAAGTTGTTGTCAGAGTTCAAAGGGATATTCACCAAAGGCAAAAATGATGTTGGTATCACCACTCTTCATGAAGCTGAAATCCCCATTAACAAGGCAGGTGAGCCCATCTATACTAAACAATACAAAATACCATGGGCTGCATATGACGACTTGAAAGATATAGTTGCTGAACTTGAATCAAATGGAATTATTCGCCCATGCAACAGTACATATAATTCCCCAGTATGGCCTGTCCTAAAATCTAATGGGACATGGAGGATGTGCATAGACTTTAGAAATCTGAACCGTAAAGTACCTATATCGAGATGGCCAATGGGAGACATTGACTATTCCCTGTCTCGTTTGAAAAAGTCTGCATTTTTCTCAACTCTTGATGTTGCTAATGGCTTCTGGACAATACCAGTTAATGAAAAAGATCAGCATAAATTAGCATTTACTTTTGATGATGCGCAGTATACATGGACTCGGTTGCCATTTGGCTATGTGAACAGCCCTGCTGAATGGAACATTTTCTTACACAAGGTATTACCAGATGTACGTGATAGACACCTGTCATTGTTCGTTGATGATGTCCTAGCCAATAGTGATGACTGGGATGAACACTTAAGTCAGTTAAGATATGTATTTGAACAGTTTGCGAAGGCCGGTGTCAAAGTTCCCCTTCGTAAATGCCACTTTGCAAGATCGTCAGTTGATTACTTAGGGTACCGTCTGTCTTCAGAAGGAATTTCACCACAGACAAAGAAAACTCAGGTTATTCAGAACATACAAGACCCAAAGAATCAGACTCAGCTTCGTAGCATTCTAGGAACACTTAATTTCTATCGAAGGTTTATCAAGGACTATGCAAAAATCGCTGAACCACTTACAAAGCTTCTTCGCAAAGATGTGGAATGGAGATTTGGAAACGCTGAACATATAGCATTACAAGAACTTAAATCACAACTTTGTCAAGCACCTGTACTTGGTTACCCACAATTCTTTGCAGGAGCTGAGTTTATTGTTGAAACAACATGTTCTGACAATGCCATGAGTGCTGTACTCTCACAAATTCAAGATGGTTCACCCAGAGTGATATCATATGCTAGCAAAAGTTTGTCACCTGCAGAAAAACGTTATGGTGAGTGTGAGAAACACTGTTTTACAGCCACATGGGCTATTTTGTATTTCAAACCTTACTTGTGTGGTCACCATGCCATTGTTAAAACCTCACACCACCCAGTAACATTCCTAGCAAACAAGAATAGTGAATTGTCTACTCGCGTCGGTAAATGGGCCCTTGTGCTACAGAGCCAGTCATTGGAAGTACAGTATAAGAAAAATTCTAATATGAAACATGTTGAAGGTTTAGCAAGTTTGCATGACTGTAGTACTGAATGCAGCAACTTGGACAGCAATGATGTAAATATAGAAAGACACTTCAAATGGGATTCAGAACTTTGCACAAGAATGGAGTGTGTATATGCTGATGGTTGCTCATTTACTGATGTAAATCAAGAAACTAAAGCTGGTGCTGGAGTATACTGGCCCAAAGAAGATTACAACAAGTACAGCCATGGATATCTACTTGGTAAGCAAACTTCACAATATGCTGAATTAGCTGCTGCTTTGATTGCTTTAACACAAGCTATTGACCTGAATCTCAGTGAAGTAGTTTTATGTACTGACTCTGAATATGTTGTAAAAACTTTTCTGGAATATCTACCAAGATGGAAAAACTCTGGGATGTTGAACAGTAAAGGAAAGCATGTGAAGAATTCAAATATTATCTCAGCTATTGATTCATTGATTAATACATCGGGTATTGATGTCTACTGGAAAAAGGTGAAAGGTCATTCACAAAAGAGTGGGCCTGATAAGTACGGTAATGATCATGCTGACAGTCTTGCTAAAGATGGAGCTGAAAATGGACTGGAGTGGGAACTGGACCCTCACCTCATTCCAGAGGGTGCTCAGTATGTCAGGACTGTAACAACAAACCAAAATCAAAGTCTGGACGATCAAATGACTGAGGATGATCCAATCTCAAACTCACATGTAACATACAGCTTCTATCCTGAGGAACCTAGTGACGACCTTGTACAAGCGCAGGACAGTGATTCTGACCTTGGCCCTTTGAAACAGTTGTTAGAGGGTAAGGTAATGGAACTTTCAGATGAAAATCTGAAGAACAATAGAGAATTACGGTTGATGTACAACAGAAAGAAATCCTTCACAGTTGAAAAAGGATTATTGATGTTTATGAAAGATCAAGAGGGTTGTATTTTGAAGTATGTTGTGATACCAAAATCGTATCGTGATTTGTTTATTTGGTATATTCATGATCACCCAACATCAGGACATAGGGGTATTGACATTACTTACAAGATTGCAGCTCAATCAGCTTTCTGGATAAACATGTACAAAGACATTAAGAACTATGTTGAACGCTGTGTTATATGTTGTCGCCATCTACCTAAGAGATGTCTTTACAAGGCACCACTACGACCACGGCTTACGTCGTCACCTTGGAGTCATGTTATGATAGACTTTGTTGGACCGTTGGTTAAAAGTTCCAGAGGCAACCAGTACTGTTTAGTTCTTGTTGACTTATTTTCTAAATATGTGGAAGCACTCCCTACTCACAATATGGAGGCAGGGACTGTAGCAAAAATGCTAATACATCATGTTTTCAGTAGGTGGGGACTACCTACCAAACTTTCATCAGATCAAGGGACTCATTTTACAGCCAAAATTGTTCAAGAACTCTGTAAAATGCTCGAAATCAAACAAAACTTCCATATATCATGGCACCCTGAGTCAGGGGGAGCTGTAGAAAGAACCAACAAGACCATCATGGAAGTACTGAAGAAATATGTGAAAGGAACAGGCAAAGATTGGGACTTACACCTTCCACTTGTGTTAATGGCCCTGCGATCAACTCCTCACAGTACAACTAATGTCTCACCACATGAAGTGATGACAGGACGGCGGATGACACTCCCTCATCACCTAGTCTTCGCTTATCCAGAAGCAGCTGGTGGACACGATTCAGAATACTCATATGTAACTGAGTTGCAAGAAAACCTTAGGCATACATTTGCATTTGTGAGGGAAAATCTTGAATCAGCTGCCAAGGTCAATAAGAACATTTATGACAGAAGAGCTACTGCAAAAGAGTACAACATTAGTGATAAAGTGTTCTACTTCCAGTTTGCCAACATGAAGAAGAAAAGGAAAAAGTTCCTCACTTGCTGGAGCGGACCCTACAAAATCACAGATAAAGCCTCCTCAGTTACATACCAAATCAATGTCAATGGTAAGAAGAAGTGGGTCCACTCCAATCAACTGAGACCGTACTTTGGACCAGCCCCACAGCATAGTACAAGTCCTTGTAGTACAGAAACATCAGCTATTTCAAGTGTACCATCATTAACCACAGATGACACTGAGGACAAAGAGGTAGAAGAACCCATGCAGAATGATGATCAAGACAGCCAAACAGTTGAGCCAACGCAAGAAGAACCTATCAGCAGTAAACAGAAGACTAAGAAGACCAGAGAAGGCCACATCGACCAAGGAAACATCATCAAAGCAAGAACCAGAAGTGCACATAAGAAATGAAAGAAACACTTGAACTTTTTATAAGCAACTTTATTTGAACATTGACACTTGATACATTTCATGTTACTGTTTTTACATTTTGTTATTAGTTCTCAACTGTATAAGTGGAAGGAACACACAGGGGAGGACCCCATAGAGTTCCTTCAGAGGGATTGTAACAGTGATGCTTTGCATCAGAATGGTAGACCGGCATGCTTTGCGGCAGCGTGCTGGTGTGAGAGTGTTTTTACTGTGAGAATGTATAGTTGGAATTTTGTGAGGATTAAAAAGCCTTCAAAGTTAGCAAATTCGTGTTATTACAGCATGCAGCAAGGACTGTAATAACTATGATAATTGAATATAGATTTCCCATTAAGATTTTAGGGCCATATTTGAATTATGTTTCTATTTGTTTGTTTATGCCTGAAATCAATTCAAAAGCTTTTTATTTCCAATAAAACTGAACACACACCTTCAAAATACAAAGGTAAGGCAAAAAAAACCCCAGATATTAAAGCTTCTTAATGGTAATTTTGATGTCATATGAGCTGCCTTGAAAGGCTATGGTAATTAAGTTGCGCCCAGCGGGAGAACAATGTGCTTTATTGTGCGGGAAACTTTTCTGCATTGTTAAAGAAGTGCTATTGTCGTGGTATATTGTGCTGGAGAATTTGGCGCATTCTAAAGGCGCTGTTACTATGTGCAATTTTCCGCAGCATCTATTATCTCCACATGAACTTTCTCTTGCCGCCATCTTGAAAATTACTCGTACCCAGAGATCCTCAGCGCGAAATGAGAAATTGCGCATGCGCTCGTAGAAAACGTGCATCAAAAACTTCGAGGAAAGTTGCTAGAGGGGTGATACACTGTACAATGGCATTGCAAGTTGCTGCAATGCGTTGCGAAAATAGACCTGGGTTCTACTTCGTGCAACGCTACGCGTAGCGAACAAAAAAAATTGCGAGACAACCCCTGTTACACTGTGCAATCCTCCAGCAACTTGTTTCGCAACGCCGTTGCGAGACAAGTTTCTGAGAAAATTGCACAGTGTAACAGCGCCTTTATAGAAATGCTTTTGTTTCCTGAATGTGTTAATCAGAGTCAGACTTTGAAGAAGGAAGCCGAAATTGTCACTATGCAAATGTCGGTGGCCCAGAAGGCCCAACACAAACAAAATATGAATGCAGCAAATAGAAAATCAACACAAACAAAAAATACAGCTAAGAAAAAAATTCATAGAATTAAAAGGCACGACAAAAGAAATTTATAGATGTAAAGAAACAGTACAACAAAAAAGAACAACGCGAAAACAAAACAGAAAGCAACGCAAACAAAAAATGTTTTTGTTATAAATGCGACAAAATTATTTGTTGCAAGTTGAGAAATTTTGTTGCAGAATGTAGGTCCTTCTACTTCTTGCAACAAAATTTTAAAATGTTGCACGTATTACCACTTCGTGACTCAACTCATGTTGCAGCAAATGATCTTCTCGCGGGCCACTGAGAATGCAAAATTCTCTTAACTTGTTGCGATACAAGTTTGTATTCGCGTGGAAAAACGCACAGCATTGCTTTTCAACTCGTCTCAAGCAATGTTGCGAAACAAGCTAAGCTGAGTGATTTTGTTGCGTATCCCGTACGTAGTTTTAATTTAGGGCGGTCCGGTTCCGTCTAAGAACTGACATATATCATTTATATTATATAAGAACGTTAACTGGCCGGCCGTTCTAGGCGGGCGGTCCCACTAGCTAAATAAATAGAAAAATACCATAAACTTCATTCTTTATTTCAGTCGTAGGAAGGCGTGTAATTGCGACGACAGCATTACCAGACAAAATCTCAAGACGGAGCTCCAAGAAATTTATACCAAATTGGTTGAGTTGGCAGTGGAAAAGAAAGTTCTTTCCGATAAAGTGCTCATGCGTATGGAAGAAATCTTACAACGTTTGGATGTTAGAGTACATGAACGTTCCACCCAAAAGCCTAAAACCACGGATGGAGATTTGCAACTGGATGTGTGCCCAGAGGTTTTCTTGGGAACACAAAACGGCTACCCTTACTATACCAAAGGATGGCAGATCACTAACTGCACAAATGCTCGACCAATCAAATCAGTCATTACCATACTTATCAATGCATTGGCTTATTCTAAGGATGATTTGATCCAACTCGAGTTTGTTTTGAGTGGAATTAGAGACGTTTACCCAGCTGTTGGTGTTTATGTTGCAGTTAAAAGCAAACAAGATGTTAAGTATCTCGAAAAGTACAAAAATGTTGAAATACTCGAGCAGCATAGTTACTCAAAAGTGTCAAACTTAGGAAAGACGTGGAATACCCTCATCAACAAAGCATCTACGCCTTATGTCTTGATCGCTCGTGATGTTGTTCATTTTTCATGGCTCTCTCAAATTGAGCGACAGATTCGAGTGGTTAGTGAAATTCCCAATGTTGGGTTAGCGGGTGGTTCATATCGTAACTTGTCTGGACATTGGCAAGTGGGCTGCTTTCAGAGCACTTTGAAAAATTATGTATTGGAGTACCAAGAAGGATATTTTCATTCCAAAAATGAATGCATGTTCTGCGATTATTTGCAAGGTCCTTTTGTAGCAAGGAAATCATTGTTAAAGTTTGATGAAAGTCTTAGCAATGAGGTCGTATTTGAAGACTTGTTTTTAAGTCTAACAAAACAAGGAACATTAATCATGGGTTGTCCAGATGCCATGTATTTTACTACCGATCATTCATCATATCCCAAGAGAAATGAAAGAAAAGTGTGGCAGGCGTTGGCCAAGAAGTGGATTCTCAATCGTGTATTTCTTGCTGGTGGAGTAAAGCATTCATTTTCTTGCAAAGACATAAAGTTTAAATGCAGCAGCAAGCTTACTCGTTCATATCTGTTGCCAGTTTGCTGCCAAGAACAATATGCAGATGCATTGACATTTTTGCAAGCATTTTCCAAAACACATAACATTTCATTTGAGCTTGATACTGGATCTGTTCTGGGAATAGTCAAATTTAATGGACTTTTGCCATGGGATATAGATGGAGATCTGAGAGTTTTGATTTCAGAGTTACCAATATTTGCCAAAAGGGAAACAATTAACCATTTCAAAAAACATGGATATGTTTTGCGTTCATATAAGCAACCAGCAGCAAAAACCAAGATAGATTGGATCGATGGATATGTTAACATACAACTACCTGAACTGGATATAGAAGTGTGGGGAATATCTAGCTTGACTAGTTCTCAATTCCTTCCAGTGCAATTACGAAACCGAGTCACTCTTGCCAAGGTTCGAGACTCATGGATAAGTACTGTATACAGTCCAGGTTTGTTTGCAAGAAATCGTTATGGACATGAAATTTTGAAACACTCGCAGTCATGGAGAATGAGGGGGTTAGTACACAGTTATGCCAACTACTCCTCTGGTACCTTTCTTCCATGCGAAAAACCAGAACATCATTCATGCTTGAGAAAATTCCCAGCAGATGGGAATATTCCGTTCTTGGTTTCTTGAATATCTCAAGGATCCTAAATCTAGCTAGTAATCTACTTATCGTTCTTCGATAACATTTTTAGGGTCGTTCCAAAGTTTCATTTATTATCCAGTAAGTGACTTAAATACACGCTGAAACTTTCCTCTGAAACTTGCCTCAATCACCGTGGCAAGACAAGTTTCACAACGCGTCGCATTGCACCGTGTAACATGGTCATTTAGCTGAAACTTTCCCCGGGTCGGTTCCACGAGATGGTTTCACGAAAAATAGAACTACTTTCTACTCCTGCAACAGAAACGTGTGTCGCGAACAAGTTTCAGGACGAAATTTCAGCGTGCAACACCCCTTGTAAAAATTGTTCGCATCGGCGATCGAGACAAGTTTCAGATAAAAGTTTCAGCGTGTAGCAGCGCCTTTAATTATCTGAATACTTCTCGACTGAATGACTAATTTACATCAAGATATTTTTAGGATCTCTTGCGACAGGATGGTTGAAGAAAGTCCCGAGCTGGTTAATCGCCAGTTTTAGGTATAGCTCGTATTTCAGCGCGGAATTATCCTCGAAATCGACCTTTGTAGTCGTGTTTAAAAGACCTCTTTTTTATAGAATTAAATAGTAAACAGTGTTGTCTTTGTATTTGTTTAATTGATACGTACTTCAGCCGGTAAGGCGTAGTCTACTTCGCAGCCGTTTTTAGGTTCGTCACGCAACGCTTGGGGTTGTCGCGTAACGCTTCCCTCCCCACAAACGGCATCTGTGGGGAGAGAGCGTTGCGTGACGAACCTGACCTGAAACTACTGCGAAGGAGACAAGTAAATGCATCCCTGGGGGGGGGGGGGGGGGGAGGGGGGATGGGGGGTACATTTTGTACGGGGATGCTCCGCCCAAACGCTCGCCCCCTTTTCCCCGGCTTTAATATAGCTTTTAGCTTTTTTATACCTTTGGTGTTAACGATTATTTCTTTATTTTGGAAAACTATTTCTAAAGCCGCTATATGTACATGAGCGTTTGCGCTTATGGTAGTTTTCGCAACCCTTTTTATATTAGGACCATTTTCGATACCCAAAGTCGCAAATTCCCTACACTTTGGTATACCAAAAATTGCAAATTCCCTAATCCCTTTCGGCCCCGTATAGCAAATTTATGCCTCCTCCGCCCCCCCCCCCCCCCCCCCCCCACACACACACACCCCAGGAAATGCACAGACAATATCAGAAGTCAACGTCAGCTTTAGACTAGAAAAGTACGCCACGAGACGAAGGCGAAAAACTGCATAAATTAATAGATACAATGTATCAGGGTCGTGGCATGGTACGTGGGATCAGGGATCACAGGCTCGGGATCGGGATCTCAAGCCATGGGATCGGGGTCACAAACGTGAGATAGGGAATAGTAGTCAAATCGACAGGATTCAGGGATCAAAATTTTCACAATTGGGATCAGGGATCAAAATAAGAGAACTTTTGGGATCAGGGATCAAAATTTTCGACCAAAAAACGGGATCACGAGCGAAAAAACGTACCATGTCACGACCCTGAATGTATTCATAAACACTTAGAAAGAAAACTAAGAAGAAGAAGAGCAACAAATTTAGCATCGACCGGGCTCGAACCTGTGACACCTAAATCGTTATCTCCGGAATAAAATAAACTATTTAAAAATAAAGATGAAAGATGAAGCTGAGACATCGAATCGACTTACGTAGAGGATGAATATTTCGGCTCCATCCGCGTTATACTGGTGCTACACATATAGCAGTTGTCTTAACCCGTAGGCCAGAGAGGAAGACAATGACCGAACCCTAATTCAGGTACCTTTAGCAGGAGTCCTGCCTTTAGACATCACCTTAGACCGCTACGCTATCTAGGCACTCAATGATTTTGATGTCTAGTCGGGGTAGTCTATTCGGAGAAGTGGATAAGAAGTGGATTCGGCAAGTACTTAAATATTATTTAAAGCTGAAGAACAACATTTAAAATTTTCGATCACGTCGAACCGTCCGAAACGACTCCCGAAACCACATGAGTTCACCTTTGTTCACGACAGACCATTTTCGTCGGTATTGGAGTTCCTGTGGTTTTCGTTTGTGTGCACGTGGTCAAGCCAATATGGCGGATGAGGTCCATGAAGAAGTTCCCAGTAAAAGGATAAAATTGTGCAATGATTCAAACACTAAAATACAAAGCAACGAATTAGAGTTATCTAAGGATAACAAAGAGACAGAGGAACATGCTAAACAACGAAATACTCCATGCGATCACGACTTATCTGTAGAAGTCAGCATCGAAAAGAACTCGTCCAGTGAAAAGGTTTTTGCTGTTCATACAAAAGAAGAAGACGTAGGGATAATTGAGTACGTCAGCAAGCACAAAGGATTTCATGGGGTCTTAAAACAGAGATTTGTTGACTTCTTAGTCAATGAACGCGACACCAAAGGTAACTTGGTACAACTTACCAACACCAAAGTTCCTCCGTTGGAAGAGAGTGAAGAGACAAGCAATATTCTTAGTGAAGGAGAAATCAAACAAATCACAATTGTCTTAGAAAGCAAAGACAAGTCTTTATCTGTAACTTTGAGTCCAGATGATGACAAAGGGCACAGGACTTTGGTGCACAAGGCAATCAAGAAGATGTTTCCAGATTTAGGTTGGTATTAAGCTTAATGTTTGGGTCATATTATTAAAATGACCTGCAAATAAAAAGTCAGGGATCACAGAGGTCTTCCTGGTCTTTCTTACACATTAATGATTACATTATAAGCTAGGACTACCACTGTGTCTTTTATGATAGTGCCAGTTGAAAATATTTTATTTCTTTGGTTCATTTGTTCCATTTCATTTTCGTTTATCCATTCATTTTCTTATCAGATACAGAAACTGTAACAGTTGATGACCACAAAGCTGTTAAAGTGTTCCGTTACCAGGGAAACCCAGCCAAAAAGAGGCGTGACAAATGGCCTTCAAACCGAGGCAACTACTGTAAGTTTGTTCTCCACAAAGAAAACAAGGACACTATGGAGGCAATTTGTTTACTTGCAAAACTTGTCCATGCCAAAAACAGTGATTTTAGTTATGCTGGCACTAAAGATCGTAGAGGAGTTACCACCCAAGAGATTACAGCCTATAGAGTCCAGGCACAAAGACTTAAAGGACTGAACAAGACCCTGAAAGGAATCTTACTAGGGAACTTTGAGTATGTCAAAGAAAAGTTACCTTTAGGGCAGTTAGCTGGAAATCATTTTGTGATCACACTTCGTGATGTTTGTGGAAGTCATGAGGAGATAGAAGAAGCAATGATGTCATTGAGAGATATTGGTTTTATTAATTATTTTGGGTTGCAAAGGTTTGGGACAGCTTCTGTGCCAACACATCACATAGGTAAGGAAGAGTTTTTATTTCTTGAAGATAAAGAGAGGGACTCTGGGGGAAATATATTTCTAAACTGCATGCAAAGAAAACCAAAAAGGTAACAAAAACTGGCCAACTCCCTCCAAAACTTAGAGGGAGTTTAAATAGCTACAGTTATGATCAATTACAAAAGTTTTATTGATGTTAATTGAAGCAAGTGTAGCTTAGTTGGTCAGTGTGCAGCTTTCTGATGCAAGAGGTCTGGTGTTCAATTCTCAGTGACCTCAATAATTTTGACTTCTTTCAATTCTGTGTATAGCTTTAAGTAGTTTTAAATACTTTTAAAATGGAGCACTGTGGAGAGAGGGGGTAAAGAGGCTGTGCACCATCAGCTTCCTGGAAGATAAATTAGCTGGTGCTAAAGAAACTAAGAACAACCAAATGTATAGTCCTTTACTGTTTCCTTTATGTTGTCCCTGTATTTTGGGGTAATACACTTAGAAAATTGAACCATAGCCATAACAGTGTTTTTAAATAATTTTATTTTTATAGGTAAGGCTTTACTTCTCAGCAAATGGTCAGATGCTGTTCATGCTATTCTAAGTCCCAAAACAGGCAAAGAACTTGAGTTCAATGATGCCCTTGAACTCTGGCGAGAAACTGGTGATGCAGCTAAAGCCCTACAAATTCTCTCTAGGCATAAATGCATTGAGAATAGTCTCTTACAAGGTCTGGTTAAACATGGCAACAAAGATTTGGTGAATGCATTGCAAATGATTCCTAGGAACACAAGACTTATGTATATCCATGCATTCCAGAGTTATGTATGGAATAATGCTGTCTCTTGGCGCATCAAGGTATTACTTTATCTGTTGATATTTTGATGACTCCATTGATTACTCCATTGCTTCTTCATTTGAAGGGTTTAAAATAAAAACAAAACAAGTTAAGTGCCCTTTTGGATGATACTATTATGCACAATAATTTATTGCGGCTGAAATTAAGCAAGATGTAACAGCTAGCTGGTCTGTTTCATCAAGAAAAAAATTCATTTTTAATATTAATACACACTTCCTTAGATCCACTTCCAGAATGTCAATAAACATGTCAGTCAGGTACATGTCTTCTCATGTGTTTGTCTGTGTGTCTCAGGCATTCAACAGCTTTACCGCTGCACATTGGAAGTGCATGAGTCATTGGTGTGTTAGATTACTGTACCTCTTGTTCAGTACCTCAGGTCTTTGGCAGGCTCTCTTATGGATTTGTAGCTAGCTTACTTATCCATAGGGGGCCTCTTTGTTGCCTTAGACTGGACTGAGTAAGGGACATTCAAAGTTAAAATCATTCTAAGTTGCATATTTATTATTTTTTCACTCCTTGCTTGCTTGCTTGCTTGCTTGCTTGCTTCATTAATGATAATTTTAGTAAGAATACAGAAAGCTCTGTCACAATGAATTTTAAGTCAGCAAGGAGTTAGCCCCTGCACTTTCAAAAGTTCTCTATCACTCCTGTCTTAGCTTATTATGTATTTCTATTGCCTGTACATTAACGCTAATATAATTGTTATCATTTTGTTAGCAATATGGACTTTGCCCAATAGAGGGAGACTTGGTATTGTTAGAGGACCAGGCAGCCAGTGCTGGTTGTGGTAGTGGAAAAGAAAGTCTAGGTGAGCAGAACAGTTGCAGACCAGGGGCCCCTTTCTCAAAAGACCCGATAACTTTACGGACACATTAACTTATTCAATTTATTTAGGTTAACGGGTCCGTAAAGTTATCGGTTCTTTTGAGAAACGGGCCCCAGGGCTTGAAGTTAACTTTTTAACTAAAAGAAAGAAAGAAGAATGAATGAATGAATGCATTAATGAATGAGTTGACACATAAACAAATGTAAAATGTCAAGCTACCAGTACAGCAATATTCTTTTTTATATTTTTTTATTTTCATTTCTTTACAGATGATTCTAATCAGCTAGTAGATGATGCTGATGATTTTGCAACAACTTCTCACAGTGCCTCTGTTCATACACTGATAGCTGAAGATGTTAAATCAGGGAAATACTCTATATATGATGTAGTAATGCCTTTGCCTGGTTATGATGTGAAATATCCTGGTTACAATGCTAAACACTTTTATAAAGACCTCATGTTGCAAGATGGCATTGACATTGATAACTTGCGTCATCGAGTAAAAGATTATTCACTAGTTGGTGCTTATAGGTGGGTATTAGTATTACTATTATTATTATAATATAATATTATTATATATTATTATTATTATTATATTATATTATGATTATTATGTTATTATTATTGTAATATTATATTATTATTTTTATAATATTATTATAATATTATTAGTTCCTAATTTTAGGAACCAAGCCAAATTTGTTAGAGGAAGTTATATATTCATCTGGCCATAACTCTGCTGCTTATTAACCGATTTCTGTGAAACTTGGCATACAAACTTCTTTTCTGACCATCTATCCAAATTGAGAATCAAAATTTGATAAATCAAAAATCTATTTTTTATGATGTTATCACTTTGGTACTCTATTTTCCCCAAAGATAAACAATTTTATAAAATGCTGTCCTTTATTGTATGTATTAAGAGATCTTAGTGGAAGCTTAGTAGAACCATTCATGTTGGCTGACTGTTTAAATAGCTTGCAGTTTTGGCTGATTTCTGGTTCTTATAAAGTTTATATGACAAACCTATAAACACCAGTTTAGGAGGCTGATAAATTAAGGTGTTGACTTTGAGAGAGTTTTAATTATTGTATTTGAAATTTAAACCTGACAATTCTGTTGCTTGTGTTCCCCTAGGCGAATGGTGATAAAACCTCAGCATACAACATGGTGTTTCCTTCATTACAATGATGTCAATCAGCCACTTGTATTAACTGACAGGGACAAATATGAAGGCAAAACTGCCTTAGAGGTCCCCCTTGAGGGGAAATATTTGGCCTTACAAGTAGAACTTACCCTACCCCCTTCGTGTTATGCTACAATGGCAGTAAGGGAGATGATGAAATGTGACACATCTTCATCTCATCAGGCTACTTTAAATAAAGTGTAAGAAAGTAATTTTAGGGATGTACAGTGCATACTTTAAATTACATGTACATTTAATCACTTGAGTCAATCAGATTATGAATAGTCGCCTTCACAGTTCTCTGTGCCATCTTGAAAGGTAGCCATGCCTTTACATCTAAGCGAGACAAACAGTGAGCGTGCCATGATAGACCTGTGAATAATTGTCCTAGGTGTTAAAAAAGGTATCTATCATTGCACGCTCACCTTTCATCTCGCTTCGATGCAAAGGCACGGCTACCTTTCAAGATGGCGCAGGGAACTGTTAAGGGGACTATTGAAAACAAAAAAAATTGAGTTTGAGAAGAACACCACACTTTTAATGTTGTAAAATTTTATAATAAATAATCTACAGCAGATCCACGTTATGGTGGCTATTTTTCTTCTGGCGCTCACACTCACTACCTCTACATTAAATATTTTGCATATGTCGTCAGAGGTGGATCCAGGATTATCTTCAGGAGGGGGTGCACCGTCTTCAGGAGGGGAGTACACCATCATATAAATTGGAAACTGCTGAGAGCATATTTTGGAAAAATACTGAGTAAAAAGGACTCAAAGTCCTCTCAGGAGGGGGTGCGCTCACCCTGCACCCCTCCCCTAAATCCACCCCTAATCGCGCAACTGACATGTTGATTTTTGCCGGGGGGAAGAGAATCCAGGGGAGGAGAACCAGGGGAGGAGAATCCAGGGGAGGAGAATCCAGGGGAGGAGAATCCAGGGGAGGAGAATCCAGGGGAGGAGAATCCAGGAGAGGAGATTCCAGGGGAGGAGATTCCAGGGAAGGAGAATCCAGGGAAGGAGAATCCAGGGAAGGAGAAACCAGAGAAAAAACCCTCGTGGCATGGTAGAGAATGTTCGAGGTATGTTCACTTTCGTTTGGCCATGTTTGGAGTTTTGATTGATCGACAGGAGCAAAAACGCCAATTGGCGATTGGTGTTTGAATGTAAGAGTTCGCACGATATCGAAAATCGCGGTAATATCACGCTTTCGTCCGCCATTTTGATTGGGGCAAGTGCGGCGAAATCTATTGAATCTAGATCGCTTTAACCTCCCGTAACTCAGCTCCAGTTTGTTGGATTTTCAGAATAAATAAATTTTCCTAATCTGATAGTCAAAATGCAAGGAATCAAATAAAAACTCAATTTCAACAAACTGTCAATTTTGATAATCAAAATGCCAAATAATTAATCATCGGAAACAGGAACCCATCGCACGAGAACTCATCAAATAAAAACCATCGGAGGAGCACGCATGAAACGCAAACTAATCGATATAACTCATGAATTGCTGCCGGAAATCAATAATGGTAGGCTTTCAATCCAGAGTAACCTGAGCAAAATTGTTAACAACCATTAAGTCTCTTTATCAGAGCATTAACAGTTAATCCAAAATTTGCATAATTTAGCACTATTTAGTGCTATTTATGTAGCACGCTTTTAGTGTTTGCACTCTAATAATAATAATATATAATAATAATGATAATAATAATAATGATGATGATGATGATAATGGAAACTTTATTATATAATCTTTTACTTTAATTCGCAATTATAAATTCAGGTAGTTTACAATCGTCTACTTGAATCATACAACTTTAGCATATATATATATGTATTTATGCTTTGATTATAGATACAGGAAAGATGTATACATGCTTTGATTATAGATACGGTATATTTGTATATATGTTTTGATTATAGATACTGTTACAAAAATGATGATAATAATGATAAGCTTTTTCCCACTGTTTATCTATAATAATAGTTATGTAAATCACTAAGTTGGGACACAAAGAAAGTAAATAAGAAATAAACTAGAATATAAATTTTTGTTGTTGTTGTTGTTGTTGTTTGTTTGTTTGTTGCTACAGTAACAGACCTCTCGTTTATTTTGATATCACAAATAATAAATCTGCCATTCGGATCGGAAAATGACCTTTTAAGCTGAAAAGCAAAATTGTTATTAAAGAGGATCATAACCCCTCCACTAATAATATAAACTAAAACCTAGAATATTCTTTTGAAGAACCAGCACACCTTTTTCTTTTGTGATATATGGATTTTCGACTGGTTTTCGTCAAATGATCATGAGTTTCCGTACGATCAGTTTTCGTTTGATGGGTTCTCGTCCCATTGGTTCCTGCTTCCGATGAGTCCACATACAATTAATTTGGCATTTTAACAATCAGATTTGACAGTTCGTTTGATGACAAAGAGTTTTAATTTGATTACTTATGGCATTTTGATTATCAAATTGGACAAATCTTGTCACTGATTTACCTCCATAAAAACTCATTCATGCACAAGTTGTTAAAACCCCTCCATCAAACATCAAAGTAGCAGCTGCAAACCCCAAACGATTGTTGTTGCAAAACAAAACAACAGCTCTAATAAAAGATCTTCTAGAAAAAGAAGTAGTCTTCGTAGCGGACCTAGCTTTGATAATAATAGCTGTAAATTCATACAATTACTGTGTACGCCCGTTCTCTCGACTTCGGTAGAAAACATCCTCATTCAACAACATTCTTATATCATACTAAGCCTCATCCAATAATTGTTTATTATTCGATATACAAGAAATTAATTTTGATATTGTTAGAACTGGGCCTCTGTAGACATGGTAGAAACTTATTGGTAAAGACGGCTGGAATGGGTCGGCGAAGAAAAATGAAAAGAGCCGAAAGATATGAAAAAAAGAACGAGTGGAAAAAAAGAAAGAAAGAAAGAGAAATAAAAAACAAACGAACGGACAAAGAGATTTAGCTAGATGGAGAAAGGAAAAAAGAACGAACGAAAGAAAGAAAGAAAGAACGAAAGAAAGAAAGAAAGAAAGAAAGAAAGAACGAAAGAAAGAAAGAAAGAACGAAAGAAAGAAAGAACGAAAGAAAGAAAAAAAGAAAGAAAGAAAGAACGAAAGAAAGAAAGACACGCACACGTACATAACTGCATGAGCGAAATGAACATAGGTTGTGAAAAGATGCAAGATAATCGAAACTGAAAGAGAGAACTGAAGCAAAGAAGAAGACTGAAGAAGAAGAAGAAGACAAAAGGGAGAAAAAAGAGAACAATAAAATCAAAATAGAGGGGATGAAGGAAGATTAAAAACATGGAGAGAATATATATTATATAAATATGGTCAGAAATAAAAAGGAATGTGAAAGGGTGCAGTTCAAACCGGAGACCGGGAGAAAACAAGATTCTTCAAACCCCCGTCTGAAAAAAAATTAAACAACGAAGTATATGAAAAATATATATTTAGAGAGCTCTTTTGTTCTCTAGCACCGGAAAATTCATATATTTCGATTTTACTCCACAACCGGTTTTACCAATTTTGTAAAGATCAAATTTGGATCCGGTCGCGTAGATCCATATTAGCGAGGTCCCACTCGTAATTGCCGATCTTCCGATCAGTTCCTTGATTATATATAGTACTCATGTTTATGTAGTCTCTTGTCAGTTTCACTCGTTTATTTGTTAGAGGCACCACTGGGGTTGGATTCAAAAAGAAAAGTTAATTTAAGTGACCAGATATCCGTATCGCAAAGACTACAGTTACAAGGTAAAATTTTAGTAGCAAAAAGTTTTAAAAAGGTAGTTTTACGCCAGAGAATGTAATATCAAAACTTAGAGGGAGAACTAAAACATTAAACCCTCGAAAAAACAAAAATGACACAATTTTTGCACCGGCCCTTGTCATGAGTTTTCGAGTTCCTATCATGAAGATTGAAATTCTTGAAACTTTGAGAGTTATAACGTAGAAGTAATAATTTAATTTAATTTAATGACGAAAAAGCATATAAATAACTTCATCTTCAACTTGGATTTATTAGAACTACGGTGGCCTTAGGTCAAATAAGTGTAGATAGATAGAAGGATAGAAAAGACACATCACACACCAGCAGGTGTGGGTTCTTCAGTTTATACGGTCCTCAGATATCAGGTTTAGTGTATTTCTTACGCCATAGATCAGAGCATTAGTTCTTAAAAACTACGTCGATTCTCAATGAGACGCTTTCAAATTTTAATTTTTTTTATGTGTCTGAGAAATTTTAAGGTATGTTTCCCATTTCATGCTCATTATTAACGATGTATATAATAATAAACTTTCAAAGTTAGTTCTCATTCTTTTTAGATCACTTTTTGGGGAGTTTTTTTCGCCGACGGGTTGAGCCAAGTCCTCGAGGACTTAGCTGAACCCGTCGGCGAAAAAAACTCGCCGATATTGCTTCTCTGTTCAGTTCGGATTTTAAAATCCATTAATCAACATATAGCCATTGCGCGCTGAGCTGTTATAAATCATAAATGTATGTTATTTAATTCTGTTGTAAATAAGAGGAACAGCTAGGGAAATATACCATTAATGCATGCATTAGCAAAAGTAATCTGTCCCAAGGCATGTCGAAGTGCAGTGACAAAGAAAAAAGTCATTGAACGGAAATTCGATTGAAAGAAATTTAGAAATGAAATAATGAAAATGCAATAGACAACAGAGTAAACTGGATTTTATATTATAAATCATTCATTATTTCGCAAAAGGAAAATAAACACTCAGCAAGTTAATTAAGTAACACATTATAGAAAGCACTATTCTATATCAAGAGCCGAAAATGAGGTAAGACTCATAGTACTTTTTTTTCTTGATTCTACGGAAATAACAAGACTGTAAGCTACAGCTTCCACGTTATTTTCATGTCAATTCGTTGAAGAGGACTTTCATGAAGTTCTGAAAAAGAAGTTTCTAGAACCAAAGCTGAGTAGATAGCAAAGCAAAGTCGAGTGTGTCTAGAGAAAATGAGGTAAGACTCATAGTACTTTTTTTCTTGATTCTACGGAAATAACAAGACTGTAACTAAGCTACAGCTTCCACGTTATTTTCATGTCAATTCGTTGAAGAGGAAGCTAGAGGACTTTCATGAAGTTCTGAAACAGAAGTTTCTAGAACCAAACTGAGCTGAGTAGATAGCAAAGCAAAGTCGAGTGTATCTATTAATAATTTATAGTCAAGTCAAAATTGCTAGACTAACGAAAGGGCAACGGAAAATTGTCACAAACTGTCATGACAGGTAAGGTGTAAACACTTTAGGATAATTAGAGGGCTGATGAAAGGAGACGAAATGACTATCGAAAAGACATACAGCGACAAAATAACAATACAACACCTTCATTTGTTTGTATCTATCTTACGAAAGCGGTAGTCATAAACTAGTTAAAAAAGGAACTAATTTTAGTTCAACTTCCTTCATCAGATACAGTTGTTCAATAGTTATTACTGCTATTTACACGAAAAAGAACATATCTATAGCTTTCTCGGCAGGCGTTACAACTTTCAGTTTTCTTTTTTCTCGGGCTTCCTGCATGTGCTCGTCTTTAGCGAATGACGGTCTTCCTGTGCTTCCCTGGAAGGTCAACAAGGACAGAGAGAGTCAACTAAGGCAGAGAGAGAGAGAGAGAGCTAGGCTCGGATTTCAGCCGTCAGGGATTCGTGTGCCTGCGATACGATACTCATCGCGAACAGGATCTTTTTCTTCATCCTTCTTTTGCATGACTGATTCTTTTGCTTCTTTTTCTCTTCTTTTGCATGAATGATTCTTTTGCTTCTTTTTTCACTTTTGCTGAAGAAGCTACCTATATGTCAGTGTATATCTCCTCTCATTGACGAGAAAAATAGAAGTTGTGCACCTTATGATCAGAAAGAGATCAACTAACAATCCACAGTATTAGCCACTTTCATACCGTGAAGACTGGGTACTAGTCCCTTAAACTTTGATGATGGCAACACAAAACTTATGTAGTCAGAAAGAGCACATCGAGCTGTATATAATCCCGAGGTTTCAGTTGATGTTAATCGGATATACATTGAAAGAGATACAGCAGTTAAAACGAACATGCTAGATTTTACAAAGAAATGTATGGTTGTAAGGACAAAATGTCCCTACAACCATACACTTCTTTGTAAATTCTAGCATTTTTGCACGGCTGTTAGTCATTCAATATTAACCCGATTAACACCAAACTTCGGGATTTTATATAGCTCGATGTGCTCTTCCTGGCTATATGAGTTTTGTGTTACCATCGTCAAAATTTGAGGGACTCGTACCCAGTCTTCACGGTATGAAAGTGGCTAATAGGATCCGATTTCAGCCGTCCGGATTTTGTGCGCCCGCGATACTCATCCTCGTCACGGGATAGTATCGCGGGCGCACGGACGGCTGAAATCTGGGTAAGTCCTTCATATATGGTACATTATAATGGGTCCTATTGTATATATATGTTTCTACAATGATCAATGCATTGGGATGGGAATCCTTGGAACAACGAAGACTGAATAACCAAGTGTGTATGTTCTACAAAATCTATAGTGGACTTGTTGGTATTACTTTACCAGCTGAAATAAATCCTGTCACAAGAGCCTCAAGGCACCCGAACTGTGCACCTTTTCAACAATTAATGACATTGAATGATACATATAAATATTCTTTCTATCCACGAACTATAAGAACCTGGAACAATATGCCTTTATCTACAATCCCAGATTCATTAGATAAATTTAAGGCTGTTGTTTCTGAAATGTAAGAGACTTAATGACTACGAGAACTGAAATCTATATATATTAATTTTATTTATTTATTCATATTTATAAGGCCGCTATATGATCTTTGATCTATGTTTTATTTTTTAGATAAAATTTTGTATGTTAAATTACTGTATATATATTAGCTTATTTATTTAATATTATTAATTCTTATTTATTTATTTTAAACAACTCCTAGTATAGTTTTTACTGCTTTAGGAGTATACCTATTAAAGTTATCGAAATACTATTATTATTATTATTATGTTATATACAATAGGACCCATTATAATGTACCATATATGAAGGACCTACCGAAATCTGAGCCTATATCCACAGGTTATGCAAGTAGAGAATCAATCAATGGGAAGAGGCCTAGTCATGTGATGTGCTACGTCATATAAACGTAAACAGCTGTTCGATCTGATTTTTTTGAGTTTAACTTAATAAAGAAAAGCACTCAAAATTGAATAACTACTTGACAGCAAAAATTGATGTTTTGTCTGAGCAAGAGAAATGATATATTAGATTTTTTCGTTTTTTGTTATTTTCGTAATTTGTAGTATCGTCTCAAGTTTAATTGATCGAGTATGCCATACCAAGAGCAGACCCTTGACAAAAATTAATAATTATGTAGTTATAATCGTGTTCAACCTAATATTTACACTAAGAGGCTGACAGTTGACAAGTTTAACAAATGAATATATAGCATAGCTAGAAGGCAAAGCAAGTTAACGAGGTACTGATACGAGACTGATACAAAGCACTTCACTCGTGGGACACAAATATTTTACGAGGTGAGCAGAGATTTCTTCTTCTTCTTCGTCGTCGTCTTCTTCTTCTTCTTCATCTTCTTCTTCTTCTTCTTCTTCTTCTTCTTCTTCTTCTTCTTCTTCTTCTTCTTCTTCTTCTTCTTCTTCTCCTCCCCTTCCTCCTCCTCCTCCTCCTCCTCCTCCTCCTCCTCCTCCTCCTCCTCCTCCTCCTCCTCCTCCTTCTTCTTCTTCTTCTTCTTCTTCTTCTTCTCGTCTCTCTTGTCCTCCTTCCATAATTCCTTCCATAATTCCTTTCATAATTCCTTCCTCCCTCCCTCCCTCCCTCCCTCCCTCCCTCCCTTCGTCCCTCCCTCTCTCCCTCGCTTCCTTCCTTCCTTCCTTCCTGTTTTCTTTCCTTTTCCGTTTTTTTTTTCAGTACTAACTACATAAGATTATATTTATTTTAAAAACAAAGTTTTTTCTGTGTTTAATTCCGTTTAATTCGTGTTTTTACACCACCACAATATCGCGTTTTTACTTTCAACAATACTCTCCAAGAGCGCTCTGAAGTATTCGTGAAAACCCAACGCAGAGCCATTGTTGACAGTCGAATATAGACAAACACAGATGGGCCCTCATTCATTCATATAAAAAATGCTAGTTTTTTACCAGCCTCATGCAAAGATAAAAAGTTTTCTAGTTTACAAAAAAACTTAAAAGGAAAATATTCTGCACCTTTATTTTAAGAAGTTCACTTTGTCCAAATCGTCAAAGAATCTGACTGAGCTTAAAATCTTGGGTTTTAGCCAAAACGGCTTTTTATAGGCAGCACCTAGTTTACAAAAAAGCTTAAAAGGAAAATATCCTGCACCTTTAATTTAAGAAGTTCACTTTGTCCAAATCGTCAAAGAATCTGACTGAGTTTAAAATCTTGGGTTTTAGCCAAAACGGCTTTTTATAGGCAGCACCACTTTATAAACAAGAATAAGTTATATTCATATTCACTGAGCATCTACTGCGGACTTCCTGTGGTAATCATCAGATCGAGGCTCATGCGGAGAAAGTTCTAGGTGTTAGATTATGATTTGGATGAACATTAAAAATGTCATAAAATTCATCCAAATCATCATCTTATTTCTAACAAGTAGACCATTTGGATCTGTACTCTACGACAAAGTTCTGTAGGTAAAATAATATATTGTATTACTGCAATTATTTAACGATTCAATATATCGCGTTTTGAATTTAATAAGATGCATAGTGGAAGATATATGCATCTGTAAAATCCCAACTTAAAGGCCGCTAAACACGAGGGAGCTTGCTCCCGCAACGCGCTCTTGGGTCATTTTGCACAACCATTTCACACGAGGGAGAATGCTGCGGGAGCTTGCTACATGTATAATATAATTTGCTCCCGGAGGTTGCTCCCTCACATTTAGCCACAGTTTGTTATCAGGGAGCATGATCAGGGAGCAAAACTTTTGGTGCACAACAAAATTTTTATGCGTGAAATCGTTGGTACACACGAGGAGAGTGTTGTAGGACAGTGTTGCGGGAGCGTGTTACGGGAGCGTGTTACGGGAGCGTGTTACGGGAGCGTGTTCCGGGAGCGTGTTGCGGGAGCATCCTCCCTTGTGTGTACCGGCCTGAACGCCTGTGTTGACAGTCAAACGGATGAGCGTGGATGGGCCACTCATTCATTCATCAAAAATTGCTAGTATTTATATCAGTCTCATGCTAAGATTAAAATTTTCTTGTTCACAAAATTACTCAAAAATGACTTGTGAAAAGTACCAATCGAATCTTGAAGATCTGCCACACGGGTTGAATATTTTCAAGTTGACTTTGCTACTTGAACGATCGAATTGAAGTGCTTGCATGTATATGCCAGCTTGAATGGGCTGTGAAATAACGGTGAAATCAAATTCTGATATTCTTCTAGTTCTACATATTGTTGCCTGTTAGTATACTGTTCAGAAACGTTAAAAAACGGAGAAATTCCCTGCTCTTAAGTATTTCGAATCCTTTTAGGATAAAAACAAAGTAAACTGCAACAATAAAGGACAAACAAGCAAACAAACAAACAAACACACACACACAAACACTCACACACAAACACTCACACCCATACACAAAAAACACCAAACAAAACAAAAATTAGTTAAGAAAACCATGCACCAAAACTTGCCTTGCTTCGCGCACAATTGTCAACCGGGCTTTCGGTGTGAGCAGAAGTTATTCGTAAAAAATTGATTTCTCGAATTCTTAATTTGCATGTAATTTAGACAATGATAATTGATTTTGACAATTTGCATTGTAACTCTGCAACATACAAAATGTACAAAAACCTTGGTAAGATAAAGAGGACAGGGGACGCACTGTGCAACTGTGTTCATTAAACACGTTTTTCAATGATTATTGATATTTCTTGCGTCTTCCGAATAAAAGGGATTTGAAAGAACGTGCAAAGCTGCGCAATAATAATAATAATAATAATAATAATAATAATAATAATAATAATAATAATAATAATAATAATAATAATAATAATAATAATAAATAATAATAAAATAATCAATTGCAGAGACAGAGTGTCCTACATTAGTTCACAGATGCTGAAGACAGTGCTCTTTGAGAGCGAGAGTATTGTAAGAAAGGTGTTATCTGGGCTGATCCAAAGTGAATGAACTTTCTCTTTCTGAATGAATTCACTTAGTGAGAATATTGTTTTTTACAAGGTGTTATTTCTTGAGACTAGCAAGTGTTTTGATAGTTTCACCCTCTCCAAGTGAGGGAGAAATGGCCTCTAGAAAGGCTTATTTAACTACATAATAATAATAATAATAATAATAATAATAATAATAATAATAATAATAATAATAATAATAATAATAATAATAATAATAATAATAATAATAATAATAATAAAAACAATAATAATAATAATAATAATAAATCTCTGATTGGCGGCTAATGGCTAAAAAAACATGCATCGCAATTATCATCTAACGCAATTGATTTGGAATTTGTAACATGAGCGAATGGCGACTGAAATGGGAAGTAACTAAAAATTACAATGTATATAAAAAAAACCAGAATGCTGTCAAATTACAACTATTTCATCTAGAAATTTTGATGATCTATGGGATTTTTTTCAGATAAACCCGTTAAATTGACGGATTTTTATTAACAGCCATATATGCAGATGACGACGGATGTTCGCCGTATCCGCCGGGATAACAGAACTTGATCACTATGACAACAATACAAATGAAATACAAACGTTTAAAATAAATTGTATAATTTCATTGTATTAAATGAAGAAAAAGTTATTAGTTGTATTAGTTTAAGTGGTCCAACTGTCTGATAAAGAGATTGATTGAAAAACATAGTAAAAGAACTGAGTAAACACTGACAAGATCTAAGCATGGGCAGCGCAGACATTGATAATTAACATGAAGACACGTTTTGATCAAAATTAAAATCATGAAAGAAAGATGATCGTGAAATGAAAAGAATGTAATGCAGAGATACAATTAAAGGAAGGAAAGAGCGAAGAAAGAAAGAAAGAAAGAAGGAAAGAAGAAAGGAAGGAAAAGAAGAAAGACAAGATGTGTACACTTCAGTGAAAAGAAATAAAAATTGCAGCTTTAAAAATCTAGATACAAAATTCATAGCTTAACCAAAATCTCTGCTTAGTATCTCCCATTTCTTTCTTTCTTTTTTTTCTTTCTTGCTTGCTTGCTGGCTGGCTGGCTTGCTTGCTTAATTGCTTGCTTAATTGCTTGCTTGCTTGCTTGCTTGCTTGCTTGCTTGCTTGCTTGCTTGCTTGCTTGCTTGCTTGCTTGCTTGCTTTCCATTATTTAATTTTTCTTCTTTTTGAAACCACTTCAAACATTCCCAAAACCAAAAAGAGAATATTAAATTCGCTTAGTTAATAGTTAAAAATTCACAAACGATTTTCATTAGTACAAGACAATCGAAGACAAACATTATATTCGTTTGATTACTTTTCATAACTCTCTTCGTCCCTTTCTTATCATATCTTGACAACACCAAGAGCATCAATATTAACACGACGCGTGATTTTAATAAGATCATTTACTGCATTTGCTTAGCCAAGACAAAAGAGAAACTTCTCATAGTAAGTAGGATAGTGTGCTCGTTTAACTTTGATAAAGAACAAAGGATTGAAGAGTTAACCTGTGTAGCAACACTGGCAAATTTGGACCATTTCCATCGGTTGGAAATTTGTCGGAAATATAAGATAAAAAGAAGTTATTTGGAGGTCCAAGTTTCCATGCTTCAAATTCAAAACCTATGGAAATTTTTCCCCCAAAGATTGAAATTGGTAGGAAATGTGAATGAAAAAGCGTTGGAAATCTGCTTTCCAATCCTTGGAAATGGTCTAAATTTCCCCGCTGTTGCTACAGAAGCTCAAAGAGTGAATTTCCAGCCGTGAAACCTATGAATTGACTAATTCCTATCAGGATTCAAACCCGTAATTTTCTAGATATAAAAAGGGCAAGTATCCATAAATTATTGCCCATGATTTTGTGCTAGGACTAATTGAACTCTAAATTAAAGAACAGATTTTGATGGATTATATGAACCACAAAATGCGTATAATTAACCTCGATAACAGAAAAAATTGACGTATGGCGAGCACCTAATCTTTCAATAATGGCGGAGGATTTGGGGACAGAAATATTAACGACGACAAATTGAAAAGCAACATTCATTACAAGTTCAGTAGAATGAGGGGCCTCTCAAATTTCTGTTAATTTACTACGGAGAACTGAAAGGTCCGAACTTGTAGAACTAATTGAACTGCGAAGAAATATGGTAAGGTGATATTTCAGTGTTAATACTCAATGCGTTTGCTTAAAGTAGACGATTGAGAGAATGAAATTGCATGAGGATGTCCGAAAGGGGAAGAAATTTTATTGAACATGAATCACGACTTTTTGAGAGAGAGATTTATATTGATCAAGAATTAGAACTATTTCTCTTTTTGCATTGGGGGATTTATATTGAAGTAGAACTATATCATTTTTTTAGACAAAAAACAATTAAAATGAAAAATGAACCAGTGATTACATAAGTTCGTTATAAAAATGTCTAAAACGAAAACGAAATGTTTCAATTTTATGTCAAATATCATGAGGACTTTATTGTTTTCAAATAATGACAGTGTTCGAACTGCCGTAAGCTAAAAACTAATTGAATTGCATAGAATAATCGAATTCGATTCAACACGGGTGGCTCCAAACACACTTCAGGTGGTAGAATTTTGCGAAGCTCATCTGCGCGGGAACCCTATTGACACCCCATGTTCACTCTGACACCTTTCAAAATTTGAATCAGAAATCTGACTTACGGATCTAGCTATTGATGATTACGAACCAAAAAGTTTTGAAAGCTTTACTGATAAAGCATCTGTTCATTGGCTTGTATTTAATGTACTTTTTCAAGGGCGATTAGTACTCGAAGGGTGACGCAGTTTGCCATATCTTTTTAGTGCGGAATTTAACGTTTCGATTTGTTCACCTTGAGATATAGATCTCAAATAAGTACACTTCTCAGGACGTTAGCAAAGGTAAGAGTAAATTAAATCTCATTTTGCTAATAAAAGCAAAATCTACGATTAACAAAGATAACAGAAATTAATACAGTTGACCTGAGGTAAGATTTCAATACAAAACGCTAGCTAGTTCCACAAAGCAGATTTACAAAACAAAAGAGAAAAGGAAAGAAAGAAAGAAAGAAAAAATGAAACAGAAGGAAGGAAAAAGAAAGAAAGAGACCTGAGCATTTCAATGTTAACTGCAATTACAAGGCGATTAATAATCTACCTCTCCTCGTCAATGGCATGAATTTGTTGATCTGAACAGGTGAAAAAGAATTGTTCGTGAAAAAAAGAAGAACCGAGGAAAAAAGGAAAAGCTAGATCATCTCTTGTCAATGCTTTTGGGCACAAAACCTAGAAGAAATTCAATCTTCTTGATAGTTGCAATTAGTTCAGGGCCGTAGCTACCGGTACGGTTAGTCAGGTTTCAACCGGACCAACTTTACCGTTAGAACCATTGTATTGCAGTTTTGAAAGCATAAATTCGTGTAGGAAAACGAAAAAAACGGACCAACTTTTAAAAACCGTACCAAAGTTTAAATGGTGGCTACGGCCCTGAGTTCGACCGAGAAGCAACTCGAATATTGTCCTTTTAGTCTTGTTACATCGGTTTTTGTTCTTTGTTTTGTTTTATTTTGTTTTAAATTTGTTTTGTTTTGTTTCCAAGTGAAAATTTCTACATCTTTATGCATGTGGTATCAGTATTGGACTACGTCGTATAATTATAGTTAGGAGAATTCGCAAATTTACATATCCGGCCCATGCAGATGAAATTTTAATTTCACACCTCTTCAATTCCAATTCATGATCAGTAGCATCAAACAATTTCTACATATATATGATATATTTTTTTCACACAATATTTAATATTTTGTATGTTTTCCTAGACAATCTTTAATCATGCGATAATCAATTGTAATAAATTAAGATAATATCAATATATAACTTGGTTATGTATTTACGTTTATATATATTTATATATTTATATATATTTTTAAAGTTTATTTTTTTATAAAATTTCTTATGCAGATGAAATTTTCACACCTCTTCAATTCCAATTCATGATCAGCAGCATCAAACAATTTCTACATATACATGATATATTTTTTTCACACAATATTTAATATTTTGTATGTTTTCCTAGACAATCCTTATTCATGCGATAATCAATTGTGCGCGTTCTGTGCAGAATTGAATAATGAACAGGTTTTTTGAGTGTTTCTCCCCATATAACCATTACGTAATGTTCCTTTAAAAACTGTAGTACTTTTTATTGTTCTGCGGCATATCGCTTTCCCAACAAAATTTCAGTTCAGAAATTTTCCTACTTGCGATGTGTCAACCCTGATGGAGAACATGTTTTTGAAGGAATATTTTTTGAAAATTGTTTCAAAATTTCCAACCAATCACAAGAGTCAAGCACAATAGAATAGAAAAGCTACCAATATGCAATGTTCTGGTTATATCATTTTCATCATTTTTGTTTCTTTTTATATTAGGGCTCCTAGTGATAACAGGGATTATTGTATATAGTCACTGATAGGATTACCCTTTGTAAATAAAGGAATCTATCTATCTATCTATGTTCCCTACATGTAATTTTCTCTAGTGTTTAAACCCAGAAGAGTTAAGGCGCCGTTACACTGCGATTTTCCCCAATAACTTGCAATAATTTTGGCCGAGGCAAGCTGGGAGCGAGATTCAAGATGGTCCCTCAGAGCGAAATGAGAAATTGCGCATGCGCTCGTAGAAAACGTGCCTCAAAAATTGCGAGGAAAGTTGCTGGAGGGGTGCATGATACACTGTGCAATGACATTGCAAGTTGCTTCAATGCGTTGCGAAAAGTAGACCTGAGTTCTACTTCATGCAACGCTACGCGCAACAAAAAACATATTGCGAGACAACCCCTGTTACACTGTGCAATCCTCCAGCAACTTGTTTCGCAACGCCGTTGCGAGACAAGTTGCTGAGAAAATTGCACAGTGTAACAGCGTCTTTATCTGTAAAAGGTAATCATTCAGTGAATGTGCTCCCCTACATTTCTTAGGGGGTGTTACATGGCACTATAGAATCACCCTAGCAGGCGAATCATCCTACCTGCTAAAAAAATGTATGAGTGCACCGTCGGCCTCCGGCCTGGAAGACTTGTCTACGGCTAAAGGAACTACCGACGTTAAACAATGGCCTTTGACTTAACCTATACCTAACAAATCAGTTATTTTTTGTTTTTTTCTCTACAGCCACTATGACAAGCAATAACACCACAGCAAAACCAGCTCTTGTTTTGTTTCACGATTGCACAAGCACAAGTAGCATTATCCAAATCCTCCTTATCGTTATTGTCATGGTTCTCTCCATCGTTGGTAACGGCGCAATCTGCGCTCTTCTTGCTCGTTTTCGAAGCCTACGCACCGTCCCAAATATTCTCGTTGCCAACCTGGCCTTCATTGACGTCATCAATGCGTTAATAAACATGCCTCTATTTATCATGTGGTACCAGTGTCAAGTCCGGTTTCTCACTGGACCAATGATTTCGTGGTTTATTGTCACTTTTTACGTACTCTTCATGTTTCTTTCTGTAGCATCCCTCTTAGTGTTGATGTTGGACCGTTATGGAGCAATAGTGCACGGACTACGATATCATACGTGGAAGACAAAAAACAAAGCCATGGTGGCCGTTATTTTCATATGGCTGGCTCCTTTGGGCTACAGCGTCGGTATGTCCAGCCTTGGGCTTGATTTCGACGTTGGAGAAATGCCTGTATGGGTCTACCGTAACTATTACTTCAAAACCTTTGGTCGTTTTTTCCTCATCGCGGGCTACCTTGTTCCATTCGCTGCCATCGTCGTTCTTGGTTTCCTAATATGGAGAGCGGTTCACTTAAGCACACGTGTCATAGTACCGCAAAGCAATCTGGGAAGGAGAGTGAAAAATGATGTCCAAACCGCAAAGACACTTGGGATTGCAATCTTCGCGTATGTTTTGATGGGATGCTTTCCAGTCCTTCTCCACAGCATTTCAAGGCCTCATGGGTCTTGGATTCATTTTCTTGCTTATTTCTTTGTTTTTATGAACAGCATGGCAAATCCTGTTATTTACTCTCTAAGAACCAAAAGATTTCGTACGGCGCTCAAAATGCTGTTGCGGGATCCCTGTGGTGACAGCCAACCTTCAGGTATCAGAGTGCGACCAGCGGATTCTTCAACTGGGATGAAAACTGAGGAGTCGTCTGTTCAGCATTCGAATCTGGGTTTTGATGGAGATAATTGCATGTTCTAGGACACTGGAATATGTTTGGACAATGATACTCTGCTAATGGCACCTCTGAATTACCACGACGACCTCTTTACCATGACCACCTCTTTACAATTACCACCTCTGTACAATGACCAGCTCTGTACTCAGATCTTATCTGATCATAGTCCGATAAGCACATGGTTGCAAATGCCTGTTCCTTCAACTACTAACGAAACTGACCCTATCCGCCGTCATAACTCGGATTCTCTAGAATCTTTACCTCCACAATTCATTTGGACTGACGAATCTACTGAGCCATTTAAAAAGGCGTTGTTATCATATGAGGTTCAAACATTAATAAATGAATTTCTTGATAAAGATTTTGACATGTCAAATCAAAATGAAATAAATGCATCTGTTAATTTGGTAGAAGCAATTTTCATGAAAGCTGCTTCCATGTCTTTAAAACTTAAGCGACTCAAGCAAGATAAAAAAAGAAAGAAATTAATATGTAATAAGAAATGGTTTGATTATGAGTGTAAAAAAGCCCGAAAAGAGCTTAGAGAACTTTCTAATCAGAAACATTCAAATCCAAAAGACCCTTTACTTAGAAAAATGTACCATCATAAATTATGTAACTTTAAAAAACTATTGAAAACTAAGAAACATAATTTTAGATGTGAAAAATTACATGAATTAGAAAAAAACTCTGAAAATAGCAATTTTTGGAAAGTATTAAAATCAGCAAATGATGAAATACAGGAAATTAAAATCCCTCCAATAAGTGAGCAACAATGGATAAACCATTTTAACTCTTTACATTCAAAAACAAAAGCTAACCACGATCAACTTCTTATTGTTGATAATCTTACATCTTTGGAATCGAGCTTCGATTCTCCTGAGAACCATGTTCTTAACTTTCAAATATCGGATAAAGAAATAAAATCATGTGCAAAGCGACTGAAGAATAAAAAAGCAGCTTTCTCGGATAAGATACGAAATGAAATGATACGTCATAGTATGGATGTTATGTGTCCAGTCTTTAAGAAATTATTCAACATTATTTTAGAGTCTGGTATTTTTCCAGATCCTTGGTGTGTAAGCTCTTTAACTCCCATCTTCAAAAATGGTGATTCTTCTGATACCAATAACTATAGAGGAATTTGTGTTTCTAGTTGTTTGGGTAAATTCTTTACTTCAATTCTCAACCAAAGACTTATGAATTTCATCCAAAAGAATAAATTACTACACAATTCCCAAATTGGTTTCTTGCCAAATCACAGAACATCTGACCACATTTTTACTATGCGCTGTCTTATTGATCGTTATGTTAAAAATTCCAATGGAGGTAGACTTTATGCTTGTTTTATTGATTTTAAAAAGGCTTTTGACTCAATTTGGCATCAGGGTTTATTTTTCAGATTACTACAAAATAATATAAATGGCAACTTCTATAATCTTATCAAGAATTTATATTCGAAATCGTCTTGTTTTATCAAGTTAGGTTCTAAACGCACTAAAACATTTCAGTATGAGCGAGGTGTACGCCAAGGTTGCATTTTAAGCCCTATGCTTTTTAATTTATATCTTAATGAGCTCTCAATTTTACTTGATGATTCCTCTCCCAATGACTGTATTATTTTACCTAATGGAAGTAAACTTACTTCTCTTTTGTATGCCGATGATCTTGTTTTACTATCGAGATCACGAGAAGGCTTACAAAAATACATAAACACGGTTTCACTCTTTTGTTCAAAATGGCAAATGAATGTCAACGAGAAAAAGTCAAAAGTGATGGTCTTCTGTAAAAAGACGTCAAAAAAGCTTAAACAAGAGTCCATATTTTCACTGAATAACAAAAATCTTGATGTAGTGCAGGATTATACTTATTTAGGAGTTAAAATGAATTCGACTGGTAACTTCACTGCCCATCAGTCTCTATCAAGAGAAAAAGCTCTTCATGCATTCTTTAATGTTTTACGTATTATTGATTTCAAAAAACTAAAACCTCATCAGGCAAGTAAATTATTTGACTCGCTGATATCCCCTATACTCACTTACGGAAGCGAAGTTTGGGGAGTTTATGATAAACAAGACTTTGACAAATGGGACAAAACTCCAATAGAAAAAGCCCATTTACGTTTCTGTAAATATTATTTAGGTGTTAACAGCAAGGCGTCGAATCTTGCTTGTAGGTCTGAATTGGGCAGATTTCCCTTGAAGATTTTTATTGATAAATTAATTCTTAAATATTTTAATCACATCTTAAATCTTCCTGAAATTTCTATAGCAAAACAATGTTTTAAAGTTTCTGAGTCTTTATTTGAAAGACGTAAGATATGTTATCATTCGCATTTATATCAAATGTTGACTGCATATAACATACCTAACGTCAATAGTTTAGAATATCTCAAAGGAAAGTTGAGTCACAAAAATTACCACAAAAAAATGAAAGACAAATACTTTGATCTATGGAATTCAAAATTAAAAGAATCAAGAAAATTGACATTTTTCCGTTGTTTCAAAGAAAAGTTTGAAGTAGAAAAATATTTAGATTTACTAAAAAACTTTGACCTTAGAAGGCAGTTCACAAAGTTCAGAGTTAGTAACCATAAGTTGGCAATAGAAATGGGTCGTTATAGTAAACAAAAGACGCCGGCAAAATTAAGGATATGTGTCTTTTGTGATCATAACGTAGTTGAAACTGAGGAACATATGTTTCTTCATTGTCCATTCTATTCCACCTTACGATCTGATTTCTTTCAAAAAATTAAAAATAATGATTCTTTTATTGACAAAGAACCTCAAAATGTTTTGTATAATTTAATGAACTCCATCAATGAATCTGAAATATTTTACACGTCAAAATTTATATCTAAATGTTTTGAAATGAGAGATGCAGTTAATAATAAGTGACTATGTACAACCGTTTCATGATATATTATATATTATATGTTATATTTATATATTATATATATATATATTATTCGTACTATTGTAATTTTTTTATAATATTCATTTGATATATTTAGCCTTGTTAATGTTAAAAATTAGCTTTTGCAATACTTGTAATCAAATAAGTCATGCAAATAAAGCAAGCTACAACAACAATGACCACCTCTGTACAATGACCACCTCTGTACAATGACCACCTCTGTACAATGACCACCTCTGTACAATGACCACCTCTGTACAATGACCATCTCTGTACAATGACCATCTCTGTACAATGACCACTTCTGTACAATGACCACTTCTGTACAATGACCACTTCTGTACAATGACCACTTCTGTACAATGACCACTTCTGTACAATGACCACCTCTGTACAATGACCATCTCTGTACAATTACCACTTCTGTACAATTACCACTTCTGTACAATGACCACTTCTGTACAATGACCACCTCTGTACAGTAACCACCTCTGTACAATGACCACCTCTGTACAGTGATGACCACTTCTGTACAATGACCACCTCTTTACAATGACCATCTCTGTACAATGACCACCCCTTTTTGCAGATTCGATGAATTCGAATTTTGTTGGAGTCAAATTAACTTTAACCAAGATATATATTGACTTCATTTGATTGCTATGCGGTATGTAGAAACAAGAAACAAGGGCCGACAAAGATAATTTGTGCAAAAGCATAGACCTGTACAAAATTTAATGTAGTTTTCAAATCAACAGTTCCTCATTTACCAGCAAAATCCTTATTCTGTCAGTCGACTCTTTCAAATACTTCAGCTTTTTCAAACCGAAAGCACGACTTTCACTCATGTTGTATTCTACTTGATTCAACGAAAACACCATGTACGTCTACAGCTCGTGATTTTCAAATTTTTCTCGTGTCACTGGCACTGCTTTGGGCGACCCCTGCTATACTTATACTAGGGGTAATTGTTTTCTGTATTTACAAAAAAATAGAAAGAAAGAAAGAAAGAAAAGAAAAGAAAAGAAAAGAAAAGAAAAGAAAAGAAAAGAAAAGAAAAGAAAAGAAAAGAAAAGAAAAGAAAAGAAAAGAAAAGAAAAGAAAAGAAAAGAAAAGAAAAGAAAAGAAAAGAAAAGAAAAGAAAAGAAAAGAATAGAAAAGAAAAGAAAAAAGAACAAGAACAAGAACAAGAACAAGACGATCGTTTGGCCGTTTACTCAGCGGTTTTTCGACTCACCTTGGCTGAGCATGCGCTGTAGAGAAAAACACTCCATATTACGACTCAGCTGACGAGTAATAACGACTTTATGTGTACCAATATGATCCTTGAATAAACATTGAATGCTAATAGAGACTCTAAGCTCTGTGAACAATTAAATCTATCTCATATATATACTTTTTACATAGGTTTCGGCTAGTGTCTTATTAACATATACTTAGCAATTCTTCTCATCTTAATTGTATAAATCTTTGCGATATGTAACTAGTCTTTTTATTCTAACACAATGTTTTACTGATAAAGGGACGAGGTCAAAACAATGGTCATCTCAAGGTACCTAATTTAGGGGGGTGGGGTGGTATTAACTTGCACCCACCGCCTTTAAGAGTACAGGGCCGTAGCCACGGGTACGGTTACGGTCAGGTTTCAACCGGACCAACTAGTTTTACCGTTAGAACCACTGTCATTGCAGTTTTGAAGCATGAATTCGTGTAGGAAAACGAAAAAACCGGACCAACTTTTAAAAACCGTACCAATGTTTAAATGGAGGTTACGGCCCTGGAGTGAAATGTTGAACAAATATCTCGAATAGTAAATTTTAAATTGCAGTAATTAGTGAACAGCTGCATGTTCCAAAGCACGTTAAACAACGTATTTCTAGATAGAAACTGTAACCACATGCAGTCAGTATTGAGATTTTCAAAGTATCTGGTATGTCCCAGTAAATACGTAATCATCACTACACCTTCAAAAATCGGGTCTCTACTATTGTTTTGACCTCTTCCCTAAATGTCAACTCTTTGCAAGGTATATATCTAAAGTCTTTTTATTCTAGCATTAATTCTTGTATAAATGTCAATAAATCTTTGCGATGTTACTAAAAGTCTTTTTATTTTTGAACTGGAAGATATCATGGTCAGACCTCACTGCAAAATGCCAGGCTGAGGAAATGCGAGCGGCCTCGTTTGGTGATAACTTGCTATCTAGCTCATTTATTGTTTACCAAAACAAACAAACAAACAAACAAACAAACAAACAAACAAACAAACAAACAAACAAACAAGCAAGGAAGCAAGCGCAAGCAAACAACCCAACAATGTAACAAGCAAGAAAGAAAGCAAACGTACAAACAAGCAAACAAACAAGCAAGAAAGCAAGCAAGCAAACAAACAAACAACTACCATGCACGGAGATTCACTGACAATCACACTCTTCGCGCACCCATCGGACCAGCATCGGACCTTCCCTCTCCCCTTTGCAGGGGCTAGTCGCTCTTCTAAAAACCCTTCTCACCTGATTCTTTCTTTTTCTTTTTTTTTGTTTTTTGTTTTTTTTGTTCGTTTTGGTTTGGTTTGTTTTGTTTTGTTTTGTTTTGTTTTGGTTTGTTTTGGTTTGGTTTGGTTTGGTTTGGTTTGGTTTGGTTTGGTTTGGTTTGGTTTGGTTTGGTTTGGTTTGGTTTGGTTTGGTTTGGTTTGGTTTGGTTTGGTTTGGTTTGGTTTGGTTTGGTTTGGTTTGGTTTGGTTTGGTTTGGTTTGGTTTGGTTTGGTTTGGTTTGGTTTGGTTTGGTTTGGTTTTTGGTTTGTTTAGTTTTTCTTTTCTTTTACTTTTTTTTTTGGGGGGGGGGCTGTTTTTTTTCCTTTCGTTACTCCTTTCACCTCTCACACTTGGCCATTTGGACAAGTCAAAAGCAATTGGATCGAGGATGACTTATGATCATGAAGATATGCATCCTTGGGAAGCAAAGGTAAGTACTTGGTGTGTGTTACATACACCAAGTGAATCAATGGCTGATACATTCTTTAACATACAATTTCATACACTTGGTGTTGCACACAATTGATGTACACGAAGTACTTACCGGAGCAAAGGTTCTATGGCGTTTATATAAGTAGACAAAGACGAAAGACGTCCCTTTTGAGTCTATTTCCCCTAAACTTCCTCCTAGCTCCCCCTACTATCCTGGATCCCCTAAACATCGTATATACGTTGATATGAGTTCTCATGGAATGGTCTTCTAGTCAATATTCCTCTGGTGAATTGTGAATTGTAACGACCACTGACCGTCCAGAATCTTGGGATTCATTGCTGATATCGAATGTGGAGGAGGATTGACTGGCCTGTTCCCAAGGAAGAGCTGACAGAGAAGGGGTGACACAGACGTCTTCCTGGTCGATTCTGTCGTCACTTTGTTCATTAATATGTGCATGTCGTATTGCCTCAAGACACTCATTTCTTGTTTGTTCAGGAAAGTCATATAAGTGGAGTCGTGTGCAACACGGAAGGAGGCAGGGACATCCGTCATCAAAAATGAAGGGTGCTGGATTTTCTCCAATTCTTTCTAACTTCTCGATAACAATCTTGGCCCCAATAGGATATTCAATTTTAGCGAACAAATTAATACCACGAAACCAGTGATGAAGAAGGCATCTATGCCGTAAAGCATCATAGAGCTCTGTCAACAGTATAAAAAAACACTGTTCAATATTCTCGTCTACCCACAAGTTAGGGGGAGTTTTCTCCAGAGTGTTCAAAAGAATGGTCTTGAGGTGATATGACGCGATGGCGAAAATTGGCTGCAAATGGTCCTTGGATATTATTTTCAGAGCCAAATAACATTTTCTGGCTGTTTGGGGTACAAGTTTGGAAAGCTCAAGCTCTGCCACAGAAAAGGAAAACCTCCAGCTTGTTTTCTCTTCATCAGATGGCGCAGGCTTAGGTACAAAATGGCAACCAAGAGACACGATTCTCCTAACATCGTCTGGGCTTGGCCAGAGTCGCTGCCTTGTAGACCAATCACTAAATTGAAGTGGCCACTCACGGCACTTGATACAAAGGGTAACATCGACCTGATCGTGTTGAACGGGATTATGATATAGCCCTATAGCGGGTAATTTCTCTTTGGCGAGTAGAAACGAACATCCAGTAATTGTAACAGCGCGTTTGACTTGTTCTATAACATCTTTTGAGCTGAATACCTCGTTCATGAACTTGAGTTGTGCAAAACCAAGAAAACCGATATTCGTAGGGATAAAAGGTTCGATACGAATGTCTGTTGTTCCACTGAAAGAAGCTTCCACGGACTGAAAACAGAACATGAAATCGAAATCCGCCAGTAAAGCATCGTGTAAAAAATGGGTATCACCATGATATAAAATGATCGGAAGACCATAACCCTCAGCTGCGCTCCCCACTAAAATGCTTTCGAATGTTGTCATAGGTTCAATCTTGTTTTCTAAGTCAATTTTCAAACTATCAATAAGTAGCTGCGCTTTCATTTCGGCTCTTTTACAAACTTCATTGCTTTGCATTGTACTGTCAATATTTAACACAATCCCCTTTAGAGTTTTCGAGCTTTTACCAGTAAAATATCTACGTCTGTGCCAACAAGCTACTGGAAAGAAGATTTCTAGCTGAAAATAGATTGGCAGTTGATGAATTAACAATTAATACAACGTGTACTCAAACAAACAAACAAACAAACAAACAAACAGAAGTAAAATGTTTGCTTTAATGAGTGTGAAACCCGGGGGGACTCCATAAAAATAAAAAATAAAATAAAAATAAAAAATAAAAAAAAAAAATAAAAAATAAAATAAAAATAAAAAATAAAAAATAAAAAATAAAATAAAGATAAAGATAAATAAAAATAAAAATAAAATAAATAAAATATTAAAATAAATAAAATAAATAAAAAGATCGGGTATGCTCGTCGGAAGTTTTTAAAAATACCCCTAAAATACCCCTAAAAAAGACTTCCCGTAAAGTAAAGTAAAAGAAGGGCGTGGCTGGACGGGTTAACCCCTAATTGTCCCTTTCAGGACCAAGTTGGAAAAAAGCATAGCTTTACTTGTCATATATCCTCAACAAATAATTAAAGAGTTATTATTATTATCTTTATGAAAAATATTTGGACCTACTTGATGAATGTTTGTAATTTAGATTAATTTCATGACTGAAACTGAAGACGCCCAAACGGCCGTAATTACTCAGCGGCTTTTTTGGAGGTATTCAGTCAGCCGATTTAGGCAAAGAAGCTTTCGACCGATTTTGATAACGATTAATTGTCGGTTGGTCAAGAGACCGAAAGCGCGCGCGAGTAGACCGAAAAGGAGTAAGGGTAGATGCAAAATTTACTCGCTTTGGCTAAAATTATAAAGGCTTTAGTAAGGACGTGACAAACAAGATGCGAGTCAATGGTCATGTTGATTTTTCGTGCCATTTTATAGCTGAAGTAATTTCTACCCATACTCCCTTTAGGGTGGGTGACACGAGGCCTTTTGCACGACGTTTTTCAATACTTACACACCATCCACATCTGATAACATCAACTAGTTTGTTTGCTACCCAGCTTATCGCAAGAAAGAAAATGATCAAACCACATACAAGGTATCGGGATATTGATATGGGAATGCCGATGAAGCGCAAAACAGAAATGAAGACGACGGTCAGCACACACATCCACAAAATAAATGCTTGCGGGCAAACAAAAATAATGGAAAATACTAAAAATCCACATCTTCCAGGTTGTATGGGGCAACAACAACGAAAAAAACGCAACCAGCAATCCTCATCAGTGTTCATATCTGTTAAAAAAGAGCCACAAACAATGCATTATTATTACAGTTTGAGGGGGCACCATTGAACTTTTTTGAGTGGCTGAGTAAAGATATATAAATATCCGGCAAATTTAGTATCCTGCTTGACCTGCTTGGTTCACATAGACACTGGCGGTCAAACATTGCATGACCACTGTTTTTGAAGCAGATAATGATGAGATTTGTCAGCTGTTTGAAACCCACTAATAACTATAGAACCCCTCTGATTTGCTCGATCCGTAGTTTGGCGGGCCGGGGGGGGGGGGGGGGGGGGGGGACTCCATTGTAAAAGGATCGGGTATGCTCGTCGTATCTCTTAGGGGTAAAAATCAGCGATTTGGTATCTTTTAGGGTGTTAAAATTGAAGTTTAGAGTTTTAGCATTTCCTGGTCTCTCTTAGGGTATCAAAAGAGTTCATCGCTTATTATCTTATTCTCAAATGGAAGAAGTTTGCCCAGCAAAAGCGTGTTGACCGTTCATTTTTATGTTCATTAGCTTGTTATCGCTGGTATCTCTTAGGGGTTAAAAATCGTCCAGCCACGCCTTTCTTAAAAGACTTCCGGTATTCAATGATATTCAGATATGGTCCACTCAAAACAATCTGTTTCTTAACGATGGTAAAACTGAGGTTATTCACATTTCCTCAAAATTCCGTTCAGCATCTCTACTCGCTGGTATCAGCGTTGGTGGCTACAGCATTGCTCCAGTCGCCGAAGTACGTAACTTGGGCGTCACCTTTGACAAGAATCTGTGTATGGATACACACGTCACCAACATCTGTAAGAGTGCTTTTCTGGCCATTAGAGATATTGGTCGAATTAGGCGTTACCTCGATCAGTCTACGACAGAACGTCTTGTACACGCCTTCGTTTCATCGCGCCTGGATTACTGTAACAGTATTCTTCTTGGTCTTCCTGCCTATCTCATCGACCGGCTGCAGAAAGTACAGAACACCGCCGCAAGGCTCGTCTCCCGATCTAAACGCTCTGACAGTGTTACACCAATCCTTAAGAAATTACACTGGCTCCTTGTTTCTGAAAGAATCGAATTCAAAATCCTCCTTTTAACGTACAAGTGCCTTCATAGACTCGCCCCAAAGTACCTTTCTGATCTTCTCAAGCCGTATAAGCCAAGCCGTTTACTGCGTTCCTCTTCAAAGCTTCTTCTCGAAGTACCAGGTTCAAGAACTTCTACCTTTGGCAAAAAATCCTTTTCACTGGCTGCACCTTCCCTTTGGAACAATCTACCGGACACTGTGAAACATGCTATCTCTCTGGCTTCCTTTAAATCTCAACTGAAAACATTCCTGTTTATCAGGAACGCATAATCTAATGGTATTTTGTTAACTGAACTTCAAGAATCTGTAATTCTATCTGGCCTAATGTAAAGAGCATCGAGACTTTTGTTTGATGCGCTATGAAGAACCATTTATTATTATTATTATTATCTTTTAGGGCTAATTTTTAAAATTTCCGACGAGCATACCCGCGATCCTTTCACAATGGAGTCCCCCACGGGTTTGGAGGGATTGGACGGACCGCGCCGTGCCGTGACCATGTCAGTGCCGTGTTGTCTATAAAAACATATTCGAAATTCTTGCCGTGACCGTGTGGTGCCGTTTTCGAAATACAAAATCTACTCTAAAGTAATTACTACTCAATTTTTCTCAGTAACTATTCAAACAGTGAGCTGACAGATCAGATATCAAAGACTAGAAGACAAAAGGTCATTCGATCATGCCACTGGGCTAGACAGGAAAATTATACTAGCTGTTTGAATCAATGTGTTCAACTTTCACTTTCTTCAAGGATTAGGAATAATCTAAATCAGTTGCGATATAACCAGTCTAGCTAAAAAAAGTCTAGCTATCGAACGTTTTGGATGGATAATGTATGAGTTATGGTCAAAGGTAGACCTTAGTGTTATTTGCAAGCTACATACTTCGAGTCAATTCTCGACCATCCTCATTGTCAGGAACCAAGTCAAGATTGGATACAATGTGCAATGGTGGGACACACTTTGATGGGCTACATAAAGTACATGCCGATACTTTCTGCCTTACCTTAGGATCTAACGGCCTTGAATTATCCTTGAGCAACTCGATCGTACGATTAGTTTACTGACTTGGTCTTTGTAAATAGCTCACTTGATGCCAACCTCACGTGAGCACGAATCGTTTGTCAATCGTATGATTTTCCGGTGAACCGAATGGGGAATTCCCGGCTGACAGGAAGTCTGGCTCCCGGGGGGGGGGACTCCGATCGTAAATGGACGGGGATGCTTGTCGTACCTTTTAGGGGCCAAAATCTGCAATCTGGTACCTTTTAGGGTATCTCAGACTTACGTGGACTACCAAAGACATAGCTGGTACCTTTTAGGGACTGTTTTGGGGTAAATAAACTACCTAAAATAAGCATGAAAGGGACTTTTTCGATGATCTGAATTGAATCTTCAAAGCACATTGATAACAATGTGTTTCATTACTTTAATTCTTTATTGTTTTTGAATTGGTACCTTTTAAGGGTAGAAATGAATTGTTGCCACTCCCATTCAGATACCTTTTAGGGGTCATTATTAAAATTTCCGACGAGCATCCCCGTCCTCATATAAAAGGAGTCACCCCCCCCCCCCCCCCCGGGACAGGAAGTCTGGCTGTTGGTTTAGTCTCTTGTTATTTCTAGGAAACGCAGCGCTGAGACATCAATCAATTTATTTCTAAGTGAAAATAAAGCGCTGAGAGTTGAAACAATTCTTTTTTTAAAGACCGAGGATTTTTTGGAAACTTTTCAAATTCGTATCATTTTTAAGAAGTGTTTGCTGAAACCGATTAGATGATACTGGGATGGATTTTAACAAAAATGTCAAAAGAAATATGACTCTTTTTCAAACTAAAATTAATTGTTACTTAAACCCTGTAGTTTATTTTCATCTTTAATAAACCGAGTTTTCGACTTTAGCGGTCATTATCGGGGTTACAGTTACCCTGGATACCAGAGGGGCTTGTCGTCTTTTGTGGGAGTTAAACGAGCCGCGAAGACACAAGAAAGTGACGATGGTCGAGTCGCGAGAAACTCCTCAAACCTCTGGGACCCAGGATAGTTACAGTTTGAACTGACAATTTTAATTTCTATTGCTGATAGTTGCTAGCCAAAGACTCAAGATTCTCAAGTACATTCATAAAACTCTCATATTCAATACCACTCTCAAGAAAAGAGTTATATTTCTTGATGTCTACTTGTCTCGAGATCTTCACCAGTGACTCTATCATTTTGCCAACAGATACTGATGTCCCAAGACTTGCTAACATATTGACCCATTCAACAATTGTCATAGAATCTCGATGATAGCCTGTTTCCACCATTCCGGTTTTTGTTACAGACGAAGAAAAAAAGTTAGGGTAAGGAGGCGAGACTTTACATGGTTGTTCAACCAACCAAGCAGCATTAACTCCTAAAGGGTTACTGGTTTGGCAAAAAGCATTCAGCATTTCCAAGCTAGAGTGACACCTATCAATCAAGCTTTTGGGCTTTTTTGTAGGCTGTTCCAATTCTGTCATCTGTTCATTTGGTGTGTCACCTTTGAGGACAGCAACTTGTGACATCAATTGGTTGACTTGTGGTACATTTGGAGTAAGAGACACAAGCAAATTACTGTTCTTAGAGTTTAAAGCTGAGTTTAGTAAATATCTGAGTGGTTTATTAGAGGCCACTGGAAGAGGGAAGCTGCATGAAGCGCTAGTGATCTTCCTTCCACCAAAAGTCAGTGCATTTGCAATGTCATCCATGTTGCATTTTAAAGGTGTATCAATGCGGTATGGAGTGGTTAAAGCATCAATAGTTGATGCCAAGACAGCACTTGTGTGGTAGGCTAGATGAGACTATGAAAATAGGACAAAAAGAAACAAGAACATTAATTCTTTCATATGTGATATAAGAGTTGTAAACGTCACAGATGGCAAGGCTGTTCACTCATGGGTGACATGGGTGGCGTAGTGGTTAAGCCACTCCCCTCTCACCGCTGTGGTCTGGGTTCGAGTCTTGGCTCAGGCACTGGATCATATGTGAGTTGAGTTTGTTTGATGTGTTGTTCTCTCCCTTGCCCCCCAATGAGGTTTTTCTCCGGGTTCTTCAGGTTTCCTCCCTCCGTAAAAATCAACATGTCGAGTTGAGTGTTTGTATGCTGTAAATATTGAATGTAGTGGTAGTGTGTGTGAGTGACAGCAGGCACACATCAGCCCAATGACTGCCAATTAGCCAAGCCTGATTAAACAAATAAAGCATTTATATATTTGTGACCCTTAACCTTTGTTCCCCAAGTTCTCTTCCTTGACATACTGAGCACATTCACCAAAAGTGTACTGAGTTTAATGGTAGTGAGTCTTGAGAGATTTTTACTGGAAAGCTTTTGTAGGGGCTGGTCATTATTTACAGGGGTGGTGTTGGGTGGGGGGCTGGTGTAATTAAAGGGGGCACATATTTCTGTATATATAATGTTATATGTCAGGGGTCCAATATATGTGTATGTGAGAAAGGGGGCACAAGCAAAAGATGAGCATTACATTTTTCATTTGCTCGAGCATTCCCCCTCCCTGTATTAATGACTGGTTCCCAAAAGTGTGAATATTTGAAAATATTTCATAAAGGGTTTGTGCTGATATGAAGGAGAATTCAAGGAGTGTTCAAGAACCCAAAAATGAATTTTCAATGAGTACTGTTAGCTGAATTTACAGGGCTATGCTTTTTTCTTTTGTTTCTATTGTTTTCTTCTTTTTCTGTTGAAATACTTGGATTTATTGTATATCAATTCCCTCCTTTAATAATAGTAAATTTCTAAACTTCCAACCATTTTCAAGTCCTATTCTTTGCCTCCAAAGTATAAATTCAAGGAGTTTTCAAGGAGTTTGAAGAGAATTTCTAAAATTCAATGGCCCTTCAAGTGTCCTTGAAAACCTAAATGAAATTCAAGGCATTTTCAAGGACTTTATGCACAATTCCTTTTCACACTTCCTTCTTTCCTCATTTCTCTCTACCTCCCTCCCTCTTTCCTTTCTTTCCTTTCTTTCTTCCTTTCTATTCCATGATCCACTTCCTTACACCAACTTACATGTGCTGACATGCATTTGGTAAACATTTTTACATTACATTTACCTTGTAAGTCAAATTTGGAAATATTGTTGGGCTTCCTGTCTTAAACCATCCTTGTTGAGCCAGTGATAGTGGTGTAAATACACTACTGAATTCACTGAGCTGATTATAGCTTAGTGCTATATTCAACAGCCTATGGGCAGTTTTACTATCGGTACTTCCAGGAAATGCTGAAGGAAGACAACCAAATGTTGTAATAGACTTAGAGCTGTATTCATCTGCCAAGTCTTCAATTACTTGAGAAGACAACCCTGCAAAGCCATCATGCACATCTGTAAGAATCTAAAATTAAGAGAAACAGATCTCATATAAAACTTTATTAATTAATCTGGTTTTAAATTTACACATAAGTATAAGCACCGGCAATTTCTATCAACTTAGTAATGTACTGCTCATTAGCGGTGCCTGTCTTTTCTCACATGCACAAGCAACATGCACAGACTCAGTAATGTATTGCTCATTAGCAGTGCTTGTCTTTTCTCACACAAGCAACATACACAGACTCAGTAATGTATTGCTCATTAGCAGTGCTTGTCTTTTCTCACACAAGCAACATACACAGACTCAGTAATGTACTGCTCATTAACAGTGCTTGTCTTCTCTCACACAAGCAACATGCACAGACTCAGTAATGTACTGCTCATTAGCAGTGCTTGTCTTTTCTCACACAAGTAACATACACACACTCAGTAATGTACTGCTCATGCTCATACTTGTCTTTTATTTAACAAGTAGTAACAGTCTTAGAAATGAACAGCTTAAAATATTTATTTGTGGATTGTGTTGATAACTGTTAATGATTATGTTGCTGATGATGATGATGATGATGATGATGATGATAAAAATGATTGTCAATCTCTGAAAGTTTAGTCATGCCTCTCCCAATAAATCTAGAAGTTTAGGCCTTTGTCTATCACAAATACCTGAAATCCTTGTAGCTGATCACACTCTTCTGCAAAAAAGTGTAAATTATCTTCAAAATCGTCTTTAAAGTCCTTATCAGTATAAAGACTCTGGCCATATCCAAATACATCAAACGCAAAATAATCAGCATTGTGTGAATATTCATTGATTATATTAACGCTTTTTGGGTGATATTGAGTTCCAACAAAATCAGACCACACAGAGACGTAGTCATCCAAATTATACCATTTAGTGCGAGTCGAAGCTGTGGCTTGTTCTGACAGAGAACTTGCGTCCTTCGAAGTAGAAGTATTCTCAAAAATGTCATCATCGATGTCCATTTGAAATTCATTTTTCGGTTCTACGTTGGACTTATGCACTGATAATCCACCTTCCCATTCCACGGATTTTGAAGAAGAGGAATATAGCGTGCCCTCTACGCTAAAGTTTCGAAGGCTTCCTTTCAAGTCAAACAACATCAAACGAGGAGTGTATGTTTCTTGTCCATCCAACGTTCTCCCGACACGAAATAAACAATCATGGTTGACCTCTGCCTTTTTAGTATCTCTAGGATCGTAGCTAAAGAGAGATTCCTGGATATTCCAAAAATGTGTCCCTACAAAGTTTGAATAATGTCCGAACTGCAGCGAAATTATTTCACGTGCAGCCGCCATTTTGGATTTGAAACAACGATTTTGGTGGACAGCAGATTTATTGAAAAAAATCACAGGAAGCCCAAGGCATGTCTATGTCAAAAAGAAGCCATAAAAATAAAAATAAATACAAAATCCCTTGCAATTTGATGTCAGGAGTTATAAAAATTGTAAAAGTCGAGCTAGAAAGAACTTAGCCGGATTTTCATAAAAGAAGAAAACAATTAGTTTGGGTTGCCTTTGGTACAATATGCGCAGCTCATACATTCCAACTATTATCTGCTGGCACCCGCAGGCTCAGAAGAAGTTACTTTCTCGAAGTGTTTAAATTTTTTTCGAAAACTTGTTTCCGAAATTTATTATTCTTGTAATGAATAGTGTTGGTAAAGAATGTAATGATTTAAAAAAAGAATATGACGCCTGTTTTAATTCATGGTACACCGACCACTTTCTGAAGGGAGACTTTCATACAGATCCTTGTAAGGAATTGTTCAAGGATTACAAGGCATGTGTTATGGTAGGTTTTGTGATCAAACGTTCTATACGATTATTTGTTCCATCTGATCATTCATTCGATATGGGAGAATCGCATTTGAAAGGCTTTCTTTGAATGTATTCAGGAATAATTTTGTATATAATATAATTATAAAAATTAAATATATGTAACTTGTGCATTCCCCCCAGAGGTCGTCTTGGGCATTTGTTCAAATTCTCAAACAAATCTTATCAAATTTTAACAAATTCTTCTGTGGACAACATGCAGTTACTGTTCAATTTCACAACAAAACCCAATTGACATTAGGTCAAAAGACATAGGGCAAATCTTGACAAATGCCCGGGGGGGGGGACTCTATTGTAAAAGGATCGGGTATGCTCGTCGTATCTCTTAGGGGTAAAAATCAGCGATTTGGTATCTTTTAGGGTGTTAAAATTGAAGTTTAGAGTTTTAGCATTTCCTGGTCTCTCTGAGGATATCAAAAGAGCCCATTGCTTAATATTTTGTTCTCAAATGGAAGAAATTTACCCAACAAAAGCGTGTCGACCATCAAATTTTGTGTTCATAATAATAATGTTCATTAGCTTGTTATCGCTGGTATCTCTTAGGGGTTAAAAAATCGTCTGGCCACGCCCATTTAAAAAGACTTCCGGTATCTTTTAGGGGTATTTTTGAAAATTTCCGACGAGCATACCCAATCCGTTTACAATGGAGTCCCCCCCCCGGGGACAAATGCCCCTTAATCCCAAGGGTGCTCCAGGGGTTGCATGGTGATCCCTGGGGGAAGCCACCAATTGATGCGTTATTCATTATCATTTAATAGGATCATTCAAACTTGAATGATATTGATGATAATGATATTCTAACTAAAGCCTAGTTCGTATGGAAAAATCCTTGACAGACAGCATTACAGGTTTTCACACTGTCTCAAACTATTGTCAGTATGTGATAATGCCAATATGTCTGTCTGTACTCATCTGAAATGATCTGGAATTTGTGTTCTATTTTGCCAAGTAAATTCCAGGTGATCTGATTGTAAATTGTCATGATATCTTCTTTTTTATTCTCACATTGTCAAGACAATCTGAGACAGATGGGGAACAACTTAATCTCCAATTGTCAGAAATTTTTCTGACTAATGAGACTTAAAAACTAAGTTGTCACTAACATTCCAATCATGTAGCATCATGGCAGGCATGCTTATCATACCTTTTAGGATGTCTTAAATAATTATTCTATGTGACTACTGTAGACTGAGGCTGGCACCTTTTAGGGTGTTTTCACTAAATAAGATGCCTTTCTAAACTTTACAAGTGGAGGGTTTTCAAGGATGCTGTCTTTAATACTATCAAAGCTAAAAAATATCACATTTATTATTTTTTGAGTTGGCACCTTTTAGGGGTAAAACATGTGTTGCCACACCCACCTGGATAAGACTCAGGTACCTTTGAGGGGCAATTTTCAAAAGTTCCAACAAGCATCCCCATCCTTCTATACATAGTAGTCCCACCCCACCCCCCAGGGTATCACCTTTCACCATTGCGGCAACATTGTTATATTTAAATTTTTTTAATTTTTTTTCTAAAATTCAGAAAGCCATCAAAGAAAAGAATATAAACATTGAAGAGCTCAATAAAGACGTCCTTGGTACTGAAGAAGAAAAACAAGTACCACCAAGTAACTGACTATAGGAGAACTTGTATTATCAACATGTACTATGAAATACAGAGCAATGACAGATAGCACATAATTTCTTGCATTGTGGATTCTTTTTTGGACTGATACTTCATGGAAAAAAGGTCCCAGATTAAAGATGTTCTAAAGAACTTCCAAGATTTTAACAAATAGATATTATATCTTCCTTATTCAAGATCTTCTTCTTCTTCACCAGCTGAAGTAACTTAGTCCAGTCCCAGACTCGCTCCAGGAGCGGCAAGAAAGAGAGACTGGGACTGGACTACAAGCTAACAAGTGACAATAAGAGAACTTGGAAATGCAGAACATGGCAAAAAGATGGGGTGAAATTTCTTGTATTATGGATTCTCTTTTTGGACTAATACTTCGTGGAAGAAAGGCCTGAGATTAAAGTCCTTTTCACACACAATCACTTTATATGAGAGATGGAATTCCCATGTCTACACAAGCAAATTTCATGACAAATGCTTTTGCCACATGCAATATGGTCAAATTTTCTCATCCGCATTAGCAAAAACATATTTGAGAAGATTTGTCATAGGAATTTTGCTCATGTAGAAAGACCTTAAAGATCTTGCAAAGAACTTCCAAGATTTCAGTAATATTTTCACTAGAATAATATCAGGAAAGTAAGTTTCTGCTAACAGCTTGAAACATTTTGATAAGATTTTATATTGGATCTTGGCAAGATGATTTTAAAGTTGATTAGTATAAAAGGAGCAGCAAAGAATAAGCAATGGAAAAAGAAACGGCACAAATTTTATATATATATATTTCATGTTCTGGCTATCACATAAAAAGTGAATGTAAATGAAGGCTAAATCTACAAATTTCGAAATAAATTTCAAAATGGATCTTTTGTTCTTCATTTTTGCATTGTGCACAAAAGGAAAAGACCGTTTTCAGGGTGAATGACAAACCTAAATTGTAACAGACTCTTTTTTTTCTATGTTTTTCGGAACTGACCCAGATTTGTGGTGATATGGCCTAAGCCTCAGCAAGTCCTTAAATTTCACAAGAAAATGAAAAGATAAAAGAAATGAAAAAAAAGATGAGAAAAACAAATCAAGTCCAAATGGCTGCTCAGTATTTTATATTTTTATTATGAATCATAAAATACTTAAGAAACAATATGGCAAAATGACAAACAAAAAGCTTATTTGCTATTCGTTCCTTATAGCCATACTTCATGTTTACAAACAAGCAATTTTTAAATGCTCATGTGCCAACCATTTTCACAATTTCTTTTCACAAGTTGCTTTGTTTAACAGGCTTACGTCACACCAAGTAGACCCTGTAGTATATTTATTTTTGCCTTTTTCAATATGAGTAGATGCTTGTTGCTGTGATTGAATTTGTCCCCGCGACCTCCACGACACTACAACACGCTTTGATCGGCTATTTTGAATGACTTATCGTGCTTCGTGACAACTTAAAAAAGCAAAAGGACAAACCCTTGGGGATTGTTATATTTTTCACTTGTACCCTGAACAAGGCACCACAGGTAGTCATCCGTTCACGAAAAGGCCTTTTGTAAAAAACAGTAAAGGCGCCATTCACTTGAATGTGGTATTTTGTATAAAAGTTGTTTTGCAAACTCAGCTCAACCAACGCACAAGCGGTCCCTAATGAGCAAGTTTTGAACAGTATTCAATCGAAAGAAACGTTTAAGCTCCCGGCCGCGCTCATAAAGAGGCATAAACAACGTGAATACTCAACAATATAAAATTTCTATAATAAAGCTTAGATATTTCAGTATGACGCATAATACGTCATAGCTGTGCATACGCTTTCTCACCACTGATCTCACCGAATAATTTTAGCGAGCTATTTTTCTGCGAACTTTCGCTTTTCAAGAACAAATGTTATTTTTAAATAGTCTTAAAACTGGTTTTGATTGGATAATCAATAAGCCTATTCTTTCATTTGATTGGTTACAAAGAAGAGAGATGAAGATCTCAGATGTGTTTTGTAACAATGCGGTTAACGGCGTTCGACACGATTTGTGGAGTACCCCTAGCAACCGAGAATATATTTTCTAAAGGGAGAAAAACTTTAAAATTTTTATAGGCGTCATTTTACCGTGGATTTTAAATACTCTTTAAAAGATGGCCAGCCAAATTTCTTTTACTGGGAAAAATATCCGAAGTTCACCAACCAAAGGAGAGCACATTCCGAAACTGAATTTGCAGATTGGTTCTCAAGAAAAATCAAAAGAAAATGAAAAATCTAACGGGAGTTTCCAACATTTTCCCGCCAGGCCGACTCAGCGTCCAAAATCTTTGAGAAAAAGCTCTGATTTACCTTCAAGACCATCAACAAGAGCTGGCTCATCGACAAATGTAGAAAATCGTTTATTACGAAGAGCGACAGATGAAGGTAAAAGTATTGTTAAAAATTCAGTCGGCGAAAAAGAACGGAAAACAAATTCTGCTAAAGTCTACGGTCTTAACGAGTATATAAGAAATTACGCCAATGCCAGAATTATTGGATCTGAAACAGAATCCGGAGAAATAATCCTTTTAGAACGAAGGAAACTCAAAAACAGAAAAAACGATTCAAAAATAAAGTTGAATTTTACCCCCGAAGTTATCAACGAGAGAAGCGAGGTTCACTTACTTTCCTATCCCGGACCGAACAGAAAAGAATTATTCTCTTTTCCACTAAAAACAACCCAAAGAGCTCAACGAAAACTCAAACCACTCGGTATTATTGCTAAACATCGAGTATGCCTTCCACAAGTCGACGAGAAAACTTTTTTCAGACCAGATATAAGCTATCTCCACAAAGCCAGAACAAGCGTCGAAGACGAAGACGTTTATTTCCAGTTCCCAAGCTCTACTACACTTTGGGAAAAATACGTCCTGAGTTTGGTGTCAAAAAACACTGCGCAGTGGATAGCTAATCGATGCACTATTGGGGAACATAGAGACCGGTTAATTGAGTTTTTAGATGAAATGTACGAGGAGAATGAGCAGGACAGCGGCGCAGAAGGTGTTCGTAAATTGTTGGACAATAATGATGATTGTATTACAGTATCCAGAAAAGAGAACGAAAACAGTTAAAAATGGCAATTGAAACTGCTATCAATGAATATTCGATCCCGCAACCTATAGATACAGTTGCTACGTACATCCATAGTTAGTAGACAAGTCAAAACTGACACTTCATATTCAATTTTTGAAAACATTATGCTCTGATTGGTGCAACTACTGTTGTCGCAACAGTATAAGTGTTCCTCCGCGAGAAGTGTTAAAGTAGCACGAGGGATAGCCGAGTGCTTCTCAATGCTTCTCGGGTATTCTGATCAATCACCAAGTACTCTAAATCTGCACACAGCACAGCGGGCAAGTTTTCCACTTCTTTTATAAAATACATCAGTGTTTTCGTGTGCATTCCGCTGTATTTTCATTTACACTGACCAATCGAAAAGTACGCGCGCATGCTGTATGCAGAGTTCGCAGTATACGCGTTCTTCGGGCAATGAGAGCGCGCCTTCTATGATAGTTATTTTATAATATACTTCCAGTATTAAAAGGTACCCCTTTCATACACCTTAAGTGTTAAAAAGGTAGCCCTCTCGGCCGGCCGTACCTCCAACCCATTCAAACAACCCGCGCGTTGTAAAAGAACACTTAAACTGAACAAGTTTTTACATTTAAAGATCTGTATGCGGAACAGTAATTGATACAATAAAACACATTTTTCCATTCGGAAAGTTAGTCTCGTTTTTTTTCTGAGGCTCTTGGGAACTGACTGACACTGCTTTTTACATTTCACAGTAATACCAGACTTCAACGTTGAAAGAGAAAACATTTTTTACTATACATAATTAAATATACTATAAATTCGCCATACATATTTACAAATCGTTTTAAGTGCAATTTTATAATTCAGTTTTTAAGTTACAATTTTAAAATTCAGTTTAAAATTACAATTTTAAAATTGTGATCTTTCATGAAATGTGGCCAACAGGCCCAGTGTTTTATGCTTCCAGCTTGTACTAGTTGGGGTTCAGTATGGTTTACAGATATGCAATCAGTTCTTTATTTAAAGTAAAGATTCATATACGCTTCACGGAATCTCTGTTTTCTGATATCATTTTCTGTTTTAAGCTGAAAAAGAGAAAAGGAGATAGCATTTTCAACCATTTTTACCAAATAAAACACATTTTTCACATCATCGGGGACTCAGGGTTGGCTTCCACAACTTATATTATTCCCGGGGGGTGGGGGGGGGGGGGGGAAGAGTACTCCTATATATAAGAGGACGGGATGCTCATCGGAAATTTTGAAAATGACCCCTAAAAGGTACCTGAGTGGGAGTGGCAGTAATTCATTTCTACCCCTAAAAGGTACCAATTCAAAAACAATAATAAAGAATTAAAGTAATGAAACATTATTTTGTTATCGGTGTGCTTAAAAGATTCAATATTATTCAGATCATCGAAATCGTCCCTTTCATGCTTATTTTAGGTAGTTTATTTACCCCAAAACAGTCCCTAAAAGGTACCAGCTATGTCTCTGGTAGTCCACCTAAGTCTGAGACACCCTAAAAGGTACCAGATTGCAGATTCTGACCCCTAAAAGGTACGACAAGCATCCCCGTCCATTTACAAACGGAGTCCCCCCCCGGATATTATTTCACTACTTATTGTTATAGCAAGAAAAAGTTTGAAAAAAACATGAAATTAATGAAAGGTCACACTACTACTTTGCAAGTGAGAATGTGATTCAAAATGAAATACTACTCTCTGATTGGCTAACTAGTAAATAAGTTATGTTCAGTTGCCATGGTAGCATGACCTACACAATAAGTACTACATACCATGAGTTTAGCATTGGTGCCTTCATGATCATGTATCAGAGAGCAATCTCGAACTTTATAAAACTTTTCAAGATAGCTAAAAGAAAAAGAAAAATGCTTATAGTACATCAACATTGAGTTCAAACAGCCAGAAAATTAATATCCTCATAGTAGCTGGCCAATAAATTATTGGCTTTGGCAGTAGGCCCTCCCCTCTTCTTCCTTATCCCTCCCCTTTCCTGTACCCTGATGCTCTCCCCTGTGCCCTTGCCCCTTGAGGGACAACTATGTATGCTACACATTGAATTAAAAGATATATAGACTCTAGGGCTTAGCCACAATAACTTATTTTCTGTGAATCTGGCTGGGAGGGGAGGCATCTTGGCTTAGGGAGAGGAGAGGGAATCACAAGCACTCTAGGACTAAATCATAGCCCCACCCAGTTATCTACACTTCTGGCCATGCAGTATATTAACAAACAAATTTTCTCATCTCAGTATTGATTTATTGAAGAATGTTCTCTTACCTTTGAGGGTACTTGCCATTTGGACTTTCTAAGTGTTGATTGTAACATTTCCTACAGAAGTGTTTTTTCTTGTATTCAAAGTAATCTCCTATTGGATGGTTTTTACATGTATTGCACTGAAATTAAGAGGACATTTTTATTACCAAGGGGGGTGTGGTAGAATGTTCTTTTTTACTCTCTCTCTCTCTCTCTCTCTCTCTCTCTCTCTCTCTCTCTCTACTCTACTCTACTCTCTAGGAGTAGCTCATCACCCTTCCTTGCAGCTAAAGTCACTTAGGTCATTTTCAAAGAGAAGCCATCAATTTTGTTTGATATTTGACTTACAATATCTTTTTCTCCAAAGTCATTGCACTTGATTTTGACAGATGTAATAAGTGTTTGTGGTCCACCAAATGAACCATGATATTTGACCTTTCTATCAGTAGTGACATCATGGTCATATGTGCCTGGGCTATAAATGGAATAGATATCAAGTTTAGTGAAAGAGTTGTTAACTTATTTTACAAGTAAATTGCAGACTCAGTGTACTCCTCATTATATAGTCTCCTTTGTAGCCGTTTTTTGTATCGACCCCGACACAAAAAAACGGCAGAAAGAAGACTGTTCTCATTAGGGACCGGACATTATTTACATGGAGGGGGGCTGGTGCAAATAGAGGAGGGCACAGATTTTTACACTCACTTTGTAAGAAAGTTATGTGTGTATGTATGTAGTATGTAGAAAGAGGGGAGGGACCATCAAAAATTGAGCAGTTGCCTTTTTCATTTGCACCAGCCCCCCCTCCCTGTAAATAATGCCCAGTCCCTTAGCAGTGCTTCTCTTTCTCACAAAAGCATTACATACAGACTCAGTAATGTACTGCTCATTAGTAGTGCTTGTCTTTTCTCACACAGGCAACATACACAGACTCAGTAATGTATTGCTCATTAGCAGTGCTAATCTTTTCTCACAAAAGCAATATACATTACATGCATGCAGACTTTAATAAACAACCACTTATTCATTAACCTACCTAGGTTGTTGTGCACCATTATTACTCTGCAAAAAAGAAATGAAGAATATATAAAATAATGGATAAATTTGGGGACAGAATTTAAAATTTAATTATATAGTACTGTACATAATAAATAGTAAAAGAACTAATTAATGTAGAAGTAGTAGCAAAATTATTTAAAGTTCAATAAGTTTATACCTTTGATGGTTCACGAAATCTATTTGCACCAACACGGAATGGTTTGAAGTCTGCTTCAAACTCCCTTGGTTTACTTATGATTGCTTGGTGTGTGGGAGGACCAGGGACATCCATCTAACATACAAAATACACAAAATAAGAAGTAAATATTACAGCTGTAGTACTGTAAGCTCTTTCTTGAAAGTGCTCTTCTATGGGGTTGATAGCCTACTATATATAGAGCTGTTTCCAGATGAGTGTGAAACATACCACATTGTGCCATGGCCGTGTCATTGCCTGTGATGTCTACAAAAACATCTAAAATTCCTGCTGTAATCATATGGTGCTGTTTTCACAGTCATACGAAATCTACTCTAGTGCACCTGTCCCTCCCCTTCTCCTCTCTCACTGAGTTCCTCACTGAGAAGAGAAAAGTGAAATAAAATGACAAGAATACAAAAGATTTATATCCTGTGACTTTATACTTACATGACTTGGTTTAGGGAATCTTTCCGCTGTCCTGGCACCCAGAGAATACCCTCGACGACAAACTGGTTTTTGCTCTAGCTCATAAACAAATGTGCTGACCTGAAAAATGATGACAAAATCATCATCATGAAAAATTTAGTGACAGGCCAGCTGATTATCTCAATAATATAAATTCATGTATATTCACTGGCCCTACACTCATTATTAAATTGCATATTAACACAACGCCTGTATTACATCTTGAATTTTTAAGGGTGGAGACGAACAAACAACAAAACTTCGTGGAACGTGGTAAGGAAACAACACATGAAGCATACTTCCAGCCCTTTTTCAAAGCTCAGAAATAAACTTACATAATTAAACCTTGAATAGTAATTATAAGTTTTCTCAATATTTGCAACATTACCTCAGCATTATCGTAGCGTCCTGGTCCAGTAATAGGACTACCGCCAACTGCAAGCTGATTTCCAAATCGATTCTGTGGAATCTTCAGTGGTAGCATTTGACGATCGAGTGTCGTCCCGAACGATACATTTGTCTTATTGGCTAAAATATGATAAAAATGAAATCATTAGTGAATTATTGAGACAAAGTTTTAAGTAAAATATCATATGTTTTCTTACTTTCGTTGGGATACAACGAGAACATGTTGAAATCCTTCAAGAAAGAAAATGGCGTCTTGTTGCAAATTATTTTGTAACGGTTGTCACAGCAACAGCAGAATCTTGTGCAAAGCACAGGAAGCCCGTAGATGATGATAGCGTCGGATGATTTTTTCATTTTTTTTTATTTTTTTGGTATTTCTATTTTTTAAGAACAAAGGGATGATTAAACTGTTGATGAATGTGAAAATAGAGAAAAATGAGAGGAAGTAAGAAGTACATATTTCTTTGATTTTTTCCAAATGGCATTTTGGGTAAGATTTTGGGATCATTTTGGAATCAGAATCATTTCGGGTGCTGCCATAGATCGTTAAAAACCCTAATTCGACGAAAAACAATGGCATTCATCAAGTACAGAGGAAGGAGAAAATGCTGAGACAAAAACTATACAAAACACGACAGGAAACTTTGGAAACACACAAATGGAACGAAAAGTAGATAGTCATACATGCTGCTTTCGTTATCATTTTGCGGTTTCAGATAATTTTCCATATTTCGTCATTTTACACGGAAGCATGGGCTGTGGACAGAATATACAGAGCCAAATACAGTGTTTAACTGAACCATCAAACAAAACCTTGCCTGCGTAGTGGCCCTGGGGAGGGGAGGGGAGGGGAGGTCAAGGGGAGAGGGAAGGAGGCCTGACCAAAGTTTACGACACTTCGTGAATTTTTATCTATTTATTTATTTTATTCACTTAATTGTTTGGTTGGTTGTTTCTTTTTTGTTTGTTTGTGAAGTCTTTCCATAAACTAAATTGAAGAGATCTTTGAGAAAGATGATTTCCATCTACAAGATAGTTAAATTCTATCATTAATTACTGTTTTATTCTAGTTACAAAATAATAAACAAAAAATAAATTAAAATTAAGAAATCGTCTAGACAGATAACTTTCATCTAAGTTCTATTTTAAGATAGTTCTATTCTAGTTACAAAATCAGTTAAACAGAAAAATATAAATCAAAATATTCGTTCGAGTTGAATAAACTACCTACCTACATTCTACCATATAAGGTTATAATTTGTCCAATAACGTCATTATGTACGTGGTCGTGTTAACTAATTTCCTATTCTACTGACATCACTTGAAATTACTTCAGCCCCCGCGTTTTTACTAGTTTACGTGCCCAAGTGTCCACCACAGGCAGCCCAAAGAATTTATTTACAGTTCTTTCACTCAAAAGAAACTATCTAGAACATTAGCTGTTCATTTATAGACAAAAGAATGCATGTTTGAAACCAGTAGAGCAAGCTAGGTTCTGAATATGATTATATAAGTCATTTAATCAAGGTTTTCATTCACGAACTTTGCCGGCCTGTGTGAATAGCGTAGGATGTTTTGCCTTCACGCGCCATTACCTCGTTACTTGTGTTTTTGGGTGTGTTGGTTTGTAACCATTGTTGAAGGATTAACCTTGTACCTTGGCAAATATCGTTTCGTTGAGTGTAATGACCAAGATATGCACTGTTGGTTTTGATCTGCTCAGTAAGAGTAATATTGGAACATTTTGAGAAATTTGTGTATAAAGTTTGAACACTGATTATTTCGTTCTCTCCCTTACTTCGAGGGTTTTTTTCTCCGGGTACTCCGGTTTCAGTTTCCTCTCTCATCAGTAAAAACGAGTAGTTTCGATCTAAGCTGTGCTCCGTGATCAGACATGGCTCGTATGGTGGCTGCTACGTGTGCCGGTGTGTATGTAAATTTGTACGTAAATGTGTAAATGTGCAACTGTCTCGTAATGAAAGCGCCCTTGTATTCCTTCGACTCGATCACGTTGAGCTGCGCCCTTCGCAATTCAGCACTTGGCTGCGAGGAAGGGTGATGAGCTACCCAAAATGTATTTATTTATTTATAATTTATTTTTCATCAAAGAGAACAATTTGTTTTTTAAAGAACAGTTCTTGAACTGTATTAAGCTTTACAATCTCTCGACTTAGTCATTATTACCAAATTCCTTATAATAAGATAAATATAATAACAAGAAATTACGTAATTTAAGTAGATGACATGGACGAAAGCACAAATGCTAGCATAAGAAAAAAAATTACTCCATGTGCTCATGTGCTTGCGCTTATGCTCTGCATTGTGGTGAACACAAGCCCTACGTCAAATCTTGCGTAAAAACAGTTTAACTTCGACGTGGATGTTGACTCGTGAAAATACTTTTGCGTGAATGAATTTTGAAAAGGGGTATAGAGGACATGACTAGCTAAAGACTAGAACGACTATCCAATTAAGAATTTCCCCTTGTGAGTTTTTTTTGTGAAGCTGAAAAGTTTAGGGCGCCAGTCCCTTATTGGTGCGCGGAAGACGAAACAAAACCAAGACACGCTAGTCAACACCATACCGGGAAAATAGTTTCAAAACATGTTATCACACGCCTACACACTTCCAGCTTTAAAATAATGATATTCTATCAGCCCGAAAACATGCACTTAATTTCCAAAGCCGTTTCAAAATGCGGAATAATAGTTCTTATTGGGTTGGGCAATGTCAAGGTTAACGCTTCACGAAATTAAGGAAGACGGGCGCGGAGGAGTAAAGTTCACGGTAAACTATCGTACCTTTCCGATATTTTGTTAATAAGAAATACGACTGAGAACCGAAAAATTACCATAGTTTGGACTAAGAATTTTAAAACTTTTTTCAAGAAAAGAGAGAAACTTCAGATATTTTCTCAATTGAATCTCTGAGAGAGAGAAAGAGAATCTATCGAAACTTCAGTTAACAACTTTAAAATGCTATTCAATGACTGACAATAGTTCTATACCGGGCGCGGAGGAGTAAAGTTCACGGTAAACTATCGTACCTTTCCGATATTTTGTTAATAAGAAATACGACTGAGAACCGAAAAATTACCATAGTTTGGACTAAGAATTTTAAAACTTTTTTCAAGAAAAGAGAGAAACTTCAGATATTTTCTCAATTGAGTCTCTGAGAGAGAGAAAGAGAATCGAAACTTCAGTTAACAACTTTAAAGTGCTATTCAATGACTGACAATATTTCTATACCGTGTTTCGTAATTCCAGCGGAATTAAACTTCGATGATTCACCACTGAAACATTGTCCACTCAACTGTTACGTTGTCAACGTAACGTACGGTTGCCAAGAAAGAAAGAAAGAAATAAACTAGGGAAGAAAGAAATGAAGAAAGAAAGAAAGAAAGAAAGAAAGAAAGAAAGAAAGAAAGAAAGAAAGAAAGAAAGAAAGAAAGAAAGAAAGAAAGAAAGAAAGAAAGAAAGAAAGAAAGAAAGAAAGAAAGAAAGAAAGAAAGGAAGGAAGAAAGAAAGAAAGAAAGAAAGAATTAAAGAAAGAATTAAAGAAAGAATTAAAGAAAGAATTAAAGAAAGAATTAAAGAAAGAAAGAAAAAAAGAAAGAAAAAAAGAAAGAATTAAAGAAAGAATTAAAGAAAGAATTAAAGAAAGAATTAAAGAAAGAATTAAAGAAAGAATTAAAGAAAGAAAGAAAAAAAGAAAGAATTAAAGAAAGAAAGAAAGAAAGAAAGACAGACAGAAAGAATTAAAGAAAGAATCAAAGAAAGAAAGAAAGAAAGAAAGAAAGAAAGACAGAAAGACAGACAGAAAGAAAGAAAGAAAGAAAGAAAGAAAGAAAGAGAGAAAGAAAGAAAGAAAGAAAGAAAATAAAAGACTAAAAATACATGCGACTACTGATATTTAGTTTTCTCGATCAAGACACGGAACAAAAATACATTTTTCCGCATATTTTGTGATGCAGTTTTTTCCTATGACCTTTCACAACTCAGTTGTAACTCAATTATGATCATATTAACATTCTTCACGTTGTACATCATCCACTGTATGTAACTAATTCAAAACTTATTCTCGCGTATCCTCTAACAATAAGTTTCATAACTAACTGAGACACTACCTAACGACAACCCCAACAAATTATTGCGAAATTGTGCTCACATGATTTCTAAGCTCCGCAGTTGATCTGTTATTGTCGTTATTCACTTTCTACTAAATAAGGAGGAACTGGCAAATCTGTGAGAGGCGTAAACTCAGATAGCCTTTTCTTCATCAAGTGCCAAGACAAAGCCCAATTCTTGTTTCTTTGAGTTTTATATATTTTTTAAAAAACGCATTAATAATTCATAAGGCAAACACAATGAAAATCGCCACCGTGACGAGTGTCTTTATATCTGATAAAGATTCGGCCTAATTTACATCAACTTTAACCTCGATTTTCTCCAAGATAAATGAAGATATTTTTGAATTTCTTTTAGAGAACCACTCTAATATGTGTTGGAGTTTTTTAAGCCGTATAAAGAACTCGAGATCGTGTTTTATCGGTATAAAGATCCTCGCCTACGGCTCGGATCTTTATATCCGATAAAACACTCTCTCTCGTTCTTTATACTATACTTAACTGGGCCCGGTGCTGGCCATGAGAGAATGGTGAAGAAATTTGGAGTCAAACATGCAAATATAAAAATATTAAATTCATGCGGTCACACTAGCTAACAGTAGCAAATCTTAATTTATTGATATTTTTGGGTCCCCTTTTAGAGTAATAGAGTGATCGTCTTCTCGATCCTTCTTCGCAGTTCTTCAGCAATATTCATCTTTGCAGTTTTTCTCCTTTCTAAGTTTTTGAAATTGTTCCACTTGTCAATTACCTCTTTTGATCCTTTAAGCGCTTTCTCATTCTTTAATCTCGTTTTTCTTCTTCGCTTGCAATTCTTTTTCTTAACTGATTTAGTTTGAATTAATTAATATTTCTTTTTGCAAGAGGCCTTGTGTTATCAATCGATTCAGCTGTAATAAACGCTATTATTACTATTATTTATTTTAATTAGTGGAAATTAAATAAACGACCCTTTGAACCTTTCTGAACATACATAGACAAAACATTATAATATTTTAGTTAAACAGAGTGGGTGGCGTAACCGGTTGCGCACGCTGTACTGTTAAAGTATAAACATGACTTGGGCACGCGTTCCATATCACGAGTCTCCTCCAGAATTCTTTTCTTTCTGTTCAGAAACAAATCCGTTTCTTAACCACTTACATCGCAAAGGGGGTTTAAATTGGAGCAGCCATAAAACTATACACAAAATATAAACACCTTTGTCACGCTTTTGAATAATGAGTTCCTCAGCGCAGTATATAATTATGGTGGTATTTTTGACAGTGATATATGACTAATGTTTATAGTATTCACCTCGGTGCATTTGCAAGGTCGCATGGAATGAGCTCCTGAGCGGGTGGTCAAGACGACCACGCCCTTAAGAATTCAATCTATGTTTAAATCATTATAAGGGTGGCCATTGGCCATACTATAGGGTACATTTATCACAGCATTGGTTTATAAGCATTTGCGTCGAATGTCATCAAAGCAGGACCCTGATAAACTTATCAGTTAAACTCTGTTGTTAACTTAGTTCGTTTGTTTGTCTGTTGGATAAGGAGTCTCGTTTCTTTGAGTTACCTTCCCTAGGGCGAAGTTTTATAAATAAATAAATAATGCTCTCCACATATGCTATAGGGAACATTCTGCAAGTGGACTAGTATGTTCCCATGGAAACTCATATTTCCACGTGTGTATTGGTCCCGTTTCCAGGGGGAAAGTAACTCCCATGTTTTTGGACGGGGTTTTCGTCGTACCTTTTAGGGATCAAACTCGCTATCGGAGATTTAGTACTTTACGCACTGTCAGACTGATACCTTTACTGAAATAGATACCAAATTGAGGTTTTGTACGTTTTGGTGGTACCTTTTAGGGATAAAATGGCTTGAACCACGCCAATTTTGGTAGCGTTTAAGATTGAAAGTGAACATTGCGAACGATCATCCCCCCATGCACCCCTCCCCCACCGCCATGAGTATTGGTCATGCAAAATGTTCCTTTGAGCCTACAACAAATGGCTTTATGCTTTAGCAAGTCATGAATGCGGACCTAAATGCCCAAAAATACTTCTGCAGTATACGATTATAGCTAATATGATTATTGATGTAAAGTCTAATAGACTCTGAGGGCCGGCAGGAAGTATGCACTGTTTATTCATGCACTTCATGATTTCATTATAATTGCACAGTGAAGGGCATTGTTGATTTCGTGCTATGGAACACAAAGTTCAAATGGATAAAAATTAATGCATGATCTGCTAATCTTCTGATCTCCATATCTACACACAAAATGAAATGAAAATATCTAAGATTTTCAAAATACCGACACGACGATATCGAGCAGAATTGTAAATTGATCGATACGTTTGATGTTCCGCGAGCTCTAAAAATCTGCCCTCCCCAAAAAATGGGAGGAACTAGGTACCGTACTCTCGGAAATTTGCATGGATTGGATCTCCAGCTCGTTTTTGAACACCTTACCCTACTGAACGTCAGAATATGAGATTTTCTTATTACAGTGGATCAAGCTAATTCCAGACCTGACCTCAAATTTTGATACTATACTCTAGACCAATAAGTTCTTCCAGAGACATTTTTTTACCAAAACTCACCAAATCTAAACCCCATTTCAGGCTAAAACGGCTCATCACCTTTGGTACCGTATATACCATTACAGCATTTGAGAAGGGTTGTAGCAGCCCAGCGCGCGAGCAAGGCTTTAATAAAATCGAACAAAAAGTAAAAAATCCGTATAGATATAATTTTAGGCTTCCGATAAGTCGATTTTGGATTATACTCTCTAGTCTATGGTGGGAGGTGCTCCCGGAACGATTATTTTCGATATAGTACAAAATTGAGTAGGGTGTGCCAATCATTACTGCACAACGACCCCAGGGCGCTGAAACACATCAAACTTTACATATACACGAAGTTGGGCTTCCAGCCAGACGACAGATGAAACGCAAAACAAATTCCAAACCAATTTTACGCGCGACTGAACTGTCCATCATCGACTTGGAAAATCTGTCGTGCCAATCATGAATGTTGTACGACAGGTTATATGGTTAATAAGACTGGTGATTGCAATCGGTTCGATATCAGGAAAGGAATTTATATAAAAACAGTCAAGATAAGATATTCAGTATCATTCAAGGACAGCGAGCAGCGTGGGGCGGATAACGCTCGCCCTCCCTCCGCCGTCCATCAGCGCTGTGGCTCGCGGGTACAGCGAACTCCTCAGTTTTAAGGCGGACACTGTCGGGACCACCTCTTAGTGTCAAGGCGGAAGGGTCTCGTTACAGGCAATATGAAACAAGTTAAAAGGACTGGACCAGGAAAATGTGTCCGTCTTAGAGGTAGTTTCGTTAATTACAAACAATATGTGGCATATCAAAAGGACGGGATCAGGCAAGTGTCCGTCTTAAAGAGGTGTTCGCCTGCCGCATTTAGGGAGTTCACTCTATTATTTTGAAACAGCCAAACTAGACTTGGACTGGAAAGAAGGATGGGATAATGTCAAGATAATTCAAAGAATCGTTTAAAAAGATCGCCATGCACCGCCAAAATAACACACAACTTTAAGATCCAAAAACTCGTTCTAGACACAGTTAGACACAGTAATAGAGCTAGTCGTAGCTGGAATAAGCTTTCATTACCTTTCTAGACGCAGTGGTGATGTTTCTCTATTGGACAAAAATATAAAAATAAAGTGATGATCAGTTAGCTTACTAAACGCAGTAGCCCAACTCACTAAGATCTCTCAGTAGACACCACTCCGATTCATGTGCCGTGCCAAAGAAAATAATTATCATTAGGTGGTGTTGGTTCGGCACTCCCCTCTCAGTTAGCTCACTAAACGCAGTAGTCCAACTCACTAAGATCTGATCTCAGTACAGTAGACGCAACTCTGTTATATGTGCCGTACCAAAGAAAATAATTCAGTATCATTAGGTGGTGTTGGTTCGGCACTCCCCTCTCAGTTAGCTCACTAAACGCAGTAGTCCAACTCACTAAGATCTGATCTGAGTAGACGCAACTCTATTCATGTGCCGAAGCAGGACTAGACTTGCAACTGGCTCTGGTTTCCTCGCTAAACGCATTGTGTTAAAATAAAGAGAAGCGGTAGCATTTTGTCTCTCATATATTGTAATTCTGAAGCATTGAGAGTCTCTCTCTCTCGTCGTAATAGGAATTTTCCCAGTTCTGTCCCACTGACGCAGCAGTGTATTTGCATTTGTAACTGTGAAACGTGCGAGGTCAATTTATTTATTTGTTGTTTTCGCTCCACACGATTATGTGTTCACGAGCTTCGCACAAACAAATACAAGCAGTACAACGTTTTGCGTTGACTTGTCGATAGTTATCCGGAAGTCGTTAGCACCTTATAACTTGTCACGCAAAGAATATTTGATCAGAGAATCACTGTAGTAAATACCTGGACCTTTCATAGCGCAGAACTCTTTGATCAAATGTTCGAAATGAAATGAGCAAAATTCACACTAAGTCGAACAACAGATCGGAGTTCCGGTAACCATGTCTGTTCTTGTATGTTTGTTGTATAATCAAAACAAATATAAGAACGTGAATCTATGTTTGCAATGCTGTGTTCATGCTTGAGTGACCTCCATTGAATTTCATTGTATCATGGTATTTTTTGCATTAGAAAAATGCAGCTTCTCAAATCTACCTCGCTTGGACTAAAATTATTAAAATCTATAAATTGATAATTCGATAACTTATTCATTTCCCGGAAATCAATAGTCAACGATTTTTTGGGGAAAATATTCAAACCAACAAAAATCCAGTGTCCGCTGACCCTGGTCGTTGTTGTTATGACGTCACAAGGTGAACTAAAGCCAATCCGCGTTTAGAGATTGCTTGGAACGCGAACTATGTGTCATTTTGTGTCGGAGGGGAGGGCTAAGACTTGAAATACAAACGTCTAAACTTAGTAGGACCATTTTGTTCTTCGGTAGGCTTTTTACGTGGCGCTATATTTCCTAATTACGGTGGGTGAACAGTTAAAAATCGAGAACTTTAAATGCTGGAGTTAATTTCAAGACTCAAGGATTTATTCATGTTGACAAGAATTTGTTTGTCGTGTTGATTTCTTCGCGAAGCAGCAATCAGACCATATTTTGGATTCTCATCTCGCGACTGATGGTCGAACTGGGCCTTCACAATGGCATTTCACTTCAATAGTGGCTTTCTAGTTTACCGAACTGACTTATAAGGTATTTGAGTGGAAGGAAAAACAAGGATTCTTGTGGTCTTTGGGTATAATTTTTGCTCGCTGATCTCATCGGGTCAATAATCAAGAGCTTTATCATTGTGTATGTGTCTTTGACTTTCAAAAATGGCTCAAGAAGAGATCAAGAAACGGCCACCAACATTGGTTATGAATAGCCAACAAATGTTACGGGAAATACGAGAGAGTTTATTACATCTACGTCGACAACCGCAGGACTCAAGAGCTGGAATGCCTGCTTCTGATGTCCGTACTAGTGGCGCTCCGACTTCAGAAAACGCTGGTAGTTCTATCACTTCAGCTCCGGGAATCCCAAACTCGAGATACCCGGTACAGAATCGTAGATTTAGTGGAAGTGGACACGCACAGACTCTAGCTAAAATACGAAGCAGTCTAGAACCATATGCGGCTTCAGAGTCGGGGTATTCATCGTGTTCAGAGTCGACCGTTTCGTCCGTAGATGGAATCAATAAGCAGTTTTTAAAACAACTAGTCGCAATCGGCTACGATGAGGTGAGTTTTAGTCCTGTTTTTATTTCCTATATCCAGTCTATAAAAACCTTGCTGGATTATAATTCGTGCCCAATAAAAACATCCCCATCTTAAATCTCCAGTGGGTATTTTTAGCATGTTATCCAAATCAATTATAGATAATTTCAAGATGTACGATCTAATTCACTCGCTGCTATAATGGTGTACGTTTTTTTGTTATATTTAGATCTTCGTAACTCTCTTTTATTTTTTTGACGGTAATATTCCTTTACGATTCTGAAAGGGAACTTATAACATGTTTCAGGAAAGTACAAGCATAGTTTGGTTTCCTTTCCATCTGAAGATTTATTGATTACGAATTCCAATCCATCAAAAGCAGACTTGAATCCAAATAATTAAAGAGTATTTCGTGCCGGATTCCTGATGTATTTGTTCCTTTACTGAAACTATCCACTATGACTTACTTATACTAGAGGTCAGGTTTCTTATACATTCAAATTATTCGCTTTGAAAGATAATTACTGTTTTTACGACAGTTAAGGGAATAATACTTAAACGACATATATCTAGATTTTGAACTGTTTAAATTTCTTGTTCCGTTTTGGGTTTCGCTTTGAGAGCACTCTATTGAAGAATTCACGGTTCGAACTCATGGGGTAAAAATATGCAAGTAGTTTGAATATTTGTGAAGACCTCAATCTTGCGGACCAGCTAATTAGGTCAAATACTTCGGGGCTCGTTCCATCTAGAACAATCAAAAGCCTGTTGTTTAGTCCCGATGAACTTTCAGATTTTTACTGTGAACCAGCGATGAGTGATTTAATTCGCAGTCAGTTCCATCACCTCTCTGTCTGATTAAAGATTTTCTGAATCGGAATAGCTTAATGATAGCTTGGAATGTCAGAGATGCTGAAGGCATTGCTGATAATGTAATATGGAGTAACGTATGTAAACAGGCAATGAATGATCAGAGATTGACAGTGTCATTGATCATCTGTTTCCAATTCTCTTTAGGAGTCTGCAGCATATGCACTGAGGGAGACATCAAGTCAAAGTGTGGAATCAGCCATAGACATTCTTACCAACATGACAAGCCAAGCCAAGGATCAACAATCTCCTCACATCCCTCCTGTTAGTACATTGTATCCCCAGGTGAAAATGAAATCACCACCACCATATAATGCTATTCACCGAAATTCGTGGAAGGGATCCCAAGAAGCTCTAAACATTCCAAAGCGTCCAGAGTCTCCATTAACACGAGATCCTTTTACAGGAAATTTGACCACTCCTCGCACATCTTCACCAGTGACAACATCTTTGGAAGTGCCATGTGCAAAGTGGGAAGTGTCTAAGAAAGATGGTCCAGGAATGCAGCATCGATACACAAGTGTGCCACAGCATTCTCTAGCAGCATCTAGTTATACGTCTAGTCAAGGTAGACAATCAGGAGTGAATCCTAGAATGTTTATGGGATGGAAACCTGCTCCCCCTGTTCAAAACCAACCACAAGTCTCTCAGTTTGCACAGCAACAAGGAATCCCACCCCAGAACCTCCCCCCACAGGCCCATGTGGGATCAGCACCACCCCCACCACAATTTCAAGTAACAGCACAAGTTAATTTGAGCACTGGGTCAAATAGAAATGAAGTTTATCCAACCAGTAAGACCTACAATTCTTCTACAGGAGGCAACAGTAAAAACACAGCAAGTCCTATGTCCTTCCATGTTCAAGTACACACCAATGTGTCCTCACCTCCATCAGTTCAGGTCCAAAACCCTCCACCTCAGATGTCTCCACAGAGCTTACGTGCCCTACAGGCAAGACGAGCAAAGAACAATCATGGAAGCCGTGAAGGCTCGGGTGATTCTCAAGCCCATCAGTGCCGGCATTCACCAGTGTTTAAAACTCATAATCAATGTGTGCCCCAAATTGGCTTGACTCCACAGGCTGACAGTTCTGTTCCTTATTTCGTGCAGTCTTTTGACACCAAAGTCCAGCCACCTCCATACGCTCCTGTTGCCCAGAGACCATTATCAGGGACTTCCGGGATAGGTTCTGACACAACATCAACTCTTGGCTGTTCTTCACTTTCCAGTGTATCTAGTCAATCTTATTTGTCATCACCAACTAATAATGAAAACTGGCGAAATTCCTGGAACACTGAAGCATCTTCAAACTCTTCGATGAGTGATGAACAGCCTTTTACCAGTTCTGTCTATGATTCCGGTCCTCCCTCACCATTTTCTGATTCCTCGTACAACTTAGCTGACACTCCCATGGTTGCCACAACCATACAAAACATGGGAGCAGCTGTAATAAATTACAATACATTTAAAGTAAGGCCCGATGAAATGACGGGGAGTTATCAGGAATCCATGGACCTAGATGATGACCATGAAAATGCGTCATCAGAGGAGGAGTGTGCTACAAGTTCTAAACAAAAGCTGGAAGTAATCAAAGGAAAGATAAAAAATTATACTCCTGAAGCTTTCAAGTTCTATATGGAACAGCATGTTGAAAATGTCATGAAGTCCCGGGAAGAAAGAGCCCAAAGACGAGCCCAACTTGAGGCCGAGATGGCAAAAGTAGGGCTCTCAGAGGAAGCACAATCTCAAATGCGAGAAATTCTTAAGCAGAAAGAGACAAACTACATCAGGTTGAAACGAACAAAGATGGGGATCAACATGTTTGATAAAATTAAAATGCTTGGCATAGGTGCATTTGGGGAGGTCTGGCTTGTGCGGAAAATTGACACTAACATGTTGTTTGCCATGAAAATTCTACGGAAGACTGATGTCTTAAGACGAAACCAGGCAGCTCATGTAAAGGCAGAAAGAGACATTTTAGCAGAAGCTGATGATGAATGGTTTGTGAAATTGTACTATTCATTCCAAGATGAGGAGTTTCTCTACTTTGTAATGGACTACATTCCTGGAGGTGATCTTATGAGCTTACTCATCAAATTTGGCATCTTCCCAGAAAATACTGCAAAATTTTACATTGCAGAATTAGTACTAGCAATTGAATCTGTACATAAGATGGGATTTGGACACAGAGACATAAAACCAGATAACATTTTAATTGATAAAGATGGACATATCAAATTAACTGACTTTGGACTTTGTACAGGATTTCGGTGGACACATGATTCAAAGTATTACCAGAAAGTACAACACACAAGACAGGATAGTGTCGAACCTGATGAACGAGAATGGGAAAACATTAAAGCACATTGTCTCTGCGGAGACATTTGTGTAGATAAACCGTACAGTGAAATGAAGCCTCTGGAAAGAAGGCATTTTCGGAAACATATGCGTTGTCAGGCCCATTCGCTGGTTGGTACACCTAACTATATTGCACCTGAAGTGCTACAGCGTATAGGATATACCAAGAACTGTGACTGGTGGTCTGTTGGGGTTATATTGTATGAAATGCTGGTTGGACAGCCACCATTCTAGCCTCAACTCCAGCGGAAACACAAATGAAGGTAGGAAGAAAAAGACATACACCATACTAAGTGAGTGAAACTCGTGGATTGATGTCTGCACATTGCACTGCATATAAATGCTATTTTTAGCAACAGGAAGTTGATGCCATATCGTAAATGCAGGCCGGGCTATCAAACAATGGAATCTGATTTTTACACATGCCGATATGAACCTTTTCTTCTCTGGCAATCAAATTTCATTGTTTCCAATATCAGTTTCACTCTCTTAGTATTATGGTCTCTCAAAGAAAATTAATTTTACATCATAGATGTTTCTGAGGCCTGGGACCCATTTCTTGAAAGATCCAATAAATTTGCAGGCCTGTTAACTTATGCGATAATGTTTTGGGGTGTTTCTCAATTTCTGCATTGCGAGCAAGTTTACGGGTACACATGCACTCCCATAATTGTTACCATAAATTAACAGGCCCGTAAAGTTGTTGGGTTTTACAAGAAATTGGCCCATAGTTTTCACGAAGGACCACTCATGAAAAACAGACTTGAGACTCGTTCAATAACTCTGGAATAATATGAAGTGTGGTGTCTTCAATATGAGATCAAATTCCAAGTTCTCCTCTATGATCTTTGAATTCTAATTGAGAAGTTGGAATTTGGTCAGAGATCTACATCATCACATTTTCATCAGCTAGCATTATTTTTATTTAGGTTATCAACTGGAGTTCAACATTGCATATCCCAAGAATAGCTGGCCTTTCTCCAGAAGCAGAAGATCTCATCTTCAGCCTATGTTGCAGTGCTGAAAGGCGATTAGGAGCAGCTGGAGCGTGGGAAATCAAACAGCACGCATTCTTTGCAGAAGTGGACTGGAATCTTTGTCGCACCAAAAGAGTACGGCCACCATATATTCCACTCATACGATATCCAACTGATACTTCGAACTTTGATCCAGTGGATCCCGACAGGTTGAAAACAAGTGACTCTGGTGACATCAGCCCTGATCGCCTTGTTCCAGACAACAGCAATCGACGCTCTGAGCATGCATTCTTTGAGTTCACATTCAGAAGATTTTTTGATGAATCTGCTCAAGCTCCTGGACTCTCCTGGACTCCACAAGATGATGACGATGATGGTAGTGGCAAGGCTCCAGTTTATGTTTGATATTGTTATCATTGGGTAACTAAGGGGACAGTGCAAAATCTATCAGATAAAGAGCTAAATTCTCCCATTCAGTTCATAGTCTTTTTCCAATTTCTAGGTAAGGAGAATTTGTGTTTGATTAATTATTGTGCTGGCCTTTTTAAAAAAAATTATCTATAAATATAACATACACAGTTATCTCAAAATATTTGTGTGCCAATATGTTGTAAATTTTAATTGTCAGAGCTTAATTCGAAGATACCTTGCATTATACTGTCTTAATCTACTCACATGGATAATTGAAGGAGTACTTGTCCTTGGAAATACATGTATACTGTCTAGTGACTTTCTGATGTCCAGGCATTGCAATTTTGGCACAGGAAAATTGAAAAGCTGATCGCAATCACTTAAGTCATTTTTATAGACACTTCTTCAAATTAAGGGCCTCTGCAAAAAATGGCCAAAGTGACTTTTCTGATGAAATTTACTCAGTCCAAAATATGGTATTATATAGATGAATGTCTGGTCGTTTTTGAAAACATCACTTATGCCATTTTTCATTGGAACCCTTCAAATGTTCATTGTAGTTTTCAAGAAGCCCATTGGCCTGCTTGTTCTAGACATGGCTGGTCTTTACATTTATCATTTTGTACATTTATATTCATCAAATCAGTAATTTGATTTACAAACTAGCAGATCGACTCCAAAAAGGGCAGGGAAATGAGTCAGATAGGGCGAGAAATTTCTGAGCCAATTTCTGCCTCATTTGCCTCAATACTGACTACAGGACTGCTAAGAAAAGAGCTACAGGTACAATGCAAGGTTCTTCAAGACCTGTAAATCATTAATTGTACAGTTTTAATTTAAATAGTCAAAGTTATAAGCTCTGAATGATAATATTTTTATAAGAACACAAGACTATTCCTAAAGTACGTAAGCTAAAATCATCCACAAAAACCCACAACAATTGTAAAGAACTTGAGAGTAATTGTGTCACTGATGTGTAAAGGGAGAAAAACAGGAGAATTTCCTGATATTTTAGATATTTACCAACAAAGAATTTATTTTTTCACTGTGAATTGTAAATAGAATTATTCAGAGAGTGCCAAATTGCACCAAGACTAATATTGCTTTCCTGTGGTTGTTAGTATATTAGTACATTAATATTTACAGACAACTGTTATAAAAATGCATTGATATATATAAAGTTGGAACATGGCATCTTTAATGCAGTCTCCAAGTTGATAAAATCGAATCAAATTACATTTGAACCTTGATCGATAAGCTAAACTGTCTCTTGATCACTGAAGTTCATCCAAGATGACCTAATCTGTGAGCTAGGATAGCACAGTTGGTAAGTGCGTGGCCTTCAGGGCAAGGGGCCAGAGTTTTATCCCCAGATCCCACATCCTTATTTCAACTTCTTTCCTTTCTGTGTAGCTTTAAGTACCCTTAAAATGGAGCACTGATGGAGAGAGGGGAGTAAAATGAGTGCACTGTCAACCTCAAGTTTATCAGTTACTCAAATTACTGTCACGAGTTACGGACGTAAAATATGGTCGCTTTACTTAACTTTGCTTTGTGATGTTACCTAAAGCCCTGTGCAAATGCTCCTAATTGATCGTTATCTATAGGTTATACTTAACAGTGCTGTCATTTCACTTTTACACAGACAATGTATAATAAAACAATTTTTGAATTCAGTTTGATGATATCTGGAATTATGAATGTCTTGGCAAACAAGGGCAGATCTAGGAGGGTGTCCATAGGTGCACTGGACACCCCCCTAACGCCATGCAAGATGATGGCATCAGATTCCATTGTCAAGAGGCCTTCATCTTGGGGATGTGACGTCATCTCTGAAGAGGCCTATTTGGGACACCCCCTTTGCAAAATCCTGGATCTGCCCAGGCAAATGTTGGCCTCAGCCTACTATGACTTTGGCCAATAACACTGACCTCAACTGATAATTCCTGATATCATCAAAATGTCATCCAATAATTGTTTATTGTTGGGTCCTTCATCAATGGTAGTTGTTGGTTGGAAGATCAAATGGACCCAACATTGTGTTATGCTTTGGTGATGACAGAGCAAAAGGAATATGGGGCTTTGTTATATTTATGGGTCAGTTCAAATGCATCCAACATGGTGAATGGCCAACAACAATAACAGAAGTTGTTGGCCAACATTGGTAGCATGTCCATTGGACTCAATATGGAGCTTCCACTGTATTTACAAAGTAATTTTGTCAATAGATCGGAGTGGAAAATGGACAATGAAATCTGTAATGTAAAAAGTTGATATATTTTGCTTAGTGAGGATTTCTTTGATGGAGTCTTGAAACATCAGTTATCACTAGTGTTGGGATTTGATTGTATAATCAAAAACGTCCATACTAGATGTTTACTTGCAAATTTGTTAGGTAAAACAGGTAATTATGAGAAAAACAGGAAGCTAAGGTGGGTCAATATAGGAGGAAATAGCTCCCACCAAATATTTAGTTCCGGTGATAGTGTGAAAGTAAGAAATGGGATCCCTGTGCTTTTTGAACATCTGCCCAGAAACGGATGAGGGAATTTTAAGAAAATGAGAAATAGCTTTGTGGAGATGAATGAATGCCAAGTTTGATACAATAGCAGAGGCTCATAGAAAAGGATAATGTAGTAGTTTAGCTGTAGATCAATCACTGATCAAGAAATACATACAACTAAAGGAATTTTCTTGCCCTTTGGACTGCAAGCCACGTGACTCACGTAAATTACTGCGATGACAGATATGGAATTCTGACCACGTGATGTCATAACGCTACTAAGCTGAAAACGTAACGACGAAGAACGCATATTAAGTAACAAGTTTCGTTTGGAGCGGAGAGGAACGGTTTAGGGAGGAGGGAGAAATAGCCCCAAAAAAGTAGGGAGGAGGGAGAAAAGAGGCAGAAAAATTGGTTTGGGAGGAGGGAGGAAAACAATTATGAGATGTAGTGAAGGAGAAATGGCAGAAAAAAGTAGGGAGGAGGGAGAAATAGGCTCGAAAAGTAGGGAGGAGGGAGATTTAGACTCCTGTTCCTCTCCGCTCCGTTTATATTTGTTTCGAGCGCACCATGGTAAAATTTCTGAAGATAAGCCCAGGACTTCAATAATTGCTTAACGTATTTTTTAATGGGCTGATTTTCGGGAAGGACATTTTCGGGGGACTTGTTTTCAAAGAGAAGTTTCGTTTGAAAATTGTGGGTGACAATGTGCGTCTTTAACAGTGAATTATGGTCATGAAATTACCTTTTATAGCACCTTATGAGAGCTAGCAGAACGATAGTAAAGTATTGTTAATTAAGGACAGTGCATGTCTCTAAAGAGCTTGACATTCATTACTTTGGTTTAGTTGGAGGTCAATTCTTAAAATAAGCTTATGAATTGATATTTGGGAGGGCTTATTTTCGGATGAGTTTTGGATTGGAAATTTCGGGGTCTTTATGTTATTTGGCGCGCGCGTGAGTGGGGGAACTTATGTTGAAGAGAAACAATGTGTTTTATGTCAACGTTTACGTCCACTTCTCGTGTCAATCATTGTAGCAAAGCTTAGAGATACAGGCGGAATGTACGCGCGTCAGACTTGGCTACGCGTACGCCGTTTTGACGCAAGAACTTATCCGTTTGAAAATCAATATCTCGCGCCATATTGACAATTGATGTTACTCCAACGAAGAAAAGAAGAATTCAACTTTGTCTTGAGATTTGTGGGAAAAAAAGCCTCTATGCGAACTAGATATCTTTATATTTTGATTGGAGAAATCGAGAATGTTTGTCAACGTGAAAATCTCAGAAAGTCTACTTTTTAGCAGCAAAAAATATGTAGAGGGAACTAGATATCTTCATATTTTGATTGGAGAAATCGAGAATGTTTGTCAACGTGAAAATCTGAAAGTCTACTTTTTAGCAGCAAAAAATATGTAGAGGGATGAAGACATATCAGAGACATTCCAAGCCCGCCCGCTTGCATACTTAGTCTTATCGAATTTCCTTTAGCCCTCAGGGAACATACTTTGACTTTTTGCTAGACCAAAACCATCGAAAAAGAGCAAGACAGACAAAATTGGACACCTTGGGGTAATGTGCTTGCTTAATCAACACATTCCAAGAAAACTAGTTTTCCGTTTGCCAGACATCAAGTGGAAAGTCAATCTCATATATGCCAAATGAAGCAGCGTTGCTGTTGAACTTTTCGCCAGCACTCCGTAAACCAATCGCCTGCTTATGAGTCATTACTTGAGTAATTGAACCCACGGCACGGTGAAACCGTCGACGATTTAGATTCTAAAAGGATTATCGCTTTATGTGGGCGTGCAGTTAAAAATAGCCAGCCTTATATAACTGCCTTCGACACGAGTTTATCTTACAGCGTCCAAGGCTAAGAATGCGGGACGCGAGTTAATTTGACAGGAGGTCAGAGCGTGCAATGCGAAGATAACATTCAAAAGACTTAAAATATACAAAAATTAGACAAAATTTATAATCAGTTGACGTACGAGATAACGTTTTTAGCTCGACTTATTAATCCTGCTTCCCACTTCAACTTCTAAAATTAGAAATTCCAAAGCGAAGTGGGGAATTACATTCATGCATTTCAAATACTCAGCAAAATGGTTTTACAGAGAAGAAAAGCGATGGGGTTGTTATTGAAATTTGTGGTTTGGTAATGCGAAAGTTTTGAATTCTAGTATGATAACGTTATCAAGAGTTATGCGAAATCTGTAGATTCAATACAATATCAAACACACCCAAACCACAAAAGTTGTTTTTCGACAGATTGTGTAGGAAATTTGGGATTCCTGTGAAATCATGAGTAGTCATATGGCAAACGCGCGTTCACACATACAAACTTCAGAGGGAAACAACAAATTGCAACATTTCGAGGCAACCGAAAGTAACTGACCGAAGAAACAATTAAAAAAGACACCCATAAGTGCACTTGCGCACTAATTGGGGGACACTGTACTCTCACACACACTACCTCTACATTAAGTATTTTGTAAATAATCACTCGACACACATGTTGATTTTTGCAGAGGGAGGAAAACCGGAGAACCCGGAGAAAAAAACCTCGTTGCATGGTAGAGAACAACACATCAAACAAACTCAATTCACATATGATCCAGGCGCTCGAGCTGGGACTCGAACCCGGACCACAGCGGTGAAAGGCCAGCGCTCTAACCGCTCGGCCAACCATGCCACCCATTAATCTCCAAGACTACCTTCTCCCTCTATCGAAATGACACAGCACTAGTAAAAGCCAAGGGTCTATTACGCAAGCAAAGTATCGTTATTAAACCTCATCAAAAAGCCTTGCAAAAATCCCAAGAATCTTATTAACCACCCTCTGATGTTGTTGCAGCACCAGAGAGTTTATCTAATGGCATCAAGCAAGAGGTCCTTTGCATCCAAGTACCTCCACATTCTTTCCTCTTAGTGTGCAGTTCCTCTCCCCTCCCCTCCCCCTACAAGTGTTCCAACGCTATCTTCTACCTTTCAGGCGGTGATACACGAGACGATTTTTAACGACGATTTTCCGCGCAACGTTGCAACAACTTGCAATGTTTTACGTTGCGAGTTTCTGACTTGAATTCCAAAACTCGCAACGCGTTGCCGAAGCGAAATTGCAAGGAAAATAGTTCCAAGTGTCATGTTACATGAGAAAGTTAACGCAACGCCGTTGCGCTGAAAATCGTCGTTAAAAATCGTCTCGTGTATCTCGTGTAACACCGCCTTTATTGAAATGGCAAAGCATTGATAAAAGCTGAGGGTCTATTATAACGCAATCAAACTATCGTTGACCTTATCAAAGATTCTTGCGGAAAATCCCAGGAATCTTATTAACTACGCTTTGACGCTGTTGCAGCATTAGAGCTAATCTCGGCTGATTTTTGTACCACTGTCAAGGTTAACGGAGGTTTTGGGCATAACAGTCAGCACAGTACCACACACTTAAAGCCTGAGTGTGAATTATGCTCTCCCTGACGTCAACACAGTGGCCTGATATATTTAAAAATTTACTGATCAGGTCAGCTATTTAACTTGTTGATTACATTTCTCGCGCGTCTGTACTCTAATGTAGTCTGTTGGTGTCCAAATGTGGTGGGAACAAAAAAGTACGCCACAAGACGAAGTCGAGGGGCATGACTGTTGTTCTCACCATATTTTGACGTTTTCCGTGGATCTATTAGAGTATAATTCATTTTATCAAGAGACCATAATACTAAGAGAGCGAAGCTCAGTATTGATGTCTGTGCCATGTTCGTGGCGGCTAAGGCTATTTTTAGTAACTTCGCCAGTCGCGCGCGCAAGGCCCTCAACCAATAGAATTTGATTTTTGGCGTGCGCGCGGAAGGGACCGTTTGAATTCTATTGTTTAAGTGCCTTGCGCGCGCGATGGCGAAGTTACTAAAAATAGCCTTAGCCGCCACGAACATGGCACAGACATCAATACTGAGTTTCGCTCTCTTAGTATTATGGTCTCTTGATTTTATATAATATTGTCCAATAGAGCACGCGTAATATTCTGACGTCATCCGTGCGTCTATACTTCAATTACGCATGGTTCTCGACCAATCAAAGCGTGCGCAATACACCAATTATTGTTTAACAAATTGAAGATGGTTTTGAGTTGTCTGTCCTCTTATTGACACACTCTTGACGTCATAAAATGTTCAAAACTCAAGTGGAATCACGAGCGCAGCGAATAACTAAAACAGTTATTTATTTTATTATCCCTACAAGAGACCATTTTGTCCAATTAGCATCCTATTTTAGAGTGTTTACAAAAGCTAAACCTTTTTGTATTTCTCTATTATTGAAGCCAACATTCATTCATTTATATTCATCCATCCATCCATCCATCCATTTATTCATTCATATTTTCGTTCATTCATTCATTCACGCACACATTCATCCATCCATTCATTTGTTTTTCATTCCTCCATCCATCCATCCATCCATCCATCCATCCATCCATCCATCCATCCATCCATCCATCCATCCATCCATCCATCCATCCATCCATCCATCCATCCATTCATTCATTTATTCATTCCATAGCCTGTAGAGTAGCCCTCTTTAGGGGAGGGGGAAGGGAGGGACCCTAACGATGACTGCTATATACATTATTCATTCCATGTTAAGTATTTCAAAGAAAAATTATTGTACCCAAAGGAAATCAATGTCATTACATTGCAGGAAGCAAAACAGGTCACTTTCAATTGAAACCAAGGGTGTGACAACAAGAAAGGAGTGTTTTGTGGTTTGGGTGTGTTTGAACCTCATGATCGCTATGTAATCAATGTACAGCTTACATATAAGCAGGGACCACAAAAGGTAGTGCTGCATTAATAATGCAAGGCTAGAATAGGCGAACTACAAATAAGACACACCAGCTCATAGATAAAGAGAAAACAAGCCATGATTGACAGTCATTGATATCATCAATATATACACATCAAACTATGAGAAAAATCAATCTGCCGATGAATCCAGATGCTAGAAATTATGACATTCTTGTGGTAATTACCTTATCATTTTAAATTTTTACAGCAAAATTTGTCCAATAAATTAAATATTTTGTCATCAAGTTTCTGATTTTGTGATTCACGGGAAAACCACAAAACTGTAGAAGATTTATGTAAAGATATCAGCACACACTAACCAGCCAGTTTTATCCAAAACTCCACCTGAATCCAAGATTGTAAATATTTCTCTTGTCCAGCCAAAACCGTTTAAGTACCAAATAGAGTATCATCAAGTTGTTTGGACACCATTCACTTGGGCTTCCTGTGTTATGGAGTACTACACAGGGTTTCCAATATTTCTCCATTATCATTCTCTATTCAATGAAAGGGACCTTTTCTAGAGGTTTTGGTAATTCTCTTTTCTGAACAACAGCATATCCACTAAAATACTTCAATAATGACTCTACATCTTGCTCACTTAGTTTATAATGACTGGAAATTTTCTGTTCAGTCCATTCGGAAGGAGATTTCCGTTGATTTTCAAACAGTTCATTTAATTTTTGGGATGAAATTTTCCCCTTTACTACCTCAGTTGAGAGGATATTACCTTGTGAGCTTCTTGCTTGTGGAAGAGGTCTAGTACTGGGTTGACTACTACTTTGAGTATTTACCTAAAGGATACATTAAATAACATATTTAATTGGAATTTTTTTGTTCCACCACAGGAAGCCCAACCAAGGAGCAAACAAACCAACTTATGGAATCAGTCATCATCATCATTATCATGATAATCATCACAATCATTACCAAAATTGTTGCCACAATTGGTATTTTTAATCCATGCTTAATTAACGTTGGGGTAGAAAACATGGCACAAGTGAGTTCCGTAACACTCAACACACCATCTTGGTTACCCTATAGAAACTGCAACATTGTAAAGGGGGTGAGAGGATCCTCCAAGCACATAAAAAAGGTTAGATGCAAAATGAAATGATCAAAATGTTATCATGCCAATGGATTGGAAATGATTGTATGTTAATAGGTCTATATGGCCAAGCACTTGGCAAAGTCCATTAGGTTGCAAGTTGTATGTAATGTATGAAGAACAAGAGAGCGTGTTATATCGGTGGATAAAGATCTGAGCTGAAGGTGAGGATCTTTAGACCTGATAAGATGTGCTCTCGACTTATGAAGCATCTAGCTGTCAAATATCACATTGGACCAGAATTTTTCAAGTTTGACTATTTTTGGCTTAGAAAATTCAAGTTAAAGTTAATTATGCAAATGAACAAAAAACCTTTATCCGATATAAAGATCTACATTACGGTAGTGATTTCCATTGTGTTTTCTAATGAATTATTAATGAGTTTGATAATGCTAGTGTGATGTATCATTGACTAGCAACCCTTATACCGACATCAACACCAAGCCAATCTCAGTGCTGGAAGTGTAGGTCACACCATTCACACTGGCAACTCTCCCCAAATAGTGGTGTGTTCTTTAACGTCTCTCCAGTACAAGTCATCATCATCATTATTGAGTATCATCATCATCCTTTGTTACTACTAATTCAAATGTAGTTTCGTGCATAGCATAATAACCTACACATATCTACCCCAATGGTATACAAATAAAGATGATGATGATGATGATGATAGCAGCTTTTTCAGTAATACCCAAGAGAGCAATATTACACTTGAATAAGATAGCATATATGAAGAAAAGTGGGGGAACCATGATATAATTATATTATATTATAAAATTACTGGGTGTTGTATTGAAATTTACTGAAACTATAAAAATTTGCTGAAAAATGTAGGTGGCTAACCAGCGCTAGATCCTCCCTCTGTTTCCTTCCACCAATCATTAAAAGCTACAATTACTTTTATTTCTCAGTTTTTATATCCAACTTACCACTGGAGTCTTAACATCAGTGGAATCAACTTTGATGTCTTTTAAAACATTTAGAAACTTGTCATCTTTACTATCCCTCAGTTTGAATTCCTCTTGAGTTTCTTTTGGAGAAAGATGAGAGTTGATATGAAGGCAAATGAAAATAATTATGAACAAAAAACTCAATCCTTATAAGGCCCTGATCAAAAAATCTAGTTTGTATTTGTTTGAATTATTTGTATGAGAGAAAATGTGAAGAAATTCAGGCTAAAAACAAGAAAAACTGTGAAGTTTAGTGCAGTGATTGTTCAAGAGTCAAAACGTATTCTGCTTGTATTCAATGCTTGCAATTCCATGCAAGAAGCCACAAGTTGATAGCTTAACAACACATGCTAGAGATGTTTAGCTAGCACTCAATCACTTGTTGTTCATTTGTTTTTCCATTAACTAGGTCGACCAGCTAAATGCATATAAGCTTATTTCTTTGGGGTTCCTGTGGTCTCTGCCAAAATTTCAGTCACTGCCAAATAAAATTGCAAGTTTTACATTTTGACAGTAATGGATTTTACAGAATAATATTATAAAAGATAATACAAATAATACAGTATCGGAGTGGAAGAATGGTTTTCAAGATTTGCTGCAAGAATTAAGCTTATAATTACATTGCTTATGGCACAAGGACGAAACGTGCGCATCAGAAAGTCGTCAGGAAATTTTAGGATTTTTTACCTACCCAAGCTCATTTTATCAATGGCATGTTTGGAGGAGGGATGTTTGGGTGCACTAACAGGTTTAGATTCAAGGATTTTATCAACTCGCCGCTGAGTTTCTAGAGGTCTTCGAAGATATCGACCAAAACGAGACAACGAAGACCCCATCTTGAATTTTGAACTCTTGGAGGGAAAACCGCTGTTACACAGGAAGTCCAAGAGTAGAGACAGATTCACATTTATATATATTTTCTACATTTTTACAGGAAGGAAGGCAGGAAAAACGGAACGGTGAAAAAAGAAAAGAAAAGAAAAGGAAAGAAAAGGAAAGGAAAGGAAAGGAAAGAAAAGGAAAGGAAAGAAAAGAAAAGAAAAGAAAAGAAAAAAAAAGAAAAAAAGAAAAGAAAAGAAAAAGAAAGCACAGGACTGGGAAGGGGAAAAGGGAGGGAAGAAGGGAAGAAAAAGAAAAAAAGAAGGCACGAAGGAAAGAAGGAAGGATGGAAAGAAGGCAGCAATGAAGGATGGAAGAAAGGAAAGGGATGGGAGGATGGAAGGAAGGAAATGGAAGGAAGGAAATGGAAGGAAGGAAAGGGAAGAAGGAAGGAAGGAAGGAAAAGGATAAATATTCAAACAAATAGCTTTATTTTAATTTCAACTAGACGCACATAGTGCGTTTACTCGTGCCCAAGTGGAAATCAGTCTGGCATGAGAATAAATATGTTTTAAAGCCAGTTTGGTCACGTTTTGAGTTCGGTACTGAACGGCGGAATATTTGTCTGCTTTGCCGGCAAGCTGATTTGAACTCATGGAGGTATCGGTCTCGATCCTAAATTTCCAATTAAAAATTAAGGCATTTAGATATGAGCTGCCTTTATGTCTGATATTTATTTAATTTTATAGCTGCTAGGGTAACAGCGGTTCACATGTTGACAGATGCCTGTACGGCATGACTTGCAGACTCATTGTAGCGTCACGAAAGCACACCGTCCTGTTGCTTTGTAATAGTTGACTTTCTAAAAGCATTTATTTTAGTTTGTACGCCAAAAAATTTCAGCCATACCATTTAATTACAGAGAACATTGAAATACATAATGTTTTTAATCGTTCCTTTTATCCTTAAAACGTGTAGTCAATGATAAGAAATTCTCGAAATTCACAAATTTCACCTCAGCCAGACAAGCTGTCGCTTGAGTCAAAATATATTGGAAATTAAATCAAATCAAAAAACAGCTTAAAATGCTTCAAAACCAGAAAAAAAGCATACAAAAAAGGAAAAGATAATATTTACTACATAGTAAGGCGAAAAAAAAAAAAATTTATTCCATGAGGATTCGAACCCGGACCCGTCCATCTCCATGTGCTTTATACGCACGCTGCTCTAAATGATTGCCTGGGGTGCCTGTGGTTTGCCTCGTTTTCATGGCACATTCTCGACGACGACGAAAGATAGACTTATAGAAAAGGTAAACCTAGACTCGTGCCGGCCTACGGCCTGGGCACGAGTAATGAAAATTACAATTCATAATTACATTATGAAAACTCATTAAAATGATTTCATTGTTGAATTTTTTCAGTGAAAACAATCACTAATAATCAATCTACTTTGAATTAACTTATTTTTGCTATTAGTGCAATGTCAAAACCTTTAAATAAATGAATGATTAAATAAAAACTACCGCAAAAACAATAAAGAAATAAAAATTAAAATAATGAACTGGGAACTAAAGCAGCTTGAGTAATTTTAAAGAAATAAAAAAAAAGGGAAAAATGTATGAGAAAAGTAAATATAACAATGACAAAAAAAAAATATTAAAATGACGAAAAGTAAATATACACAATGAAAAAAGATGCATAATTATTTAATGAAAAACCTTAAATAAATTATCCACATTTAAAAA